>CM059974.1:42736209-43336209 GCA_030490835.1 Annona cherimola
AGTCTTTTCAGGAACGAAGGAGAACATATTGCAAAACATATGCACACCACAGTCGACCCTATCATGTAATCGAGGCATAAAATGTTATGAGCGGCCAGAAACACTGAAACATAATGTTATGTGCGATAATTTTAAGATTACCAGACCCATTAGTTTGGTGTTGCAATCCATTTGCCAGCTTAACATCCCACAATGACATTGTCTTCGTTTCACCGACATAGCGATAATATTCCTTTATTACGGATGCTTGGATGTGTTTACACCGAATACAAAAAGTTATGATGCAATGGAAACAAAAATAGTGTATGGTGATTACACTCTACCTACAACTTTATTCTTAATCATCTTTATCCCATAATCTCCACTTGTTGACATTGAGTCTAACAAAAATATTTCTTCACAAACCGTGTCAATGGCACATGCGAACCAATGATCGCCTTTGCATATTGGTACAAAATCTATATCAATGTGGAAAAGATATCATTAGGAAACTTTCAAGGTCTAAAAGAAACATAGTTGTGGACCAGTCCAATCAGAAATTACTAATACTTTACCCATCCTGCATCACCCACATGACATTTTATCCACTTGGGATCATATATATAATTTGGAGCAACTAGATCGCGCATGAGATATAGCTATGTAACACGAAATAACATGATAAAGTTATGGATATTGACAACTAGTGAGAATCCATTCAGAAATAATGACATGATCTAAAATGACTTACTGAAAATATAGAATCAAAGTAAAATCACACCAGTTGTTGTATGTAGCCGTTGCATGTTGTACAACATTGTCAGTGCGTCTACGATCTGCATGCCAAACAGAAGATGACAAGTTAAAGACTATTATATTCAACATGAATGAGGAACCGACTTTGCATAATTCTACGTACGGGAACTTGCACTTTCTCCCCTGGAGCAAGCGACAGGAACAACTCTCTCGTCAATGTCATGCCTTCGCATTGGAACAGAATTTCACTATACAGATAAACATCCAAGTCATGGCACACATACGATTAAATCTAATACACCAATAATATTTAGTTGTGTAGAGCTGAAAACATAGTCTTTGAGAAAAGAATGGGTAAGCAACTCACTCTTTCAGTAGGGATCTACAAAATGCAAATGTGACAATTGTGTCTTCAATGTCTGTTAATCGCCTCAAATCAAAATTCATATTTTGTCGATTCCAATATTTTCTTGGATTCTATGATATGCAAGAGAAATTCCACAAGTGTATATTCACTTAACAATTGGTCCACGGATACAGTAATTGAACATAAGGAAAAAGGAAATTTAGCATCCAAACTCGCAGTATGGAGAATAAATAGCATGCAAGTACATGGTGCAGTCATGGAAACCATAAAGGAATCAACCAAGAAATTCTAATTCCCAACCTCTCTAGCTTCAGAAGCAGCCACTGACAGTCGAGTATGCCGTCTAAGTGCAATTGGCTTCCCTCTCTTAGCTGTTGTTTCGTAAGGTAACTTTAGCACTCTAGAGGTCGACTCTCTCGTTTGACTGTAGCGATAACGTCTGTGGGCTCCACAACCTGCACTGCATCATCGGAAGCAGTGATATTTTCCTGAACGCATCCACTCGATTTCATTGGTTGATTGCTTGCTTATACACTCACCGAATCCAACTCAGGACCTTGTGCACCAACCTAGTATTGGATTTTGAAATATCATTGGCATTTCTACTTTGAACACATGAAGAAATGGTTATTGAAATCAAGATACTACTGTCAATTACCGTTAAATCTGTTATGTTCTCGTGGGTGGCACCATGCATCTCCCTGCATTACATTTTCTGGAGCGTACCGTCGAGCGCCTAAACGAATACCAGTACCACGAATTATCAATCAAGTACATGACTCATTCATAAACAAATTCAGATTATATACAAAAAATGATGTACGCAGATTTGTGATTCTAATGATTTAATCACAAATTGTGCATCTTCCAGCATTTGTCTTAATTCTTGAAAAAAGCACAAAACCATAATAGAATGCGTGCATGGTTGCCATGCTTAATAGGTTGCTAGTCATTTTAGTATCTACAATTGGCAGACATGGAACTTTTCTACATCAGAGTAGTAGAAAATTGAAATTACCCTCAATTCGGCATGTAGGGCTTCATTCTCCTTGGTTAACCTCTCTACCTCTGTGAGTGCAATGCCTTCTTCTCGGGCAGGTGGACTTGCTTGCACATTAGTATCTACATTGTCCATATTTGTAGGACTAGAAGAGGTAGTGTGATCATGTGGGCCACGTAGTACGACTTCCCATACTGACCCACCGCGGATCTGCTCAACATCACCATAAATTGTCTCCTGGACCTGCAAAGCAATAAGAAGTACATTAGACAAGTTCTTAAGGTCATCCTGATTGCAAGTACTAATGAGAACATGTACCTGCATCTGTTCAATCCCTGTCTTGTTCCGTATACCGTCCAATCTCAAGCAGTCTTGAGAGGTCCAGTTCTTAATGAAGGGTACACTAAGATGCATCTTGGAGAGGTCTGTAACACTGTTCTGCAAGAGCTCCAGGAACCAAATCTGTATAAAGCAAGATATTCGTTACAAATAAGATTAGAATTGATGTGAAATATAATAAATGATTCATTAACTGTACTAAGACCGTGCAACCTTGTTCGCAATCTCACCGCAAGTGCACGGGTCGTAGATTATAGTATATAAATTATCGATCCATAGGAAATTCAGGACTATAAACTTTTCTTTTAAACGCTTTCGTGTCGGATATGAAGAGAATATAGTAAATAAAATGGAAAAAATAGAAAAATGGGAAGAGAAGATTGAAAACTAGAATGAGTAAAGAAAACAAGAGTGCGACTACCTAGAGTCTAGGGTTTCACATGCATCTTTTGCAACGGGCAGTAGTATAATTATTTAATCCGGATATCGTTTGTTAAAGGAGAACAAACGCTAATTTATCCTTGCACCTTCTCTCGAAACCTACAAGGCATACCCTAATTTTCTTAACCACCTATTCTCAAGGGATTAAGTTAATTAGAATCCATTAAGTTCTATGGTTTATTCATGGAATTCCTCAAGGTCATCATGCCTATTCTCATGGTCTTAAATTTTCAGGTTTAATATCTTGATTATTATATATTAGATTTTCACTTCTCGGTTCCATCACATAATATATGAAATCATGCCAAAGTACGGGCCCATGTACAAAGCAAGCATAAAAATCACAAGATATTAAATTAACAATAATATCCATCATAAATAAATTAAAAATCAATACCACGCTACATTGTACGCATGCTACATACTAAACCCTAGATTTAGGATTTAGCAAAGCATGTTTAAGTCCAAAATAAAATTAAAATCAAAATCCATCTTAAACAAGATAATTAAAATTAAAGAGGGAAAAGATAGGAAGGCTCATTGGTTTGAAGCTCCCGATGGTGTGTCAGCCGCTCCACGCAACTCGCTAGTCCACCTCTTACCCGTGCTCTCCACCTTGCTCTCTCTCTCTCTCTCTAATTTCTCCTCCTCTCTCAAAATTTTGTTTGTGAATTCTGTGTCCAAAATCTCCTCCCCTCCTTGCTGCCCGCTAGAACCTCTTTTTATATTACTCAATATTTTGCGCAAAGCTACGCTACTGGATTAGATTTGGACACAAATTGCGTGATTTAAATCAAACGACTAGATGGCATGGGCTGGACGACTATCATTTAACGATGGAATGCATGTTGTTTTGCGCATGAATTTAGCTGTCGTGGACAACTTGGTTTTGCAATGGATGCACATGATTTTTGGCAAGTCTTGAATTAATGAACAGACTAGATTTTTGCATTAAAAAGGATGCGATCAAGCAAGCCTTGGGTGGACGGTGCAGCATGGAATAGACAGTGGGTAACATCTGTTGATTTTGGACGTCCCATGCTGGAAAAAAAAATGGACGGCGCTGATAATTTCCGCCCTTTGATTTTTTGCTTGGACTAATGTATGAACAACATGTTGTATGAATGGTTTGGATGATGTTTTGGATGGACAACTAATGGACAGTTCGTATCTTGCATGACCTGGATGGTGATGATGGGCTGAAATAAATGGATGGTCAAAAAGAGTAGGTTGGATTAAAATTTTGGACAGACAACAAGGGGCAAAATTTTGACAACTAGATTTAATTGGAAATTTTTTGATGATGGACAATAGCTGAACGACTAGGATTGTGATTAAATGGTGACATGATGTGGACAGATTGCATGATCAAATTTCTGATGGATGGCTGATCTGGATGGTGGGTTTTCAGCTTGGAATTATTTTGGACATGATTGATGTATTAAATGGATGGCCTGGATGCATTTGATTTGTTGCTGAACTCTTGAACTTACAACCTTGTGGGGCCCACTTGAACTTACAAACCTGCATAAAAAATATTTAAATTGTTAATTCATCAAAATCATTAGTGGGTTATTATTATAAAAATTATTTCAAGCCCATTTAATTTCATGGCAACAAATAAAAAAATATAATTTCAAGTCAAAAGATTACAAAAATTATTTAAATAACTTGAAATTAATGTTTAACACCCAATAGTTACAAAATCACATTCTAGAGCAAATTCACATCAAACTTAATTAATTACCCACCAAATTGGTATAAAATGCCCACAAAATATATTATTAATTTTCAATTATCAAATACCCCCACACTTGAACTTTTGCTTGTCCTTAAGCAAAATATAAAGGAATTCAAGAACAGATTGCAAAATTTTGAAACTCAGAGCAAAAAGTAAAAATAAATGTTTAGCCAAACATCAAAAACTAATGAGAGTGTTAAACTAAAATTTTTGAAACGTGACACTCTTTGAAAATCTCAGTCAACAATCCCTTCTCACATAATTAATACTGTATACCTTGTCCCCTATTTTGCTTTTAATCATTAAGAGTTCAAAAACTCTCGCAATAAACTCTCAATTATCAGATATATTTTCCATTTATTTGGTTATTCAATACACACATTCAATAATTCTAATAATGGTAGTAACGTAGAAAATATCAATCAAATTACCTCATATACATCTCATCAAGTTTTTACATTTAAATTTCCTCTACCAACTCAATTAGCAAATTCATAGGATCATAAAGGCTTTGTAGGACAACGGTTAGGTTTGACACAAGAAATAAAATTGCAAAAATTTTCAAAAAAATTGAACCGTCTCCACATGACTTCAACCTCATTTAACAACAGGAAATAATGCTACCCCCACACTTAGTGCTTTCATTCTTTTTCAAGTATGTTCTTACCCTTGGTTTAGCAGTTTTTTTTACCAAGTCCGGCAATAATTTTTCTCACAATATTTCAGGGTATCTAGGAAGTCATTTTCATTATTTGCATAGTCAGGAGTCAAACCTTATTCCCATTTCATTTTTTAGCTCAGAATTCAATTTCAAAGTTGGTTCAACTAAGTGGGAATTGAGGTTTAGAAAAAAATTTAAGTCCAGGCTTAATGTGGGTAAACAACTGTTATACTTTCAAAGATAGGCTCATCATGAAAAAAATACATTAATCGTGTCCATGAACTGGTTAAATGGAGTTTTGGCTTTGGAAATTCTTCAACCAGAATAAAATTTTCATATATATAGGAAAAACTACCTTCTCAAATGACAATTGTGTGTATTAGAAAAACCTTTGATAAATTAGAGAAGATTACTTTGATTTTGAAAGCAAACAGAATTGGTTCCTAGGTATATCAGTTTCATCAAGTGATTCAGGACAAAATCCCAGTATTTTCAACAAGTACATGTTCAAAAATAAATTTAACATCTCATTAGGGTTCAATTCTTTTCCTAACTCAAAGATTTTGAAATTCCAAGTATGGTTTGCTTACAAGATATACAAGAGTTCAAAGTGGGGTCTCAATCAATCTAATATTAAATTTATGCAAGAATCACCAAAAATTTTCAAAAATTTTTGAATTTTTTTACAATGTCACAAAAGTTATAATCATGATAAAAATATAATCATCAGGGTAGTGAAAAAATATTTAGAGAAAATTAATACGGTCATTCACCCCCACACTTGAAATTGACATTGTCCTCAATGTAAATCATGTTATCAAAATAAAGAGAGTAATTATAAAAAAAGAAATGTTAACTTCCCTGTTTTGGCGAGTTGAACAGAATTTTCATCCCATCGTGCTTCCTTCCAAGTAGGCTCTGAAAAGTAACCAATAAAGCTCCAAATTAAAAAAATATCAAAATTCTAAACTAAAAGAAGCTAAAAGAAAAACTAAAACTAAAACTTCCCTGAAAGAAAAAAGAAAAGGTTTGAGTTGCCTCCCGAAAGCACTTGGTTTAAAGTCATCAGCCTAACTTCAGATTGATCATCTTATGTCAACCAACTCCAACTTTCTCATTTCCCTGATTCTTTTTCTTGCCTCTAGATTTTCTCACATTCGTTGTTCTTTGAATTGACCTTCATATTTGCTTGAGAACTTTTCCTGCCAATGAAACGCTCTAATTAGTTTTAAAAGAATGACAAGAAGGAGAACGAATAGTTACCAGTTTGTCAACTTTTCTCTTTTGTTCATCAGATTTTTGTTGTTTTGATCTCTTGCTTTCAGATGTTGCCACAGATTTAGCAACTTGTTGATTCAAGCCTTCCACAGATTCTCCTTTACTTATGGACATCTGAGTTAGGTTGCTTGAAATTTCTTTAACTGTCAACTCATTGACCATGTCAACCCATAAACAAGAGTTCTGGAGAGAGGGGTTTTTCATGGCCAAGAAGAGGTTGAATTCAATTTTCTCATCTCCAACTATCAGAGAAAGTTGACCATTCTTGACGTCTATGATGGCTCCAACAGTGGCTAAGAAATGTCGTCCAAGAATGATTAGAATTTGGCGGTCCTCCTCCATGTCGAGGACTACAAAGTCGACTGGGATGAACAACTTGCCGACTTTCAAGGGAACATCTTTAAGAATATCAACTGAAAATTTAATTGATCGATAAGCCAGTTGGAGAGACATAGAAGTTGGTTTTGGATCGCCGATGTTCGGCTTTTTACAGATAGAAAGAGGGATCAGACTTACACTGGCTCCGAGATCACATAGTGTCTTGTTAATTTGGACATTCCTAAGAGCACAAGGAATAGAAAAGCTCCCAGGATCTTTTAGCTTTTCAAGTAGCTTGTTCTGCAAGATGGCGCTGCACTCCTCAATGAGTGCAATGGTTCCGTGCTCCTCGAGCTTTCTTTTGTTGGACAGCATATCCTTTAGGAATTTTGCATAAGTTGACATCTAAGAGATCATGTCGAGAAATGGCACGCTGATTGATAGGTTCTTGAGTGTTGAAATAAATTTCTTGAACTGCTTTGGAAGTTTTTCTTGTCTTTGCGTTTGAGGGAAGGGAAGAGGAGGCTTGTGGTGGTGGGACATACGGCTTCTCCGCCACTGGTTGGGATTGTGGCTCTTCTTCTTGCTTCTGTTCGTGCTCGGCCTCTTTTTCAGTGTCAATTTGAGGTGGTTGAGATGGGTCAAGCTGCTTTCCACTCCGCAAGGTAACTACCTGCACTTGTTCCCTAGGGTTTACTTCAAGTTGGCTGGGGAGTTTGCCCTGGTCTCTATGGGATGAGGTAGTGACATGTTGGGCAATTTGGTTTTCAAGCAGTTTAATATGGGTTTTCATTTGGCACATTTCGTCAAGTAGTTTGTCAATTAAAGGATTAGAGGATGGTGCTTGAGGTAGTGCAGGTAGTGCGGGCTGAGTTTGGTATGAGGGAGGACTCAGTGGTCTTCTTAAGAAACTAGATGACTTATTGTTTTGAGCATAGTTTTAAAATTTTGACTGGTTTGCCCAAGAGAAATTAGGGTGGTTCCTCCATCCAGGGTTGTAAGTATTTGAGTAAGGGTTATCATAAGTGCGAGTATCATACTAGTTATTGAATGCATTGGCCTGCTCACTTCTGGTGTCTTGAATTGCAAAACTACACTCAGACGTGTAGTGTGAAGCTCCACAGATCTCACATGAAATTTGTCGAGAAGAAGATGCAATCTGGTCTGTGGGTTCCTGCTTCTTTTGCTACAAAAGTTAATCAAGTTTATCATGAAGAGAATTTATGGATTCAATATATATATATATTACCTCGCCGAAAGGGTCCTCAAACGTCGTCGTATTGAGAATCATAAAGAGCCAAGTCATCGAGGAGTTCGAGAGCCTCCTCGTCAGTGAGTCGCATGAATCGGCCATCAGCGGCTGAATTGACAGCGCTTCGGCTAAGTCTATCGAGTCCATTGAAGAAATTTTCAATAATGTCACCTTGCGAGATGCCATGATGAGGACACTTGCGCTACAAATCTTTCATTCTCTCCCACGCATCGTATAGAGTTTTGCCATCTTTTTGGACGAACTGATTGATTTAGTCTCTGATTTTCCTAGTTTTAGTGGGTGGAAAGAATTTCTCCAGGAAGGCAGTAGAGGGCTCATCTCGTGTATTGAAGGTGTCGGGTGGTATAGAATAGAACCACTCACTTGCCCTGTCACGAAGAGAAAATGGGAAAAGCTAAAGACGAATTATCTCATGTGGGATATTTTGTACCCTAATTATGTTGCACAGCTGGAAGAACCTAGTGATGTGTACAGTCGGGTATTCAGAGGGTAGTCCTGCAAATTGGTCCTGTTGAACCATCCAAATAAGCCCGGGATTGAGTTCAAAATTTCTTGCACCAATTTCTGGTTCCACTATACATGATCGAAATCCTTGAGGGTTCGGGCAGTTCCGATCATTAAGAGTTATCCTTCTTGGAGGAGCGTTACTCTCAGCCTGGCCTTCCTCCTGCTGTTGATGTGCAGGGTTTGGATTATTGCGTTCCTCCATGGTCTCTTGAGGAGATTGTTGCTGCTTGTACTCACGAATTCTTCTCCTAAAAGAATGTTCAATCTCAGGATCAGCAACAAAGAGATTTTTAGCTAGTTGTTTTGCAAAGCTTCGAGTATATGGGTGCATACAAAGATTAATGATTCTATATAAGGAAAGAAAAGTCTGTAACATAAGGAAATTAAAAGAGCTACTGGTGAATATGGGTGGGAGCTAATCAAAGACATCCTAATATCTAGCAAGGGGGAGGAGCACTACATCTTCTGATATTTATAAAATGATGAGCAGTATAGAATAAAATGTGCATAATGCCTCCAATCAGATATATAGATTTCTTCTTACTCCAAGCATAAAGTCACATATATGTCTAACTCAAATGGGCATTACATTGGAAAAATCCCTGCAATGACACAATCAGATATGTGGGATGACAGCCTGTAACACCCCATTCCAAGAATTACTCAAGAACTAGTCAAGGGGTACTACATAATCTAAGAAAAATTCGGCAGCATCTCCCCATAACATACAAGGGGTAATATGGAATACATGACCTGATATTCATAACATTTCCATTTGTAACATTCAATCCATTTTATATACTTGCATCTTCATATAATAAGAACATTCATATAGAAGGAAATCATTAAATATTTTCCTTACACATCAAACAGATATAATAGTCATGCATATGTGCTTCAACAAGGATTACAATCCAATCTGAAATACCAAATACATTATAGTTGCCAAAGAGAATCCTACATATATGATTATCAAAAAGAGCACGAATCTAAAAGAACTGAAATCAACATATTGTGCTAGGGTCTCTCATGTTTGATCTTCAACTTGTCCCATCCTTAAGTTCCCCTTCTGACCTGCGATCTAAAAGCACAATAACAATGATATGAGTCTAAATAGACCCAGTAAGTAGATAATGGTTAGCACAAAGTGCAAATAAGCATAATGATGGATACTCATACAGTGATGAAGCTAATACACGTGGGTCCAATACCCACTCCCAAGATTGTATACATATAACCATACACACAAATTGACCAACACAACCAATCATCTACTCATGTCCATCAAGGGCCATGAACAACCCTCTTCTCATGTAATTCAGGGGCCATGAACAACCCTTACAATCAACTATTTGAGATAACACATCATACATAACAGACAATGAAACACGCCGCAAACCACGCCTACAACATAAACACAATTCAGATTCAACACATAAATCTGTCACACAAGCATTTTATCAAACACATGATAGGTGCGAAATGAAAGAACCTTAAATTCATACTCTCGATTGGGCAATTCAATTCACGTCACATTCCAACAATATAAAATCTGCTAAGAAGTCTTTTACATCACAAAAATCCGCATTCAAAGTAAATTTTCCATGAACCCTAACTGTTACGAACTCTACGCCTAATACCATGGAGTCGTTAGAAGCTATACATTCCCTCTAGCCTCACCTCGTGTTTAACATAAAATTTCAACACTAAATCGAGAAAGGGGCGACATCTACTTACCTTGACCGTGATCCCTCCCAAGACAGCGACCCTAGATGTGGACTGCAGAAATTCGTAGCCTTGGAGCTTCCTGAACTCGGATCTATGACCTTCAAGGTAGTCGGTATAGTTCCCCTCAAGCGATCACGGGTGGTTCGAACTGAGTGGAAGAGAAAGTAGAAGAGGAACGAAGAACCAGAAGAGAAGGAGAAGAGAACGCGGTCGAGCGCGAAATGGGAATGAAACCCTAGAGCGCGGGCCGCTTACGTTAATAGAATCCATTGAGTCGGGTCGGGGCTCGGGTCCAGTCGCAATTAGTAATTTAATTCCCCGCTCCTACACTTAATAATTAAAAATTTCTCCGGGGGCGCTGCCCCCTTCACCCCCGCAATGGGCGCTACCCCCCTTGACCCCCGCGACCTGACCGGTCAGGTCGAACCCCGTACCTACTCTGCGAAGGGAAAAATAGTTATAGTGCTTAACAATGACACACTAATCATACACATTTAAATTTATACTCAGTGTGCTAAGATCATAATACATGCATATATGCACTATATGTTCCCTAGATACCATATTCATATATGTTATGCATCCATTAACATTATAAACTCTTAGTGGCATGTTCATAAGTTATCTCATAAATAGAGAAGGGTTATAATGAAAATAAAATAAAATACCTGGTCCTTACACAGCCTAGCACAATCCATTCAAAATTGGCAAGCTAAATGCATCTTCCGCACCAAGTGAACTTCAAGTTATAGGTGTGAATTACAAGCATAAAGGCATTATGTAACTATACCATAAGTAGATTCAAATAGATATATATATATATATACATACATACATATATATTGGTGTAATAAAATTCAGAAAATAAAATGGAAAACACTTGGGGACTAAATAAAGAAAATTTGAACAACAAGTAGGAATGCATTAATTCACTCCATCCATCCAAATCTGATTTGAAACAAAATATAATTTGCAAAATAATATATCTAAATCAAAACCAGATATATGGCTAGCCAAACATGTGATCCAAATGAAAACTCAAAACCCAACCTTAATATCAAAACAGACAAGCATAAAAGAGAAAATATCATTCAAAATTTCTTGAGAAATATTTTTAGATAATCAATGAGGATGCATTCAAATCGTCAATTTTCCTCAAATGGGCTTTAATCTGGATTGAGATGATTTAATAAAAAGAATGGAAAGTGAAAGTGAAAGAAAAGAAAAGGATGTTGCAATGTATTCACCTTCAATAACACATGGCTTTACTCCATATGAAAAATCAAAAGTAGATTAAATGCTACATGAATGTGGAATAATCCAATTAAAGGAGAAGATAAAATTTATATTATATCTATCTGAAACATCAACAAAGTGCTCCAAATCAGGTGTTATGCTAATCATTGACAACCTCCTATTGGAAACAATGTTTAAAACAAAAAAAATTGACCAAAGCATGAGTTTTGATGATTAACAAAGGCTAATTTGAGTATATTGAGAATACTAATGCCTATGTTGAATGATTTAAGGAACTGAAGTAGCCAAGTCGATATCCAAGTCGACTTGGACTTCGACTTAGGGTGAAGTCGATCCCAAAGTCGCCTCCATATTCGACTTGAAACAGAACCTCATAGCAAAATTCAAATTGAAAGGAAAAGCAAGTGAAGTCGCAGGCCAAGTCGACTCCACTTGCGACTTGGGAAGCCAAGTCGCAAACGAAGTCGACTCCAGCATCGACTTCAGACGGCAAAAACACTCCAGAGCTGATTTTGGGGTACAAAAATGCCGAAGTCGCAGACGAAGTCGACTCCAGGTGCGACTTGGGTGAAGTCGCAGATGAAGTCGACCCCAAGTTCGACTTGAGTTCTTCAAAGTCCAAAACACAGATTCAAGCTCATTTTCAAGATCAACTTGGGATTTCTCAAATTCAAATCAAGAGTACAAGCTCACTATCAACTCAAGTCTCTCGAAGTCCAAAGCACAACTTCAAACATAGTTGAAGAAACTCAAGTCATAGCATCGAAGGCAAGAAAGATGACTCAAAGACAAGCTCTTCAAGAAGTTTACAAATATGAGAAGTCATTCCATAAATAAAGAAGATTCAAGAAAGGAAGCTAAGCAAGCTAGAGGAAATCAAACAAGGACCAAACAAATTGCAGCAAAAGAACAGGTCAAGTCGCAACCCAAGTCGACTCCAAGATCGACTTGAGGTCAAGTCTGAAACCAAGTCGACCTAATCTCAGACTTGGAACTGAAGTCGCAAACGAAGTCGACTCCAGTTACGACTTGGGAAGCCAAGTCGCAAACGAAGTCGACTCCACCTGCGACTTGGGGAACCAACGTTCGAATTTTTGAACGTTGGAACATTTATTGCTCGCCAACCACTTCTATAACGTTCAAATCTTTCCCATTCTATAAATAGACACTCAAGCAAACGAGAATACACACACTACATTGTCTAAAGAGAGAAAATAAGTGCAAACAAGAGCTCCCATTTTCTTTTCTCTAAATTTGAGTGATCTATACACTTTCAAAGGAAGAACGAGCTTCAAGTTGCAAGTAGCATCAACGATATACAACCGATTGCTTCTGCAAACTCTTCCTCAAGCTGAATCTTTCCTACACAACTCAGTAAAGTGTAGATCTTCCTTATTTTCATTATTCCTTGTTATTGGTCTTGGTTTGAGTTTGTTGTAACAAACCAAGACATTGTAAGTAGAGTTGTGATTGAAGTTGAACTCATCACCTACTTGTATCAAGTGTATAAGCCCCCTAGAGCTAGAATCTAGAAGAGAGCATAGGCTCTGATTGTGTATGCCCCCTAGAGCTAAAATCTAGAAGAGAGCGGAGACTCTATGTGTATTCGCGGAATACATAGTGGAACCCAAGTCACAACGGTGTGTGAGCTTGGAAGAGTGGAGTAGGGAGAGGTTGCCCGAACCACTATAAATCTTGCCTACTGTTTACCTTATTGCTTTCACTATTTCATTGCTCTCTATTTGTTTCAATCAAGGGGATTAAGCTTTCAAGGGGTTAAGTTTTAATTTACAGAAGAATTTTATAAGAACCCAATTCACCCCTCCCCTCTTGGGTTTTCCCATTAACTCGGGACCAACAAGTGGTATCAGAGCAGGTCTTTGAGCTTACCAAAGAGATCTTATTGACATGGCATCCCAATCTACTTCCGTTCCCGCATTTGCCGAAGGTCAATCCTTTACTCGGCCACCATTGTTTGATGGGAACAATTTTGGATATTGGAAGCTAAGAATGAAACAACTCATCATGGCTACCGATATGGACTCTTGGATTGCAATCCAAGATGGTGTAACTTTGCCTATCGATGAAAGAGCTTCCAAGTGGACCGAAGAGGAAGTAAGAATCGTGAAGAGCAATGCCAAAGCTATGAATTCAATATTTTGTGCTCTCACGGCATCTGAATATGATAGAGTATCCTCTTGTTTAACCGCCAAAGAGATATGGGATACATTAACCTCCATCTATGAAGGAACTTCAAGTCCAAGGGACAAGAAGAAACATTTTGATTGGAGAATTAGAAAATTTTAGAATGTTAGAAACAGAAAATATTTCTGAAATGTTTGCTAGATTCTCAAAAATTACTAATGCTTTGAAAGGTCTTGGAAAGGTTATATCTGAATCTGAACAGGTTATGAAGATTTTAAGGGCTCTACCGGAATCTTGGACTCCAAAGATTACTGCGATAGAAGAAGCTAAGGACCTCAACACATTGAAGCTAGAAAACCTAATTAGCTTATTAATGTCACATGAGCTAATTAAGAAAAGAAATGAAGATCATCACAAAGGCAAAAGAGCAATTGCCTTAAAAGCTGCACAAGATTCAGACGATACTTCATCTTCACAAAATGACGATGAGATTGTCCTACTCACAAAACGATTCAGAAAATTTGTGAGGAAAGGCAGAAATTTCAGAAATTTTAAAGAAAGAAACTCCAAAGAGAAAAAGAAAGAAACAACCAAATGTTACCGATGCGGCGGTTCGGGACACATGCAAGCCCAATGTCCAACGCCCGAAGAAAACAAGGCAAAGGAACAAAGAAAAGATCGAGGCGACAACAAAAGATTTCAAAAAAACAAAGGAAGAGACATGTACGTAAATGAAGAAGAATCTACAACGAATAGCTCCTCAAGTAAAGAATGCGAAGTAGATTGTGCAAGAATCTGTTGCATAGCAAACACCGACATATGCTTTGCAGCAATGGAAACCTTGGAGGATCAAGCCACTTCAACGGACTGCACGAGTAGTCAAGAGGTAACCTCCAAACAGAAATCCTTTTCAAATTTCTCTACAAATGAATGTCTTAAATGTGCTGAATTAGAGGAACTTCAACAAGCTTATGATTCACTATATGAAGAAATAAAGAAATTAGGAAACAAGTTTACAATTAAGAAAAGACAATGTGATGCAGTAATAATTGTAAATGGTAAACTTGCTGAAAAATTAGACAAGTTAAAAGATGAAAAGAATACCTTAGAAAATGAATTAGAAAAACTTAAAAACGAGAATAAATCATTAAATGAATCTCTTGCCAAGTTCTCTAACCCAGGAGAAAATGTAAAAATGTTCTTGAAAATGACAACTCGAACTTGCAAGAAAGGACTTGGGTACAATGCACTTGAACAAACTGAAACTAATGCTCCAAGAAATAATATCAAAACCAATTTTACTAAACCAAAGATAAATCGAACAGTTTGGACCAAAAGACCAACCAATGAATAAATTACCAAATGGCTCCCTATTTCTAGACTTCCAGGAGCTTGTAACTTTTGCAACAAGCTTGGACATAAGATCTATCAATGTAAACTTAGAAAACTGCAAAACCTAGGTGCTAAATTGGTTTGGATGCCAAAATGCATTGGTTTTATGGACTCAAAGATGGATCAACTCAAACTTCAAAGGTTAACTAACCCAAACGGACCCATAAAATGGGTACCAAAGAGATAAGATTTACTTGTTTATTTTTCAGATATGTTTTAAGGCAAAAGCAAACAATGTATGGTTCATGGATAGTGGTTATTCAAGGCATATGACCGGAGAAAGAAGTTTATTTCATAAACTTAAGCCTTGCAACGATGGAACGGTTGCCTTTGGTAATAATGAGAAAGGTAAAATTAAAGGTAAGGGAAACATATATAGTATTTCAAATGCATGCATGGAAGATGTTTTGTTTGTTGAAGGACTCAAGCACAATCTAATGAGCATTAGTCAATTATGTGACAAAGGATACAAGGTTGTGTTTGAATCATCCATATGTAATGTATTTGATGGAGAACAAATCATGTTTAGTGAAAAAAGATATGAAAATGTATATTTGGTTTCACTTGATGAATTAGATGGTCAATGTCTAATGGCCATTGATAATGATCCATGGGTTTGGCATAAAAGGCTTGGACATATAAACATGGGAAATATAAAGACCCTATGGAAAAAGAGTTTGGTAGAAGGATTGCCAAAGTTGAAATATGACAAGGACAAAATTTGCAAGGCATGTCAATTATCAAAACAACCTAAAATGCCTTTCTCTACCAAAAAGGAAATTTCCACCACTAGGCCACTTGAATTGCTACACATGGATCTATATGGGCCATCCGATATTTTAACCATTGGTGGAAAGAAATATGTGTTTATAATTGTAGATGATTTTTCAAGATTCACATGGATAATTCTCTTAGCTAGCAAAGATGAAGCCTTCTCTATGTTTGCAACTTTTGTAAATTTGGTGCAAAATGAAAAAAAAAGTACTATTATAACTATAAGAAGTGATCATGGTGGTGAATTTGAAAATAAACGATTCATAGAATTATGTAATGAAAAAGGAATTCATCACATATTTTCTGCACCACGAACTCCACAACAAAATAGAGTAGTTGAAAGGAAAAACAGAACTATACAAGAGATGGCTAGAACAATGCTAAATGAGAGCAAACTATCCAAGAAATTTTAGGGTGAAGCTGTAAATACAGCTTGTCATATTTTGAATCGAGTTACCATTAGAGCAATCTTGAAAAAGACCCCATATGAGCTATGGAAAGGAAGAAAACCAAATATCTCTTATTTTCATGTTTTTGGATGCACATGCTATGTTTTGAACAATGGAAAAACCAACTTGGGAAAACTAGATGCTAAAAGTGATGAGGCAATATTCCTTGGTTACTCATCAAATAGCAAAGCATATAGAGTATTCAATAAACGAAACCAAGTTGTAGAAGAGTCGATACATGTTGTCTTTGATGAATTTAACCAAACTCCGAGAAAGGAGGATGAGTTAAGTGATGCAGATGAAACAAAAGGAAAAGAACAACCAAAGGAAATCGAGCTCAAGCCAGAAAACCTCATAGAGGAAGAGGTAAGTGAAGGTAATGATTCTTACAAACCTCCAACTGATTTAAAGTTCAAAAATGCCCATCCAATTGAGCAAGTCATTGGAAATGTGTATGAAGGAGTGAAAACTAGAAGATCAAAACAAAACATTTGTGGACAATATGCTTTTGTATCAAAAATCGAACCAACTACCATTGAACAAGCTCTCAATGATGAAAACTGGGTCATTGCAATGCAAGAAGAGCTAAACCAATTTGAAAGGAACAATGTATGGCATTTAGTTCCTAGACCAAATGGTCATACCATTATTGGTACCAAATGGATATTTAGAAACAAATTGGACGAAAGCGGACTTGTAATTAGAAACAAGGCTAGATTAGTAGCCAAAGGGTATTCCCAGGAAGAAGGGATTGATTTTGAAGAATCATATGCGCCTGTGGCTAGATTAGAAGTCATACGTATCTTACTAGCATTTGCTTCTCATATGAATTTTAAATTATTTCAAATGGATGTAAAAAGTACATTTCTGAATGGATATTTGAACGAAGAAGTATATGTTGAACAACCCCCAGGATTTGAAGAAAAGGATCAATCAAAATATGTTTATAAATTGACCAAAGCATTATATGGACTAAAACAAGCTCCAAGAGCTTGGTATGAAAGGTTAAATAGATTTTTGATCGATCATGAGTTTCAAAGAGGGAAAGTTGATACTACTTTGTTCATTCAATATAAAAATAAAAATATTTTAATTGTACAAATTTATGTAGATGATATAATATTTGGAGCTACTGATGAAACTTTATGCCAAGAATTTTCTAAGATCATGCAGAGCGAATTTGAAATGAGCATGATGGGAGAATTAAATTTTTTTCTTGGACTACAAATCAAGCAGCAAACAGAAGGGATATTCTTAAATCAGTCCAAATATGTCAAAGAAATGCTCAAGAAATTTGGAATGCAAAATGGTAAAGGAGCAAATACAGCAATGAGTTCTACGATTAAGATCAACACAGACGAAAACGGTAAATGTATCGATTAAAAGCTCTTTAGAAGCATGATAGGATCATTGTTATATTTAACTGCTTCTAGACCAGATATTTTATTCAGTGTTTGTATGTGCTCTAGATTTCAAGCATGTCCTAAAGAATCACATCTATTGGCTGTAAAAAGAATTTTTAAATATTTGATAAATACTATCAATCTTGGACTATGGTATCCAAAAGGGTCAACATTTGATTTAATCGGCTATTTGGATGCGGATTTTTCCGGTTACAAAATAGATAGAAAAAGTACCAGTGGAACTTGTCAATTTCTTGGAAATATGTTGGTTTCATGGTACTCAAGGAAACAAACCAGTGTTGCCCTATCTACTGCGGAAGCCGAATATATAGCCGCCGGAAGCTGTTGTGCCCAACTACTTTGGATGAAACAACAATTAAAAGATTATGGCATTGATTATTTCAATATTCCTATTAGATGTGATAATACAAGTGCAATATGTTTGACTAAGAATCCTGTACTGCATTCAAGAACCAAACATATAGATGTAAGACATCATTTTATTAGAGAACATGTTGAGAATCATGATATTTGTTTAGAGTATGTGAAAACAGAAGATCAAATTGCTGATATCTTTACCAAACCACTAGCAAAGGAATCATTTTGTAAAATTAGAAATGATATGGGGATGATAGAATTAAACTAGGAAGAATTAGACAAATCTGATCCAAAAGAAGCTAAGTCGATGAGTCAAGTCAACTCCAGAAAAGTCAAGTCGACTCCAGTGAAGTCGACTTGGGAGAAGCGAAGGGCGGAGTCGACTCCACTGGGTCGAAGTCGACTTCGCCTAGGGCAAAGTCGACTCCGCGTGCTCGACGGCTCTCTTTCCCCCTTCTCCTTTTCTTCCTCTTTTCTTTCTTCTTCCTCCTCTTTCTCCCGCCTATTTCCTTGTCCGGCGATTTTTTCTCTCCGGTTTCTCCTCAGATTCTCATCCTCTCCGGCCATCTCTCTCTGTCCGGCAGTCTCCTCCCGTTTTAATTCTCTCCGGCAACCGTTGTTCCGGCAATATCTGTTTCTCTCCATTTCTCCGGCCAGGCCCTCTCTATCTCTTTCTCCTTCTCTCTCTGTTTTCAGAAAAACTTGCAACTCCGGCAACTCTATTTCTCTCCTTTCGGTAGCTACCTCACTCTTCATCTTCAACCAAATCCCAAAACCAAACTCAATGGCTCCGAAACCCAGACTTCCCAAACTAGCTGTCTCCAAGCCCTCACTTAAACCTATACCCAGACCTTCGAGGTCAAATACGGAGGAAGAAATTCCTAGGAGACAGAGGACTCCTGCGAAACGAGCCAGAGAGGAACCTTCAACCTCAACGGGTAGAAGGGTCAGGTTTCAAACCGCTACCCAATCTTCAGATCGAGCTCCGAGGTCAGAGAGTCAACCTCAAAGCTCAAATACTGGAAGGATCCCGATCACAAAAGGACAAGTCCTGAAAATGCCCATAACCTATTTCAGAACAGAGCTTCAACATAGCCGATTCTATAAACATTTCTACGAAAAAAAGGTATTCATTCCAAAGATCATCGACTTCAAATTTCTCAACGATTATGAATTCGACATAGAAGAATTATTGGATTATCAAGGATGGATACAGTTGCTGAAGACAGATGAAAGGGTATATCCCGATCTGACAAGGATGTTCTATTATCTGTGGGATGATAACAATTTTTCAACCTTTGTCAAAGGCACAGAAATGTTTTTTGGAACAATAGCTAACCCAGATCAAGAAGAAGCAATAAAGAAAATAGGCAGTATTCTCGAAGTCCCATTCGAAGAAGAGCGACTTCCCCAGGATCTTACAATGGAGAAAATCTACAATGAGCTAACCAAGAGTAACAAGTATCATGCAGGAACCAAGTTCCTACATTACATGGATCTTTCTCCACGGCTGAGAGTCCTTCGTTTACTCATTGCTCACTGCATTTATCCGAAAGGCGGTGGAAGGAATCAGCTCAATCCGCAGGAAGCCATGATTCTATGAAAATTAGTCAACAAATTCAAGATCAGTCTCCCAAGACTATTCCTAGAAGCCTTGGCATGTCGAAAGGACAATCCGAGAGGAGTTCTACCCTACGGAACATGGATCACGAGGATCCTCGAATATTATTAGGTAGACATTGACGGTGAACCATTTGAAGTCCCTAAAACCACAAATGTCATCAATAAGGATTGCTCCAACGAATGAAGATCAATTTGGAGCAGTTCAGGGATGACAGGATACGAGAAAAGTTGGGCGAACCAGCTCGTGAGCAAGAAGGCCATGCACAGACTGAGGGGGAGCAGCCTCCCGAGGCACCATCTGCTCCACCCCGAGACGTTCCCGAGGAGCCGGTATCTCCTATGACGCACGGATCCTACTCTCCACAGGGATCTGCTGCACCTGATCGGGCGCCTCCACCGTCATCTCAAGAGGTCACATTACAGAGCATTAAAGATGAGATATCTGCTCTACGAGAGGAAATGGGTCATCAAGAGGATCGAATGACCAGTCTCGTAACCGAAGTTCTTACTGCCATTAATGATATGCATTCCCGACAAGATCGAATCGATCGGGAAATGCGTACCATTAGATACCATCTTGCATCGGGGCGACACAAAAATCGACCCATACCAGAGCTTGATCCTTTCGATTCAGGATCAGTTCATCAAGATCCGACTCCCGCTCCAGTTTCTTCCTTCTATTCCTCTGCTCATGTTCGTCCTATCAAACCCATTCAATCTTCATATCCCATTTCCCAATTTCAATTCACCAAATCCTTGGTGATTGAACCATTTTTGAAAGATTGACAAAAAGGGGGAGATAGAATAGGAATAGAGTTATTTTTGAGAGTTTTTAGAGCATTTTGGGTCGGGTAGTTTTGTATCTAGGTTTCATTTTTGCTTTACAGTGTAATCTGTAAAAATGATTGATTTATGAAATTGTTTATGCTCATATATGTGTTTCATGCTTGCTATGTGTTTCATATTTACTATACTCTGTTTGAAAGATATGATCTATTTTGAAAACTATATGAATATGATTATCTTGAAAAGTACAAGCTCAACTTAGTTTTGTCAATCATCAAAAAGGGGGAGATTGTTGAAAATAATGTTTAAAACAAAACGAAATTGACCAAAGCATGAGTTTTGATGATTAACAAAGGCTAATTTGAGTATATTGAGAATACTAATGCCTATGTTGAATGATTTAAGGAACTGAAGTAGCCAAGTCGATATCCAAGTCGACTTGGACTTCAACTTAGGGTGAAGTCGATCCCAAAGTCGACTCCATATTCGACTTGAAACAGAACCTCACAGCAAAATTCAAATTGGAAGGAAAAGCTGGTAAAGTCGCAGGCCAAGTCGACTCCACTTGCGACTTGGGAAGCCAAGTCGCAAACGAAGTCGACTCCAGCATCGACTTCAGACGGCAAAAACACTCCAAAGCTGATTTTGGGGTACAAAAATGCCGAAGTCGCAGACGAAGTCAACTCCAGGTGCGACTTGGGTGAAGTCGCAGATGAAGTCAACCCCAAGTTTGACTTGAGTTCTTCAAAGTCCAAAATACAGATTCAAGCTCATTTTCAAGATCAACTTGGGATTTCTCAAATCTAAATCAAGAGTATAAGCTCACTATCAACTCAAGTCTCTCAAAGTCCAAAGCACAACTTCAAACATAGTTGAAGAAACTCAAGTCATAGCATCGAAGGCAAGAAAGATGACTCAAAGACAAGCTCTTCAGAAGTTTACAAATATGAGAAGCCATTCCATAAATAAAGAAGATTCAAGAAAGGAAGCTAAGCAAGCTAGAGGAAATCAAACAAGGACCAAACAAATTGCAGCAAAAGAACAGGTCAAGTCGCAACCCAAGTCGACTCCAAGATCGACTTTAGGTCAAGTCTGAAACCAAGTCGACCTAATCTCAGGCTTGGAACTGAAGTCGCAAATGAAGTCGACTCCAGTTACGACTTGGGAAGCCAAGTCGCAAACGAAGTCGACTCCACCTGCGACTTGGGGAACCAACATTCAAATTTTTGAACGTTGGAACATTTATTGCGCGCCAACCACTTCTATAACGTTCAAATCTTCTCCATTCTATAAATAGACACTCAAGCAAACGAGAATACACACACTACATTGTCTAAAGAGAGAAAAGAAGTGCAAACAAGAGCTCCCATTTGCTTTTCTCTAAATTTGAGTGATCTATACACTTTCAAAGGAAGAACGAGCTTCAAGTTGCAAGTAGCGTCAACGATATACAACCGGTTGCTTCTGCAAACTCTTCCTCAAGCTGAATCTTGCCTACACAACTCAGTAAAGTGTAGATCTTCCTTATTTTCATTATTCCTTGTTATTGGTCTTGGTTTGAGTTTGTTGTAACAAACCAAGACGTTGCAAGTAGAGTTGTGATTGGAGTTGAACTCATCACCTACTTGTATCAAGTGTATAAGCCCCCTAGAGCTAGAATCTAGAAGAGAGCGGAGACTTTAAGTGTATTCACGGAATACATAGTGGAACCCAAGTCACAACGGTGTGTGAACTTGGAAGAGTGGAGTAGGGAGAGGTTGCCCGAACCACTATAAATCTTGCCTTCTGTTTACCTTATTGCTTTCACTATTTCATTGCTCTCTATTTGTTTCAATCAAGGGGATTAAGCTTTCAAGGGGTTAAGTTTTAATTTACTGAATAATTTTATAAGAACCCAATTCACCTCTCCCCTCTTGGGTTTTCCCATTAACTTGGGACCAACACCTCCGACCTTACTAACAACACATTTTTGTATCCCTCAATAGAACCAACAAAAGTTAGCAAGTTAGTTGATCGAAAGTCGTGATGTAAAACTGACAATACCTTTTCTTCATCCAGAAAATATTTCACTCACATCCTCACTTCGGACTGAGATAATTCATTAGAAATACAGTCAAATGCAGATGCAATCAATGGAAGGAAAACATCTTCTATTTATCCCAATCATAACACCACAATAAAGACAAGCTTACAAGTTATGCCAACTTGAAAACTAAAAATGGGCCAAACTTTTTCCATAAATGGCACTGAACCGACCACATATTCCATGCAAAAACCCATATAAACAAAACCAAAAACAAATTATCAAAAAAAAGTCAAACGGGCAAAACACAATACAAAATGATCCATAAAAACATGAAATAAAAGCTAAAAGCCACCAGCAATCTATTGGAAAGCTCAGAGAATGGAAAGCAAGATGAATTTCTACTATGAATAGATTCAAGGAAATTCAGGAAGAATGAGAGTAGAATTAAAATAGAAATGAAAAAGACATCTAGATAGACAAAAAATAATTCAGACAATCAATGGCATGAATTAATTCAAGCCCATCATACCAAAGCAAATGTATAACAATGGGAAATACCCTAATCAATGCATTAATTATTTTTTGTATACATGATTATGGATTTTAAAAGTAAATGTATACAAATAAAAAATGAATGCAGAGTGAATGATTAAAAAATAGGACGTGTTTAATTCATATTAAGTTTAGTCACAAATTTGGTGCTTTGAACAAGTAAAAATTATGATCCAGTAAAATTCAGCCTTGTGAACAGACTATAAGTCTCCCAACCATTAGACCAGTTTTTGTACCCACATATTATGAATTCATTGCAAAAAATAGGTAATACAGAAAATTTATAGCTCATTTTGCCTTTTAAAACAACATATTAAATGCCATCAGATCTTGTCATGCATCTACTATAACTATAAAACAGATTCTAATCAATGAAATACCACAAAGTCAAGTGTATAATGGGTAGTGTTTCTTCCTACTGAAAAAAATACTGAAAAATGCATTAAGTGGGTTTGGAGTGGCCGCTAGTATTGGAGGAAAAACTGGAAAACAAAATTATGTTCAATTGGTACACATTAGAGATTCGAAGTAGGTAGCTTAGTAATATAAAAAGAAGGGTTTAGGCAAACTTTGCATCCCAAAAATGGGTTCACATAAATGTTGATTGATTCTCTTTTCATTCAATCAGATCTTAACATTCTTACTTTCGGTTGTTTTCAAATAAAATTTCTGAAGGGGTTGTAATTTGGAAAGGAAACACGCAGACCATTTCAACAAGTTGTCCAAATTCCACCCACAAGGATATACATGCATTCATGAAGAAAAAAATTACTTTTAGCACCAAATACATAAGATTCAACAACTTATATGATAAGAATCTACATCAAATAGAATTTTCATTTCATGTAAGGAGGGAATATATGTCTGAGATGTGCCGTCATCACATGATCAATAGGAATTCGGCATAATGATTGCAGAGACAAATCAAATTCACATATGGTTCTACTGTTCTTTCACAAATTTCATAAAGTGGACAACAAGAAAAATTAGACATGACATTGAATATCTCAACGAAGTTATTAATACCTATCCTGAGCATTATACATTTGACAGATGGAATTATTATTACATAATAGAGTAGTAACTATGAATGATTATTCTTCAAAGAATTCCTATTTTAATCATGGATGACCCACATTCAGCATTTTTATTTTGTGAACATATTAATATGATTTACAAGCAGCCCATCCCTGGCTTGCGATAGATTGTCCAACAAACTAATGCTCCAAATGCAAACCCAATGGATTATGTGCTAAAGACAGACAGCGTAGGCTTAACTCACCTTGTTAGGTCATTGACAAAATATAATAGATTTTCCATACAATAAACTGTGCAAACAAAGACAAAAAATCAATTCCTCCAACAATGGGTCCATCCCATGCAGACGCAAATATGAAAATTGGAAAGCAGTAAGCTGTATTCTTTTTAAGATTCAAACAGTGATCTCCTTTCGCAATGATCAAACCCATAAACTAAACTAAATACATAATGTGCACAATACCTCCATATTGCAACAAAACCAACTAAAAAATTCATACAAAACCACAACATGATTCTAGACAAACAAGATTATATGAATGCAATTCTAGTTTGAGAAATTTTAGGAGATATCAGATCATGGCTCTTTCCATCCCTAAATTCCCACCATCCAGACTTTGAATTGCAGAAACAATAATTCACTCAGATATTATATTCTTCTACATTGAACTGAACACAAACGCTTTTTCATTTGTACAAATTCCATGTGAGATTACAACGGAACATTCGTAGCAGGCTTTCATTCCATAAATCATTTACCTGCATCAATTAGAAAATAGGGTGGTAGATTTTACAACATTTCACCAAAGGCAAATCCCTTGAAACATGGACAGACAAGAAGAATGACATCAATACAACCTTCAGAAGAAGGTTTGCTCTATTCTTCTATCTTTAGAAGATCTGTGCTTCTATTCCTCATTTAGTTAAAGTTTTCTTTATTCTAAAGCTTTAAGAAGATAAGAAAAATTTTTCACGCAAGAAAAAGCATGTGCGATGTGATACAGTAGACACAAGAAATCAAGAGCTCTACTATTGACTAGTTATAAAGCACCACAACAGCTGAACCAACAAAAAAGAATCAATTTTTCTAAGGTTCAGACGTTAGATGAATCGAAAGAAATCCACCATGTATGCGTTGTGAATCCTTTTTCCAAATGGTAGAAGGGAGCAAAATTGAATCCTCAAAACTAATCTAGATGTGCATAGACATTGAGAAGGAAAAAGTTTTATAGTTTTGGTTAGAAAATTTAATATTTTAAGAACCAAAATGTTTTTATGTCTGGTTCAGTTCAGATTAGCTCAACCATGTGTTCAAACCATTTTATTAGCATGATATAATTATGATATATTAGTTTATTAATTTTTAAATTAAATAAAAATAAGTTATATATATGATATTCTGCGTCTGAAAAAAGAAGTCATAAGCAAAAATACAATGCAATGCTACATGTTCATATAACATATAAACAAAAAATTCAACATTATTATAGTTTAAACTAATAAATCTAAACTCAACATCCATCATTGAATCAAAGATCTCATCCTACAATTATGTCTATTCTAAACAGCAGATTAGGCTAAAATGCAAACATTTTCATATTATCTACAAGTCATGAACAAAATTAGATAAACAGTAAACGTTTTTCATTTTGAGTAAAAATTAAACACAAACATGGTTATTCCAATCTAACCACGTTGCCACATAGCATTGCAATCTAACCATAAGCGATGTTGGCCTACAATAACATGCCACATTCCAAAATCTAATCCACAGTTCCACACCACACAACATTCTAATCCAACTCAATATATATTTAGATACAAAGGCTAGGAGCGTTGATAGGCACTTGGAGTGATGCCATCAGAACCAACCAGCGAAGCAACTATTTTCATTTTGCCAGTTTGAGCATTTAATCAAACAAGTATGAACCATGAGATCATCATCAAAGCATAAAAAAGAACTGCCACATTCAAATAGGTAGAGAAAAGAGCACAAAAACGCATCAAGAATAACAAAAGTGACAGTGCCAACTTATGAAAATAAGCTGGAGTTGCAGTGCATAAGAGCTGCAATGGTAGTGAGCTTTGAAGTCGAAAGAAAATAAAAATGGCAAAGAAAGAGGAACCAGGGGAAGAAAACAAAATCGAAGAAGATGGATACTGTGTGATGAACAAATCAGAAGCCATTAACCAAATTGGTTTCGGAGATATCGAAGAACAAAAAAGAATATTGGGAGTTTTCCTCTCCCTTTAGAATCAAAAAAATTAACCTTAATGGCGTCTCAACTTGCCTGCGGTAGTTGTTCACTGGTCTAGTTAGAGCTGCCAGTGGCCGACATCATAGATGGGGAGAAAGGGGGCCCGGGAAGGCTTGCCTGCGGCAGTTGTTCGCTGGTCTAAATAAAGCTGCCAGTGGCCGACATCATAGATGGGGAGAAGGGGGGCCCGGAAATGAAGAAGGGGAGAAAAAGGGGTGGAGAAGAAATCGCAAGAGTGGTGGGAGGAAAGATCACCAGAGCATGGGTGAGAGATAATGCGAGCTAGGGCATAGAGGATGCCAGTCGACGCCCCCTTGTAAAATTTTCAAATACCTAAATTACACTTAGCAATCTAAGTCGTCCATAAAAAATGGACGGTGGATGATAGGCATCCCATGAGAAAACACTAGGAAGAAGATGAGACAAATTCTGTGAGACGAGTCAAGAGCAGAGATGAGAGATTGGGAAGGTTACCCACTACCATCGAGTGTTGATTTGCATTGCCGGCTTTGCTGATGGTTCTGCTTCATCCTGTTGTGCTGCTAGCTAAAGCCTAGAAGGAAGGAGTTTCCAGTTGGGGTTGTCGATTGCAGGGAAGAAGAAGACGTCAGTTGGGGGGTTTGTGAGAAGGCTATTAAAGAAGACGCGATTCGGGGCTGTCGGAATGATAACAGCAGATAGAGGGCAAGGAGGGAGACCAATTTTGTGAGATGAGTTGAGAGGCAAGGAGACCGATGCAGAGAACGAAGATACAGAGGACGAATCTGGATGGCAAGGAGGCAGACAAAATTTCAAATCCCTAACCCAAACAAAGAAGAGACCGATGCGAGTGAGGAGGTCTCAACAACGCCTTCCTACCAAAAATTTTATGCCGAATATGCCCTTTCTATTCTCAGCCATAGATTGAAAATAGACGGTGGATGTGCTGCTTCCCTTGAGAAAAATGGGGGAAGCACTTCCCATGGGTTGGCGCTCTAAAAACAGATGCAATATACGAACCCTGCGAGGCTTCCCTACCAATCCTGCTCAGGGCACGTAGTTGCAACGACCTTCAAAGTCAATTTCACAATCTTTGTGTGAGCATGCTTGAAATGACCGAAATCCCAATGCTATCTCACCATGCATCGTGGACTCGCTGCCGCTGGGCACACTTCCTCCAAGGCTTCACTTATAAGAAACCAAAACTATGCGAGATGTCAGGTGCAGCTTGCCGGTGCTGAGACTTTCAGGAACTTTAAAATAGTGATGTCTTGGGTCAGCATTTCTCACATCGTCCAATCCTCGAAAGCGTGCCACTCGTCCAGATGGATACAACAATATGCTGGCCGCACCCCATCAAGTGAGCTTTCAACATTAAAAATTGCATGATGTACTGGGGAACATAATCATAAAATCGCGCTAGCCCCCTCATAAAAAACGCAACCATGCCTTTACCAACCAGTGAATCAAAAGATTCTGATACGGTGATACGGTGCTCTTGGAGCATTGAGCCCGTTCAAAAGTTCATGGCACATCGTATGGCCTGAGCCCTATGCAATGATTGACAGGATGACCAAGAATCACATTCTCCGATTGCATGTCAACCATACCCCGACTAAAGATTGAGTACCCGTATGATATAATTCCTTAAATTTGCTTAAATTTTCTGGTCTTCTTAGTCTCACTAAAGGAAATTGAAGATAATCCCTTGCAGATCCAAATGATCCAGGAGCAAGTTCCCTCAAAATCCATAAGGGAAGCCCAAAGCCTTAAAAGGCCACACACTCAAATTCCTAGGTTTCTTAGTCTCACAAAAGGATGTTGAAGCTAATTCTTCGTAGATCCAAGTAGGGGTGCAACATGGGCCGAGTATGCTTAGTTTGGGGTCAATCATACTCTTAACATATTCTCAAAAATTCAAATCATGTTCTATTTTAAGTTGGGTCAGTTCTAAACTTATCGTATCTTATTTTTTAAGATTGAGTCGGTTTCGGTTTAATTCTAAATCGGTTTTTGAAATAATTTTTGAAATATATATTAAATTTACTAAAAAAAGATAAATTAAACAAGTTTCTAAATATTTAAAGAATATAATTATATCTTTCAATATAAAAGATATTTCATAAAATATATATTAATAATTCAGATCGATTCCAAGCACTCACACTTTTGGGCATACTCTATCCTAATTGAACAGAGTATTTTTTTACTTGATACTTGTCATACTTTATGGGTGTAAAAATAGAAGTCTACTCTACATATTTTAAGATACTCAATGGATCGACCCACGAATACCCTACCCTAGTTGCACACCTTAGAACCAAGCGATCCAAGAGCAATTTTCCTCAATAACCATTAGAGAAGCCCAAAACCTAAACTGCCATGCTTAAGGAACAAACACCCAAAAAGATATATCTTGCAAAAACGTAAGAAACACAAAAATCAAGGTCCAATTATCATTGCCCCCATAAAAAAAAACTCTTCAAGAGGATGTTTGGGAATAAGGGGTGAGAAACGTGAGAAGGAAATGGTGGGGGCATGGATTTCAAATCACCTCATTAATCAATCAATCATCAAAATTTTCCACTTTTACTCCTATATTCTAATCATTTTCTCTATCAACTACCTTCCAAAAAACCTATTTATTCAAACTTTATTCCCATAATTTTATATCAATCACGCAATTTCTAAAATATTCTATTTTTTACTCCCACCAAATACCACATTTTCCACAACTTTTATCTTTCCAAACGTCCCCCAAATGAAACAAGGCACAATTCGCTTAAAAATAAAAAAACGGAAGCAATTTTATAAAACTCATGATAAGAAACTTGGAGATATAAAAGGTTCCCACTTGCCCAAATGCAGAGCCGTTGCTTCAATTACTAAATAAATGGACCGAATAAATCATTGTTACTACTGCATACTCGAAAGCAACGCCTCTGGAAGGGACATAATGATAAGACTCAGACAACACGGGAGATCCCTTAGCTATAAAAAAGGTGATGATGCCTACCATCTTGAGGCACTCAAACAGGCCTGGTATGAAAAAAGAGGAGCTAGGAAATTAATGTAAAGTCATGATAACATCCCTTTCTCGTGTTAGAAAGAGGGAAGGCCAGATAGGATTTTCCTCCATTAATGCACCTGTGTAGAATTAGGCTTAATACTTCCTATTTAATCTCTTTTTCACGTGAAATCTAGCTAACAAACCAAGATTCATTGAAATAAAAAATGCCCATGGGCCACATATTTTAAATATATATATATACATATATATATTTATGTGTAAATTATAAAAAGTTCTTAGATCTTTTTATTTATACATTAGAATGTAATAGTATTTTTGTAGAATCATTATTTAGATACGAATTTTATTTTAGATGGTAACTTTAAAAATAATATTTAATATTTAATTATTTTATTATGTTGATTTTCACATTTATATATAGTGCTCATACATAATGATAATAAATAAATGAAAGTTTTTTATGATAATATAAATGATGTTAAATAGAATAAATGAAATGGACTTCAAATCCATCACCAAAGGTGTAAAAATAGAGGAGATTACGTGAGTAAATGGTGAACAAAAAATATGTTCATATTATGATTAAAAGTTAACTATGAAAATCTTCAATGCAATCTATTGATGGTCTAATCGGTTGAAATTTTTTAATATTTTAAAACCCAATCCATACATTATAATTTACTTCATTAATATTTTCGTGATATGAAAAACAGCTTGTCATGTTTTTTATTTTTTAAAATTTTTTACAATCATATATATGCCAAGCATGAACATATTATATATATATATATGTAATTTTATAATTTTATAATTTTTTGAAATTTTAAAAATCAAAACTTTTAATACCGATTTTGAAAATAAAAAATTTTGGCTTTCAAAATTCAATAAACATATTTAAAAGATCAAAAAATTATAAAATTATATATAACACGTTAATGGCTAAGTCCATATAATATTGTAGTTTAAAAAAAAATAAAAAAGGTAATGCAACCGTGCACACTGAAGTTTTAATTCACACGGTGCATTAAATTCGACGCTACGTGAAAAATCATATTAGTTAAATTTTTATATATAATAATTTTTCAATTTATTCATTTTTTGGTATATAAGCTAAATTAATAATTTTAAACACAATAAATGGATTGGATGTAGCATGTGTTTAAGAAGTGATAAAACTTTTTAGTATAAAAATATTTGAAATGTGAGAAAATGATGCAATATAATGGTAGTAACGATGAGGAGTAAAAAGATTAAAGTTAAAATAGAGAGATCAAATATAAGAGTAATTGTGTAGAAATGATTAAAACATAGAATAATTATAAAAAGATGTGAAGAAATAATTTAAAAATAAGATAATCGTAAAGAGTAAAAAGTTGCGGGGCATATTTATTTTTAACAAAAACTTTTTAATATAAAACTTTTCACTCTCCGTAACCACCAAATTTTAAAATTATTTATTCATATTTTTTATACAACTACACGATTTTTTTAATCATTTTTATGCAACTATCTATATAATTAACCAATCTATTTTAAATTTATTATCTTTACACTTCATCATTACTCTTCTTATATCACGTCATTTTCTATTAATTGAACAATTTTTGCAAAAAAAAAAAACTCTTCGTCCAAAAATTTTATTACTTTCCTCACACATCCTTAGTTTTAAAAGTTTGAAGTGTTAAAAAATACCCCCATAAAAAAGTTAAAAAGTTGGCATTATACTACAGATAAACGATTATTATTAAATGCACTTGGGTGCACTTAATTTCGGTGCACTAGAGTGTATTTAACTAATTTTTTATTTTTTAAAAGTTTTAATAAAACTATTAATCTAAGTGTATTTAACATGTATATCAAATTTTAACTTTTTTGAAGATTTTTAGATATTTTTATTTTAAAAAATAAGTGCCATTTTTAATAAAATTACTAAAATTTTACTGATTTTTAAAAATAAAAAATCTAAAAAATCCAAAAATGGTAAAAATTGATACACATGTTAAATACACTTAGATTAACTTTGCATAAAAAATTTTAAAAAATAAAAAATAAGTATTTGCATATAAATACACTGACGTTAAGTACACATGAGTGCACTTGATTAAGATCCATAGATAAATTATATTATTTTCATTTACATCTATGGTCATATTTATATTATTTGCTTTTAATTTTATTAATTTTTTCTTTTGTGTTATTTGAAGATTAAATTTTCTTCTAAAAATGTCATATATTACTATATTTTTAAAAAAGGTTAGTTTGGACAAAATATATTATATAAGCGTGTGCTTCAATGTAACTAGGTTCCATTGAATTCGGGAACCCTCTGTCTAGTTGTCCATCCACGCAGGTGCATTTTTGGTCGTTCGTCACACGCATGAGATTGTGTTGAGGATGCAGTTGGGTTTTTGGAATCGATATATATATGGGATTTAATCCTGTACATTCCGTCTGCACGGAAACTACCATGCAGACGGCTCATCCGGCCGTCTATTTTAGCAGGGTAAATCCAGTTCGTCGGTTCGTATCTGCGTGTTGCGAAGGAGGCGGAGACTGCATGTACACGCGGATGGGTGCATTTTCCCGCTCGGCAGCAAAAATGAAAAAAGAAATCTCGCCCGCGCCTCCTCCTCTCTGGCTTCCCTCCTCAATCTCCCTAAATCGCGCAGCAGGCCAGCATCAAGGCGCCAGCTCAATTCAGCGACCGACCGACCGAAATCCCGCCCAATCTCCTCCTCCTTCCTAGGCGCCAGCACGCGTCCGTCCGGCGACCAGCAGGCAGCATGCGTCCGTCCGGCGACCACCAGGCAGCAGTTCCATCTCGTCCAGTCGGCGACCAGCAGCAGCTCCGGCCCCAGATCAGCTCGAGCCTCCGGCAACCAGCAGATTCGGCGACCACCAGGCAGCAGTTTCATCTTGTCCAGTCGGCGACCAGAACCAGCTGCAGCTCCGGCCCCAGATCAGCTCGAGCCTCCGGCAACCAGCAGATCTGGCGATCAGCATCTTCGGCGAGGGTTTGTTGCAATCATTTAATGCTATTAATTAATTAATGCAAATAATTTTTGATTTTGGTGGATAGCTAGCTGAATTGGAATTTAAACTTTTTTTATCTCGTCTTCTCCGAAAATCCGTATGCGGATTATAACTGTGCAGCAAAAGTACCACCATCCGCATCTCTCTAGTTTAGGATTGACTTGAAGATCCGCATGCTGATTATACTTTCGAAGAAGTCTACCTCCCATCCGAATGCGCAGAACTCGAAAATCCACAGGCGTGTTCTATCTTAATTGTTATCATGTTGAAATAATGTCGTGAAAATGAATTTATGGAAAAAATTAGCTGGTAGAAATGTTAATGGTCGTAAATGAGCGCTTGTTGGCCTTTCACATGTTTTGGCAAGTTAAGCATGACGTATATGTACAATATATATTGTTTATGCATTCATAAAAATGGAATTGTTGAAATTGCATGTTCATATCCTGTCGAGAGTGATTATTTTGGCATTGTGGTTAGAATTTATGTCAGTATAAAAGGAATGCTTGAATGAATAAAATGATTGCAGATAGGAATTTTTTAAATGCTTATTATAATGCAGGTCTTTTGTTGTTCTCTAATATTAGCTAAGAATATGAAATGATGGATTGTTACTAATTGTACATAATATAGTTCTTTTCATGCTTTTTTTTCCATTAAATGATATATTTCAATTTTTTAATGCAGTGAGATGACAACATCAAATAGCATGGCCCAAAATGAATTTGAGATGTCATCTAAAGGAAGCGGACAGACCTTTACTCCATTGACCACTTTTACCCCTCAAGCATGTCATGAGCTGACCCCAATTATTGGACAAGAGTTCAACAGCAAAGAAAAAGCATATTCATTTTATAATTCATATGCAAGGTGTTGTGGTTTTAGTATAAGAAAAAGTGATGTCAAAAGATCGAAAGATGGAGAAATAACCTATCGTATTCTGAAGTGCTCTAAACAGGGACTTCGACAAAATGATCCACGAGCTACAAGAAAACGCAAACAAAGAGATACTACTAGATGTGAATGCTTTGCATCACTAACTGTCAACCGTTTATCAAGTACTTTGATGTGGAAGGTCACAAGTTTCAAAAAGGAACACTCGCATCGATTAGAGACCCCTGTTAAGTCTCGTTGCCTGCGATCTCATCGGAAGGTGCCAGAATCACAATTGGACATAGTTGAAGGTCTCCAGAAGGCTGGTGTTGGAGTGTCAAGATCATTACAATTTATGATAGAGGAGGCAGGGGGACGTGATCAGTTGGGATTTATGGAAGTCGACTTACGTAATGCCTTACAATCTCGACGGATGTCAAGATATGGAGGGGGTGCACCAGCCCTATTGGAGTACTTTGAAAATCAATTCGATAGCAAATCAGACTACTTCTATGATATTAAGGTTGATGAGCAACGTCGACTAATGTCATGTATGTGGGTTGATGGAGAATCTAAGAAGGATTATCAAATATTCAATGATGTCATTTGCTTTGACACAACTTATCGTACCAATGAATATGATATGCCATTTGGACCCTTTGTGGGGGTTAATCATCATAAGCAATCAATATTGCTTGGAGCTGGTTTATTGTTTGGTGAGAGTGAAGAAGATTTCACGTGACTGTTTCAAACATGGCTTCATGCCATGGGTGGTATACCTCCGAAAGCCATTATCACAGACCAGGATCCAGCTATTACAAAGGCTATATCTGTGGTTTTCCCATCTGCAAAGCACATTTTCTGTTCATGGCACATATATAGAAAATTTCCTGAGAAATCGCAGTCAGCCATCCAAAGTTATCCTCAATTTAAGGATAGCTTATTCAAGTTAATTAAGAATACAGAAGCTCCTGGAGAGTTTGAAGCTGGTTGGGAAAAGTTGACGGATAATTATGAATTGACAAATCATGCATGGTTACAACAAATGTACAATATTCGAGAGAAGTGGATACCGGCCTACACAAGGAGTATTTTCATAGCGGGGATGAGCACCACTCAAAGGTCTGAAAGCATAAATGCTTTTTTTGATCGATTCGTTGGGTCGACCATAAAATTAGTCCAGTTTGTCAAAGCTTACGAGCGTGCAATAACTAAGAGAAGAGAGGATGAGAAAGATGCTGATTGTAAAACCACCTATGGAACTCCGGTGCTAAACATTAAATATATGCTTGAGGAACAAATTGCAAAAATGTATACTAGGGAGATCTTTTATGAGTTTCAGGCTGAAATGGATGATTCAAGATATTATAAGTCAATAGAAGACGGTGTAGAAGAGGGCCGTATTATCTACAAGGTACACAAATCGGGAGATCCCAACTATCTGCGATTGGTCACCTGGTGCGAACAAGAAAAATTTGCAACATGTTCTTGCCGCTTATTTGATTGGTGTGGGATTGTTTGTCGGCACATATTATCCGTGTTTCACTGGCGTGACATTGTAGCTATGCCTGAGGGACATGTACTTCATCGGTGGTCACAGCGTCCAAAGGAGAATATTAGAGTGTTAAGCTTTATAGACAATTGTGATGCAACTAATTCACCACTCGTCCGTCGGCACATTGTTTTCTCAAAAATCAATTTCATACTCAATGAATTATCATCAAGTTGGGGAGCTTTTCAGTTTGCAAATGCAGCTTTGGATGAAATGATAGAGGGTATGTGTCAAAAGAAGCAAGCCAAAATGCTGGCAAGTCCTTCGAATGAGCAACGATTAGCATTGCCATACGCAGGACAGGGCATGATATCAGAAGCTAGCAATCATGTCACTGAAAGTAATCCATGCAGAAATCATACAAATGGAAGAGATGAAGGCAATATACTACTGCAGCCAATGATAGTTGATAATGGATCAAGTGCCCCATCTCAAGTAGAGGACTTTCCGAATAGACGGGGAACGAAGGGACGATCAAAGTAACATCTAAAATCTTTTATTGAAAAACCACCGAACGCACAGGAAGATTATGCCGTGGGTGTAAGAAAATCGTGGTTGGTCATGATAGACGGAATTGTCCAATGTTACATAAAAATGATATTGATTAATCTATTTAAGTGAATGACCAATGTATTTATCTTTCCAACGTGCATCTTAATGTGATTTCTTATTATGCTAAATCTGTTATCCTAGTTTAATCTTTTTATTGCAGCTTTCCATAAGTACAAGGACCGCGAAGATGGAATAGTTATTAGAGGGATCGTCGGGCTTTATGCAACGTTGAAAAATAGTAGAAGCATGAAGGGACACTTCAATAAGTCTAACATGTGTTTGTTATTGTGAATTTCTGTACTTTTGTAGAAAAGTAGACTCTGTAAAATCGATGAAGGATGACTTAATTCTATAAACTCTTTGTTTATTGATGTAGTATTGTGCATGTAAAGTATAACATACAAGGTATAAATACTCATGCGGATTTCATAATACATATGCGAATTTTCGAAAGAGAGATATCTGGAGGTATATGTATCCTCTCCATTTTATAATATGCATGCGTTTTTCATAAACCGCACGCTGATTTTCAAGTCTGAAAAATCTGGGAATATTATTAAGGTATAATACTCATGCGGATTTCATAATCCACATGCGGATTTTCAAAAGAGAGATATCTGGAGGTATATGTATCCTATCCATTTTATAATACGTATGCATTTTTCATAAACCGCACACTGATTTTCAAGTCTGAAAAATCTGAGAATATTATTAAGGTATAATACTCATGCGGATTTCATAATCCGCATGCGGATTTTTGAAAGAGAGATATCTAGAGGTATATGTATCCTGTCCATTTTATAATACGCATGCATTTTTCATAAGCCGTACGCTGATTTTCAAGTCAACAAAATCTGGGAATATTATTAAGGTATAATACTCATAATCCGCATGCGGATTTTCGAAAGAGAGATATCTAGAGGTATATGTATCCTGTCCATTTTATAATATGCATGCGTTTTTCATAAACCGCACGCTGATTTTCAAGTCTGAAAAATCTGGGAATATTATTAAGGTATAATACTCATGCGGATTTCATAATCCACATGCGGATTTTCGAAAGAGAGATATCTGGAGGTATATGTATCCTGTTAATTTTATAATACGCATGCGTTTTTCATAAACCGCACGCTAATTTTCAAGTCTGAAAAATCTGGGAATATTATTAAGGTATAATACTCATGCAGATTTCATAATCCACATGCGGATTTTCGAAAGAGAGATATCTGGAGGTATATGTATCCTGTCTATTTTATAATTCGCAAGCGTTTTTCATAAACCGCACGCTGATTTTCAAGTCTGAAAAATCTAGGAATATTATTAAGGTATAATACTCATGCGGATTTCATAATCCGCATGCGAATTTTCGAAAGAGAGATATCTGGAAGTATATGTATCTTGTCCATTTTATAATACGTATGTGTTTTTCATAAACCGCACGCTGATTTTCAAGTCTGAAAAATCTGGGAATATTATTAAGGTATAATACTCATAATTCGCATGCGGATTTTCGAAAGAGAGATATCTGGAGGTATATGTATCCTGTCCATTTTATAATATGCATGCGTTTTTCATAAACCGCACGCTGATTTTCAAGTCTGAAAAATTAGGAAATATTATTAAGGTATAATACTCATGCGGATTATGAAATCCGCATGCGGATTTTCGAAAGAGAGATATCTAGAGGTATATGTATCCTGTCAATTTTATAATACGCTTGCGTTTTTCATAAACCGCACGCTAATTTTAAAGTCTGAAAAATCTGAGAATATTATTAAGGTATAATACTATGCAGATTTCATAATCCACATGCGGATTTTCGAAAGAGAGATATCTGGAGGTATATGTATCCTGTCCATTTTATAATACGCATGCATTTTTCATAAGCCGTACGCTGATTTTCAAGTCAACAAAATCTGGGAATATTATTAAGGTATAATACTCATAATCCGCATGCGGATTTTCGAAAGAGAGATATCTAGAGGTATATGTATCCTGTCCATTTTATAATATGCATGCGTTTTTCATAAACCGCACGCTGATTTTCAAGTCTGAAAAATCTGGGAATATTATTAAGGTATAATACTCATGCAGATTTCATAATCTGCATGCGGATTTTCAAAAGAGAGATATCTGGAGGTATATGTATCCTATCCATTTTATAATACGCATGCGTTTTTCATAAACTGCACGCTGATTTTCAAGTCTGAAAAATTTGAGAATATTATTAAGGTATAATACTCATGCGGATTTCATAATTCGCATGCGGATTTTTGAAAGAGAGATATCTGGAGTTATATGTATCCTGTCCATTTTATAATACGCATGCATTTTTCATAAGCCGTACGCTGATTTTCAAGTAAAAAAAATCTGGGTATACATTCAAGTTATAATCCGCATGCGAATTACGAAATATGGAATCCGCATGCTGCTTTTTGAGTCATAATTCAGATGTATATATATATATATCCTGTTGAAGTTATAATACGTATGCGGATTTCATAATCCGCATGCTGATTGTCAAGTATGAAAAATTTGGGGGTACCTAGGGAATCCATATTTTGGGGGTACCTGAGGCAATCCATTCAATACTATACATACTCCATTAACATTTCTGTCATTCATTTAATCCATGCATCTGAATCCAGTAGTTTATAAAATATGCAGTCATGCTAAAGTTATACATCAGCATCAAAATATATAATGTGCAATAAAAAAATATGTTAGAATGCAACAAATTTCATAGATCTAAACGTCATGATCTTCTCCAGCACCATCATTCGCACCATCATTTGTTGAGTATTTGCATCTTAGCTCCTCTAAGCGCTTCTCAAATACGTCCATGCGTTGCCGCATGTGTTCCACCTCTCTAATCAATCTGTCAATACTGCCTGTAAGAAACATAGTATGCCTTGTCATTTGAAGCACATGTTCACCTGTTAGTATATTAGAGGGTTAGGAAGGTGCCAGTAAAGGAGGGAAGGGAAAAATAGTTGGATCATAGACTGGAGCACTAGGTTGGCCTACTTCGGGAAGGAAATCAGCAAAGGATGGAGATGACTGCGATGCAGGTGGATGCTGACCCATACAACTAGGTGACTGCGAATAGACTGTCTTTGGAGTATCTACGAGACCAGTAGGAGTATATGTTGGCATAACCAAATGACTGGAAGTTGGTGGACTTAGAACTGGTGTAGAGATGACAGAAGCAGAAGTGGATGGTTTGATTGGTTGTGACATGAAGGAAGCAATGTGTTTCATGATATCTTCCTGAAACTGCAGCAACTGTGAAGACAGATCTGGGTGAGCTTGCGTAGAAACAACTTCTTGGCTCTTTCCTTTCATGTCTGGAAGTGATTGCTCATGATCTCCTCTATTCCGCACATCTCCTTGTCGCAATCCCATATCCTCAGCCTCAACCTGATCTTCTTCATCTTGGCTTGAAACCTCAACATCATGCCTTGGTTTCCACTCTTGTTCCTGCTCATCAAATAAATAACCCAATCTAGTCAAGACAGATGCATCAATCGTGTCAGCCTCTTTGTACTTTTGGTGCTTCTCTTCACTGAGATCAACGCCATGATATTGTAGGATTCTTGTTATGATCATTCCATATGGCAAAGATCCATTCTTCCTAGTACGGCTCTTATTCATATGTTGGAATATGTGGTAGGCGAAGTTGAAATGGTTGCCTCTTGCATGAGCATACAGCAAGTGTGCATCCTGGGCTATGACCTCTGTATAAGATCCACTCCTCAGGAATAAGTGGTATACAGAAACATAATGGAGAAGTTTCAAGTCCACAGTTTTCAACTAAGTAGATGACACTCTTTCAGCTCCCACCTTTGGATTTTTGCAAACCTCGAAAAATACTTCCTGTTTCTTCTCTACAAAACCTGTATACATCACAGGATCATAAGGGATCCCAAAAACCTTCTCCAACATCCCTGGACTGATTTCTATTTCCACACCCTTTACATGTGTAAAACCATCAGCACCCCAGCTAGAATAAAAGTGTCTCACAAGGACTGGATAAATGTGGCACTCAACATTCGCAAATGGAGCAATCCCGTGTCCATGCAACCATTTAGCGAAGGGAAAATTAGCAAACTCATCTATCAGAAATCTTCTAGACTTGACCAAGGGTCGATCTTCAAATTTGCGAAAGTAGATTTCCTCATCCACAGAACGATGAAAATATTTGGATGGATAGTCATACACTTTGGGTGCTGTCGTTCTTTTTTTCTTGGGTGCTTCCTCTGCCTTCCTTTTTTTTTTTGGTTGCCCTTTTTAGCTGTTGCATCTGCTTCATCTTCTTTTCCCTCATCAACTGTAGTGTCTTCCACAACAGTCTCCATTACTTTCCGTTTCCCCCTTCTGGTAGCTGCCTCATCTGCCGCTTTTTCTTTTCCTTTCTTAACAACGGCCACTACTCACTTGTTGTGGTTGCATCCTCCGCCTCTTTAGGTTTCCGTTTGCCCTTTCTAGTTGCTGCCTCCTCCTCTTCCTCTTCTTCATCATTCCCTTCATCAATTGTAGTGTCTTCCACAACAGTCTCCATACTTTCTGTTTCCCCCTTCTAGTAGCTGCATGTCCTGCCGCTTTTTCTTTTTCTTTTTTAACGACGACCACTACCTCACTTGCTGTGGTTGCATCCTCCGCCTTTTCAATTTTCTGTTTGCCCTTTCTAGTTATTGCCTCCTCTTCTTCTTCTTCTTCCTCATTCCTGTCATTAACTGTAGTGTCTTCCACAACAGTCGCCATTACTTTCTATTTTCTCCTTCTGGTAGCTGTTGTCTGTCCTGCCGCTTTTTCTTTTCCTTTCTTAACGACGGCCACTACCTCACTTGCTGTGGTTGCATCGTCATTGGTCTTTGTTATTTTCTTTTTTCCTTGTCTGGTTGCTGCTTCTTTCACATTTTTTCCCTTTCCTTTTTCCTTTGTCCCTGCCATTTAACTTCTGAAATGAAAATATCTAAACGCTAGAAAAATGACACATCACATATGCATGTCAAGTTGAAACGAGAAATCAAGTCAAGTTGACACATCGCATGTGCATGTTGTAGGCTATAGGCTGTTTTTATGGAATACAGTATTCTAACCTAAACAATGATTTATTGTGTTGATAGAGAAAGCAAATGTAATTTCTTCTGTTGGTCAAATCTGCATGCTGATTTCAGATGCATGTGATTTCTTAAAATGCATACTACCTTAGAATTAGCATGCGAAATATAAAGAGCAAGAATGTAAAGAAGGGATGTCACTAATTAGAATCAGTACGCGGAATATGAAATTAATATGTGGATTCTGGTGCACTTGAAACGTGATTTGTGGAATTCAAATTCAATGTGGATAGTGAAAATAGCATGACGAATTTGCTACAGTCAGTAGATATTTGAAAAAAAAAGTTTATACATGAAAATTAGCATGTGAAATTAGCAGGAATGTGAACAATAAATGTCACTAACTCAAAATCAATATGCAGCATATAAAATTAGCATGCGGAATCTATCACAGAATAGGAATGTGAATGTGGGTTGTCACTAACTTAGAATTTGCATGCGGAATATAAAATACGCATGCGAAATCTGTCACAGAGCATGAATGTGAACTAGGGTTGTCACTGACTCAGAATTAGCATGCAGATAATTCTATCACAAGGAGTAGGAATGTGAACAAGAGTTGTCACTAACTTAGAATCAACATACGGAATACGGAATTAGCGTGTGGATTCTGTCATAGAGAGCAAGAATGTGAACAAGGATTGTTACTGACTCAAAATCAATATGAGGAATATGAAATTAGCATGTGGATTATATCATAAAGAGCAGGAATGTGGATAAGGGTTGCTACTAACTCAGAATTAGCATGTAGACTCTTAACATTAACATGTGAATTCTACATAGCTGATATGTAAAATTCAGATTCAATATGCGAAATGTGATACTAGCATACAAACAAGCAAAAATCATGCAAATAACCTGTTCAACCCCACGTATAATAATTTTAGACAATTTGATTCATTAGTAATGACCAAACAAATGAATTTTGGAAATCTACTTCTTGAACTATGTCGAGTCCAGCTTAAATTTGTCATTGGTTCAATAGAGAAGATTAAACATTTACATTTATCAGTAGGACAAAATAAATTTTGAAACTAGTAGATTTAAAGTTCTCATTCAATCAAAATGTAAACCTATTTAATTTTTCAAAATGACTTTTAAAGTACTATTGTGCATAACATTAACAGGTTTAAATATCTCAGACATTAATTGTAATTATGACATTATGTATTGAGATATAATTTAAGTATATATTGATAAAAATGACTAAGTATCAGTACTAGTCACCCTATGCAATAGAACATAAGACAGGAGATAAGAAATAAAAATTCATATAAATAAAATAAGGGGAAATGACTTCTTTGCCTTTGGAAGAAAACAAGGGGAAAAATTGTTCACATGAATTTTAAGGGTTCAATGCAATGGATCAATCCTTTTAGTCTGAAAAATGGATTTTTTTTTATTGGTTGAAAAATGGTTTTTTAGAGAGGAAATGGAATGCTACCGGTGGTTGGTTTTTGCAACATGGAAGATTTTCATTAAAAAAAACTATTTATCTTTCGTGAATTCTTAGTGGAAGAAATATGTTCGTAATTTCAGGTAAACATTAAAAGTTACCTTAATTAAAAGCTAGTCAATTAAAAAATAAAAATAAATAATGCATTCTATGAAAGATTTTCTAAGCATGTGCGGAAAGAGATATGCGGATGGGAGGTACTTTTGTTGCGTAGTTATAATCCGCATACGGATTAAGAATCAGCATGCGGATTTTCGCGTTAGAGAGATGCGGATGGGAGGTACTCTTGCTGCGCAGTTATAATCTGCATGCGGATTTTCGCATCAGAGAGATGCGGAAGGGAGGTACTTTCGCTGCGCAGTTATAATCCGCATGCGATTTAGAATCCGCATGCGGATTTTCGCGTCCGATAGATGCAGATGGGAGCTATTTTGCTGCACATTTATAATCCACATGCGGATTTTCAGAGAAGACGAGATAAAAAAAGTTTAAATTCCAATTCGGCTAGCTATCCACCAAAAAATAGAAATTATTTGCATTCATTAATTAATAGCATTAATAAGATTGCAACGAACCCTCGCCGGAGATGCTAATCGCCGGAGGCTCGAGCTGATATGGGGCCGGAGCTGCTGCTGCTGGTCACCGACTAGACGAGATGGAACTTGTGAAACCCCGACCGTATGCGCGTCATTTCGACCGTATACGGTCATTTCGATATTTGTAATTTTGTAATTATTTTATGAATAAATGAAAATTCATGAATTATATTGATGGATATGTATATTGGAGATTGAAATAATGCAATTACGAATTTAACCCGTGAATAGTGACGTGAATAGTAACTGGGGACTAAGTCACGTGATTAAGAGTTAATCACTTGGATTAACTTAATCACAAAAAGACAAAATGGAGATTTAATCACTACAAGACAAAATAGAGATTCTTTTGGATATTTTAATTCAAATTTGGATTTTTGTGGAAAAATAGAAAAAAGTTCATAAATTGCAATCCGGGCGTCGGAATTCGATGAAATTTTTTATGGATGGTTAAAAACTCATGATGGACATGATGAATGGGTTAAGATGTGATGAAAATCACAAATCAAAGGTCAAGATGAAACGTCAAAACAAGATCAAAAAGTAGCTAACTTTTTAATAAAAGCTACTTTTGACTTTTTAAATAAAGTAAATAAATAAAAATTAAAAAATTAAATGCAATGGCTGCTGCTGCAGGGATGTTGCAGGGGGAGCAGCTGAAAAATTTGACCAAAATCAATGGTCAAAATTTATCCTAATCAAAGATCAATGGCTAGGATTAATTTAGCTTAATTTAATTAATTTTAAAAATAAAAAAAATAGGTGGAAAATAGGGTTGCTGGAGCAGGACTAGGGTGGGCAGCACAGGGCTCAAAGCATTTTTCAAAATTAAAAAGAAATACCAATTTATAATTAAATACCTCAAAACTAGGGGGTAAATTCCAAATTCTTGAAAAATCCAACCCTATAAATAGAGCAGCAGGGGAGAACGTCGAAGGCATCCAAAACCAGCTCCATTTGAGCATTTTTCACCCCCACCACGTTTTACCCTTGAAGAATAGAAGGTTGGAGAGAAAAAGTGTGAGAAAAAGAGAAGTATCTCCACTTCGGGTAAGTGATTTCTACCCAAATTTATTTTGGATGTAAAGTATGGTAAAACCATACTTAGATAATGCCCAAGCATGAGAAAATAAGTATAGATATAATGTTTAAATGGAATTATGCCAAAACATCAAAAATTTGGAGCGAAGATAGGGTATTCGGGAAGATAGCATATGATATGTGAAAATAATGCTCCAAAATTTATAAATGATGATTTGGGATGTATGATTATGATAAATATGATGTTGGAATAATGATATATTAATTTCATGATTTTTGGAATTAAGGATTATGCTTAAGTGAATTTTTAGTATATGGAGAAAATAATTTTTTTGGCCAAGTAAATGATGATAAATTCAAAATGTATGAAATGTCAAATGATATACTAGGCATAAGCTATGTCATTGTATTTTTTATTTTTGGAGAAAATATCAATTTTTGGAACCCATGAACAGTAACCCCGTCTCTGTGAACAGTAACTCGTATGAACAGTAATATGCTACAGGGGATATGCTACAGTGATCTGCTACAGTGATCTGCTACAGTGATCTGCTACAGTGACAGCGTGATTTTGAAGAAAATTTGAGATTAATATTTAATTATAAGGATGAAAATTTTGAAGAACCTATGGATAAAAATATCCACATAAAGAAATAATGCTCAAATAATATAGAGCATGCATGGGAAGCAGCTTGAATAGAAGAAATGAAAATATCATTTCTCCTTGAATAGGAAAAGGAAAAGAGAAGGTCGAAGACACCTCCGAAGAAGGTAAGCAAGTTATATGTTTTGCAAATTATTTCCAAAATGCTTGAAATTGTTTGCAAGTTGCTTTATGAAATTTATTTAAGGTTGGCCATACCTATAACTGCTTTACATAAACTGAAGTTCGTTTTGTGAAATTATTTATTAAATGCTTTTTATGAAATTGTTTATGATTTGCAAATATCATGTCGGCATGTGTATGAGAATGAGCATGTGCACGAGAAATAGGCCTTAGTCGAGGTAGTAAGCGGACCGGATGTCCCCCTCGCTATTGCCAAGTCGCTTAATAGGCCCAGGCCGGCGGCGACCTCCCTGAAATGGGAGCATGTATGGGATGGGCGCCTAGCTAGCGTCGCATCCAAAGGAATGTCATGAATGCTATGTATGCATTGCATTTGCATTTTATGAAATGCATGAAAATGATTGAAAAATTATGTATAGCTTGCTTACTGAGTATTATTACTCACCCATGCTTTTTCAACAACAGATAGGAAATGATGATGAAGGCAGCATTTCAAGTGTTATGTAGTTTTTGATATAAATGATGTATATGTAAATTTTATGTAAAGTCAACGATGATAATTTTGAGATGGAAAGGAATATTTTTATTTTATGAAACAGTTTTGGTTTATAACTGTGATATGTGAAATATATTTCATGTTAGATGAATGATGGGAATTTTTCATGTATTGATGAAAAAAAAAAAATCTTATCGTGTGATCAGGGCAACAATCCTGAGTCACGTTTACCAATCAAAACGATCCCGGAGTAAGGCTTCTAGGCACCTCAGTTCGGGGCGCCACAGAACTGCTGCCTGCTGGTCGTAGGACGGACGGGTGCTGCTGCCTGCTGGTCACCGGACGGACGGGCGCTGCTGCTGGGAGCTGCTGCCTGCTGGTCGCTGGACGGATGGGTGTTGGCGCCTAGGAAGGAGGACGGGATTGGGCGGGATTTCGGTGCCTTGATGCTGGCCTGCTGCGTGATTTAGGGATTGGGCGTAGGCGGGATTGAGGAGGGAAGCGAGAGAGGAGGATTGGACGTGGGCGGGATTTCATTTTTTGCTTCCAAGAGGGAAAATGGCGCCTTGATACTGACCTGCTGTGCGATTTATGGGGATTAAGGAGGGAAGCTAGAGAGGAGGAGGAGGCGCAGGCGGGATTTCTTTTTTCATTTTTTGCTGTCGAGCGGGAAAATGCACCCATCCGCGTGTACGTGCAGTCTCCGCCTCCTTCGTAACACGCGGATACGAACCGACGGACTGAATTTACCCCGCCGAAATAGACGGCCGGATGAGCCGTCTGCATGGTAGTTTCAGTGCAGACGGAATGTACAGGATTAAATCCCTATATATATTTTTTAGAAAAATCAAAAACCGAATTACACCCTTTCCTCCCCATTAATCCCATCCAACTCTCTTGCAGCTCCCTCTTTTCACCCTCTTCGGATGGTAGCAACGCAGCTCCGTCTTTTTCCCTCCTTCCATTGGACTACCGCGGCCTTTGCATCTCCAAACGACAATGGTGTGACCTCCTCGAATAACAGTGGCCTCTTTTCCCTCGCCCTCTCTCTCTTATCTACAAATTTCTCAATCTTCATATAAACGATCTGTGGCGCACTCTCTGCCCTCTCGACCTCCTTATTTCCTTCCATAAAAAATGCGTTGTTTTTCTTGCATCAAGTCCTCTCACCTCCATAGGTATGCTTTTTTAGGTTTTTCATTTTTGAATTTATTTGATCTTCTTCTGTTCTAATCCTACATATCCATTGGTAATATTTGCATCATCATTTTTGAAAAAAATTTACATAATTACCTTCTTAATATTCATATGTTCCACTATAATTACAAGATATTCCTATCATGCCAGACTAACAGACTTAAGATGCCACTTTCACCACATTTAAGGCTTAAAGTAATGTCCTTTGCTTTAATTTTGCATATTTCATTTTCGACGAATTGATTGTTTACTTCATTTATGGAATGGGGAAATTTTATCTAGCATAGATTTTATAGTGCTGTCATATGTATTCATCTTGCAAAATAAAGTATAGATCTGAGGATCATAAGCATATGATTTGCATATATAGGATATGTTTGACATTTAGATTTCACTTCTAGATTAATTGTGAGATTGATTTTACTTTAGATCTCACATGTTGAAACTTGATTTCTTCATTTTAAGCATCTGCAATCCTTTTATCCTTAATGCTTAGCACTTTCGCACTTGTTAAAGATGAGAAAATATATTTTCTTTATTTAAATTGTGCATAAAATTCATTTAATTTCACAGTGTATAAAACACATTGTTTATATTTCAATTAACTTGTTAATCATCAAAACATAATGAGATTTTCACTCATCACAATCACATACTCATAGGTTTGGTTCAATTATTAGTGTATCCTACCCATACCTTTTTGTAAATGACCTATCTTGCTCTACCCATATGTTGGTTTAGTTCTTACCTAACCCCTACCCTATCCTAACCATTTTAAGGTTCGTTCAGTTTGGTTCCAATTCCAAATCAGTTCCTTCAATACCCATAAGAGTACTATAATCATATTATATACATATATTAAAATAAATACATATTAATAAAACAATATCAATAGTATAACAATACCAACAAAAGAACATAGATTATATGCTAAAACAAATGGGCTTGGTTTCTATGTAACCGGATTACATAGAAGTGATTTCCTATAATTCCTTCCAATTTTAAGATGTGGATAATAGATGTAAAATCTAATCCATTCATTGCACTTAATGTCATTTATTTAGTTAGGAGACCAAGTCTCATCCAAGGATGTCTTTGGGAAATGATAAAACTTTTGATGAAAAGTTTTTGGAGCAAAATTTTTTTATGGAATTTTGGAGCAAAGTTTTTGAAATGGAAGAAATGATGTGATATAATAGAGAAATGAATGAAATTAAAATAATTATATAGGAAGAATGAAACAAATAATTAAAAAATAAAGTAGTCATGAATACTAAAAAGTTTTAGTTTGAAAAGTTTCAAGGGTAAATAAACACCCCCTAAATTAAATGTCCATATGTCACATTTCTCAAGTGTGTGTGTGTATATATATATATTCGTATGTTAGGAAAAATGCTTAGATCCATTCACATATGTACTATAATGTAATAATACTTTACAAAATTATTTATCTACATAGTAGTGATATCTTAGAAGGTTTAAATATTGAATGTATTATTTAAAAATTATTTTTAGTACTAAATATTTTTTATGTTATTTTCACACATCTGTGAATGGGGCCCATATACAGTGATACTAAACAAATAGAAGAGTTTTCATGATAATATAAATTATGCTAAATATAATAAATAGAATGAATTTTTCATCGACCATCAAATATTAAAAATAAAATAGATCACATAGAAGAGGAGTTTCGTAAAAGTAGAGCCAAAAACAAATATACATTAAGTACTACTAATTTTATTTTTCTCTTTTATTATAGATAAATGAGTACAATAACATAACCTTATATTTATCTAACATATATTCTACCGACCCACCTAAGCACTCATATGAGTTGATTCTAGATACTCAAGCTATATGCCCTAATCTACCTTATTTGCAAAGGCAAGTATTTTTTTCTACTCTACTTCTTATCCGGATGCTGGTTCAATGCACCCGGGTGTACTTCACCTATTTTTTATTTTTTTTGAAATTTTTTTTTTATGAAAATGTTAATATAAGTGTATTTAACATGTGTATAATTTTTTACTATTTTTAAATATTTTTAGATATTTTTTTCGAATTTTTTAAAATCAGTGGCATTTTTAGTAATTTATTTTTAAAAATTCTAAAAAAATATCTAAAAATCTCTAAAAATAATAAAAAATTATACACATGTTAAATACACTTAGATTAACAGTTTTGTAAAATAATTTTCAAAAAAATAAAAATAATGAGTGAAGTACACCCAGGTGCATTGAACCAGCGTCCTTCTTATCCATAGATATTTTTTCTATCATATCCTATCCAAATTAGGGTGGAGTCAGTGGCTACGCATGAGTATCATACCCAAGTTAAACCTATGCTAGAAACCTTTCTATGTCGTTGAGAGGTAGATTTCTAAGTTTGCAATTTTTCTTTTTAGTCTTTAAGGTCTTTCATATTTTCTTTTTGGTTCCTTTAAGCTCCATTTCACTTGAGATTGTTGCTTTTTCATCCTTGAGGTTTTCATATTTACTTTTTTGTCCTTCTAGGTTTGGGATTAATGTTTTTCAGTCTTTGCCGTCAATCTAACATTAAAATCTCATATGAAACGTGTCAAATAGTATGATAGATTTTACTAAAGAGTACTCTCATACTATACCATGAGATGGGTTTATGATAAAAAAAAATACGATCTATTTTAAAATTTTACATTTTAGTAGAATTTCTTCCCTTCTCAATAGAATTGTTTGAAGCTAACTAGTTGTATAGATTTAAATTAATATAAGTACTAATTTGATTATTAATATTAGAAAGGAGGATAACAGCGCAAAGTGAAAAGAAAATAGAAGGAAAAGCCAAAACTGGCTGCCAAATAATTAGAACCTACCATTTAAACTTTTAAAAGTGTTTATAAATTATAACTACTTGCTAAACGAAATGAAATATCCATGCATTTGTGTAGCTATCCACCTTCATGCCTCTAAGCATTGCTTAAAACGATTTATGTAGTTTTTCATGATGGCAGGGACTAAAAAGCATTAATATCAAATTTTGAGGGATCGAAAAGCAAAAATCTCAAATATGATTACATGTGTTTGATAGTATGCATTTGTTTATACTTTACACTAAAAACTTTTCACTCTTCACAGTTATTCTATTTTTAATTATTTTTTCACATCCTCCGATATAACTATCTTATTTTTCAATCATTTCTACATAACTATTTATATAACTAATTTATTTATTTTAACTTTATTCTCTTTACTCTTCATTATTACCCATATCGATCATATCATTTTCTTCTATTTCGAAAACTTTTATATAAAAAAATTTTCATTCAAAAGTTTTATTGATTTCCACACACGCCCTTTTGATTGTATGAATCTAGCCAGTTCCCATATTTTGAATTAAAGGAGGTTGAAATTTTTTCTTTTTCTTTCAACTTTACTCCTAACTTCTATAACACACCGATCCATAAAAGTAATCCTAGGCCGTGTATTTAATGAAAATTCCTAAAATCAATACACATTTATGGAATAATCAATACTATAATTAATAATTTTTGAAAAATTCAAATTCTACTTCCACTAGTCATGTTCCCATTATTATGACCTAAGCACATAAATAAAATAAAATGCAATAATCACTTGAATACTTGCCTTTGAATAATTTAATAAAAATAAATGTTCTTCAAAATATTCAAGAAATCCAATCTCCAATGTCCTACTTAATTTGGCCCACCAGCAAAATAATGGATTAGTTCCAACATTACTAGCAAGTAAAAAATTATTTAAAAATAAATAATAGCCTAATTTAAAACTCGATTAATTGATAAAAATAATGATTTAATTTAATAACTTAAAATTTAGGTCTCAATTACAAAATCAAAACCTTCCATTGAGTCCAAATGCATCAAATATATAAAAATTAATTATTTGATCATACGAATCGGAGTTAGAGTGCCAATTTGTAAATAATTGGATTAGATGATTTCAAATGTGCCACATCAGCATGCCAACATTAGTTGGTCACGTATGGGCCTGATCTACTTAGCCCATCTGCCTGTGATGGGCTATGCCAGACTCTGGACTTAGCTCAAATCCAACCAGCATGATCTATTTATAATTTCTCCTAGCATGTTTTACTTTTACAGAACTCTAACAACTTGTTCACTTTTTTGCAAAAGTTCCTTTAAGAGTTAATTTGCAAAATTTCAAAAAGGCATGATGGAAAGTATCGGACATCAAATTCTGTTTTTCTAAATAATTTCAAGGGCAACCATAAGAATCATTGCAAATCTATATATAGGCTCCGCTTCTATTTAACTAGGTTACATAGAAGTGGACTCATGTAACCTCTTCAAATTTTAAGATTTGATCATTAATGAATAATCTAATCCATTCATTGTATTTAACATCATTTGTTTATCTCGAGGATCAAGTTTCATCCCAATCAAGTATGTTTATAAGTCACATTTGTTAGAAAATGTATATATTCATATGTAAATTATGAAAATGCTAAAATACACTAAACCATCCAAAATATCAAAAATATCATTTCTATGTTAATAAATAATTTTATAAAGTATTATTACATTCTAGTGCATGTATAAATAGATCTAAGTATTTTTCATAATTTACACATGAATATATATTTTTGAACAAATGTGGCCTATAAACATACTTTATTAGGATGAAACTTGCTCTCCTAGATAAAAAAATGATGTTAAATACAATGAATGAATTAGATTTTCCATTAAAGATCAAAATCTTAGATTTTGAAGGGATTATATGGGTCCGCTTCTATGTAATCAGGTTACATAGAAGTGAAATATATATAGGAAAATATTCAGGTGCAGAGTGACACTGAAATGGGCCCGATATGATGATAAAATTACAATCTACTCCATCCATTATATTTAGAATAATGTATTCTATTACCATATCAATTTACATCCCAATCGGATATATGTACGAACCCTATCTTAAAATAGTACAAATTCGATATAATAAAATAGTCTGATATAAATAACAACTTTAAAGTGGTTTTTTCAATAAAAAAAATTATTTTCTATAAAATTTATATATGGATAAATGATTGTATAAAGTTTCATTGCATTTTAATATATGTGGGACTCATTTTTGAGCAAATTTACTGCTATTTCGGTGCATTGGCGTTGCACTAAAACAACTCCCAATATATATATCGCATGCCTTTGACAATTAATACATTTAACCATTAATGCACCTGACTCTTCATGTATTCTATGATTTATGCCCTTTTGCATGAAGATAATAATTAACATTAGGAGAACCAATTCATAGCAATTAGTTCAAAATGGGTTTCCGTACACTTAAATGTATTAATACTTTATACAATTATTTATCCATATATAAATTATATTTGAGATAGTTTATATGTTAAAAAACAACTTTGAAGTTATTATTTACATCAAACTATTTTCTTTCATTGACTTTGTACCATTTCATACACATATCCAATTTGGATGAACATTGGTATGCTAATAAAATAAATAATTTTAAATACATTGGGTGGAGTATATTATAATTTTATGATCATTTGGGTGCATTTCGAGCCAACTGCATTGGAATATTTCTCTAATACTAATATCTATGTATATAAACATGGATAGTGTTATTATTTCCATGCCACACATATATGACATCCACACTACTGCATTTATTTAATAATACAAAGAACACAACAGTCATATATAATTAGATATAAAATGCATACATAATTTATTTGCATAACCTGTTTACAAAATTTCATATCTCACAACACCATAGGATAATAATTATTATTATTATTATTATTATTATCATTATTTCAATAATAAATAGCCCAAAAATTAAATGTACAATTAATTGAAACCACATAATTAATTGCACAAAAATGATTACCACACAAAATAAAATAAATGAACCAAAATAAATTCTCGAATAAGATTTCACTTGCCTCAAGAATTTCTCCTGTAGCCTATCTCCTCGTGCAACATTGGGAACTACTGGAGGATAATCCAGATTTCAATTTGAAATCAAATTTCAAATGGTGAGACCCACTTATCCAAAGTGGTAAAAATACCAAAATAATATTCATTATTTTCTTATGGCGCTCACACTCAAATTTGAGGCCTCTGTACCTCTAGTTGTCCTGTATGCTAACAGAACCACATGAGTTGTTGAAATAATATTCAAAACTTAAATTAAAATACAACCCGCAACATACAAACGTAATAATTTGGCTAAATCTATTATTAACTGTCCGGCCCAGTTCGTCAAAGAGTCAACCTTTGCCTACATAGACTTTTACCAGTCAACTTAGAAAAATTTAGAGGATTTATGTACTTCTGTTCTTATTAAAGAATGGATATGCTCATATACCTTCTGTGAATGACACAATCGTAGCACCATCACCCAGTCACTCCTATGGGGATAGTGTTCTATGTGCTTCTTCCCAAGCACTTCGCACTACAATTTGTTCAAGATATACAGGGAAGCAATATGTCGAAGCAGCCTGAGCAATTTTGCTTGTCGAAATTTTTATTTTTATTTATTTATTATATTTATATACACCGTGGCAACTAAGATTAGTAAACCCTTCTTGCAGGGGACATCACTGGGGACAACTTTTAAAATAATACCAGTAGTTGACAGGGCTCCATCCGCTGTCCCGGACCACCAGGACGCTGCCCCTTGGTTTTATTTATTTATTTCGAGATAAGTTGAAATTGAATTTTTGTACTAGTATCTATAGGGGATTTTGCATCGTTGCCTACAAGGCTTGGTCCAAATTGTAACATTTGCAGGATACATCCCATGACTGCAAGTGTTTACGCGGGTGAATTAAGGACTTCAACCAAAGAGAAATCATGAATCCCAAATTGAATCTCAAGATCACTCTGGATAGGAGCATGTGGAATGCATTCTGAACTTCAAAAATGTATTTGTATTATTCGAGTCGTTAAAGTTCAAAAGATTTGTTCCAATATTAGTTTCTGATTGTGGCATAGGTCGGTATTCACTTCTTCAATGAATTCCAATTATAGACGGGTTTATAGTAAGGAACGACGTCACTCCAATTTTGGCATCCAAGCAGTTTAATTAGAAAACCTTCGCCAAACACGATACTATCAAGTGTTTTGCAATTTATCAAATTATAACTTCGTGGCAACTAAATGACTACTCAAAGGCAGCAAAGACTTCCAAAGAACCTGTTCAAACAATATTCCGACGCAAACACTCAGAAAATCTCCGTACACATTTGGAACATTAAATCGCAGTGAACGCAAAACTCAATTCCATCGTAATTAAAACCGGGCTTTTAGTCACATAGAAGCGGTCCTATTAACTCCTTTAATTTTTAAAATGTTAATAATTGATGCAAATTTAATCTATTCATTGTATTTAACATCATTTATTTAGTTAAGGGACCAAGCTTCCTCCAAATCAAGTATGTATGAGGGTTGTTCTGGTGCAGCATAACTACACCGGAACGGCGGTACATTTGCCCAAAAGTGGACCCCACACATATTAGAATGCAATGAAATTTTATACAATCATTTATCCATATATAAATTTTATCGCAAATGGTTTAAACAATCAATTATCCATATATAAATTTTATAACAAATAGTTTAAATGTTGAAAAAACCACTTTAAAGTTGTTACTTACATTAAACTATTTTATTACATTGAATTTGTACCATTTTCAGATGGGGTCCATACACATATCCAATTGGGATGAAAATTGATATGGTAATAGAATACATTATTCTAAATACAATGGGTGGAGTAGATATATATATGTGTATATGTATATATATGTATATATATGTATAAATTATGAAAAATACTTAGATCTATTCACACATATATTAAAATATAATAATAATTTATAGAATTATTTCATTCATATAGTAGTGATATTTTAGACAGTTTAGGTGTTGAAGACACTACTTTACAATTGATATTTTAGCATTTTATTATGTTAATTTTACATATTTATAAATATGATTTATACATGATAACATAAATAATGCTAAATATGTCCTAAAAATAGTGCTAAATATAATAAATGGAGCTGATTTTTCATCAACTATTAAGATATTAAAAATAAAAGAAGTTTAATAAAAACAAGCCCCATTAAAAACTTTCATTAACTGTTTGATAGACTAAGTGTGAGATGTACTTAAAATTACATTAACGACATAAAAAGGTGAAGTACAACACTTCCTTTTTATTTTTTGGAAATGAAAAGTACAATACTTAACTAGTCTCTCTTAGGTATTATATTACAAACGTACTTTTCTCATTTTCAATCGACAGGCTTCTATCATCAACAGAATCAACGTTCTTGATTTTTCGGCCCGCTACTCTTCCAATCTTCAATAATCGTACAAAGAGAGACGGAGCCTTGCATGTGACAACCCGGACACAATAACATCCTTCTAATCCTATTCACCGGCGCTAATCTCCTAAAATCAATTATATGCACAATAGGAAGCTTTTCCATGCATACTAGAATAATAAATTTTCAGCTAAAAAAAGGGACTATTTCAAGCATTCATATCCAATAAAGTAATTGTTACATTTCCACATGTTCATGAATGAAAGAAAAATCTTAAATAAACAGTTTCTCCTTAATATAAAGCAGTTATAAAATGATTAACGTTTTTTCAATAGCAACATCTAATAAATCATTCAATCGTACAAAGATTAGATTATACAAACACAATGCTAACAAATACATCCATTCAAAGGGGTTCGGTCATTGCTTTGACAACAGCCATGACACAACGACACAACGTACCTGAACTTACGATTCTTCGACGTTACAAACACTGACATTAAAGGGGATGACAGAAACAAATAGCATTCAACCAAAAGCAAAACAGTAAGTGAGAAAACAGTAACACGGATACATGAAAGCAGATGCTCATATCATTCACAGGCCAATTTGGTATCAAAGCTGCTCAGGCATATACCAAAGGCCTGAAAAGCAGACAATGGATACCTGTAGTCCATGGTAAACAAGTCCTTGCCAATCTTGCCGAATTGAAGGATTACCTTGTCATGTTCACTTGATCCTGGCTGGGAAGTGCCAGCACCTGCATTTTCTGCTGAGTCTCCACCACCAGTAGCAGCAATCAGCTGGAAATTCTTGACGGATGCAACAGTCACCCTTCCACGGAAGTTGAGGCACCAGCACTGAAGCTGTTCATGCCACCGTGGTGCTTTGTTCTTGAGAATCAGTGGACCATCCTTTCCACCAACATCCACCGCAACTTCTGTGAAACGGGTGCTTGAAAACCTGGATGAATCTAATGATTTGAGGTCTGAACCAAGGTGCTCTAGGGGTTGTGAGAGAGAAATTCCTGAGAAAGAATCCTCCAGAGGGGGATCATCATAGCATGGGACACTGCCATTTGGTTCAAGAGCTGATGCAGGAATGGAATGCATGGTGCATCGCATTCGACGAGGACCACGGGTGCCAAGCATGTTCAGTTCATAAGCAATGTGGGCAATGCCATAGCTACCAGATGGCACCTTGGGCGAAACTTTCCTGCTATAGAACCGCCTGCTGGAACGACCAGTTGATGTCACAGCACCATGGTATGGGGGTTGATTGTCATAGATAGCAAATTTGGTTCCCAAAAAGTTTGACCTGAGCAAGTAAGACAACATCAGAAATTAATTTTGTTTCCCTTTTCCATAATATCCAGTGAAATTGAGCAAAATACTGCCTGCATTGAACTTATAGAAGCCTTTTTTATGACCATTATAAAGGCCTAAACGAGAAAACCTAGCTCCATTGCAATCATTAGGTTGTAAATGCCACTATGGGAACAACTGCAATAACAAATTTGATATACATACATTTTCGCAATTGCATGTAAATTCCACCTTGGAGTTGCAACATGTGATCTTATGTTCGTGACATTGGATTATATAGCAATTCATTTACTTCAAATAAAACTGCAGCAGAGTTCTCACCTTAGCTTCCCCATGTAGCTAACACTACTGCGCGAGATTTCCTCAGAACCAATGGATATAATGTACTCTGCACGCGTTGGATGCCTGATCTTTCGAGCAGCAAGAAGAAACTTTCCGTTCTCTAATCAAATCCATCAAAACATTATCAATGATTGTACCATAATTGATATTCAAAAGACAAATGACATCAATGATACCATAACTAATTAGCCCATTCAGGAAAATTTCTACTAGGAAGCTTTCAGGCCTACCCTGTACCCTTGCAACAAGAATCAAAATGATACCCATTTCAAAGCTTCTAGTTCGAGGAAATTTTATCCGCTGTAGAAATTTCACACATTAAACATTTCTTTTCTTTTTTTTTTGGTGCATTTTAAGCAGATTATTGAATTAACTTGAGATCCCAGGGTTTTGTAGCAGAAAATTAGCAAAAATAGGATGTATTGAGAATTTTATATTTCTATTTAATGTCAACCCAAGAAATATTTGTTGCTATCCCACCTCAGATAAGCAAAGTCTAGTATTCCAGCTTTGGATAGTGTTACAGTCCCAAATCCTCAAATGGTGTGGTTGACCAATTCCAAAAGGCCTGACTTGAAAAACAAGACCAGACTTTCTTTCTTTTAGAAGAAGTGTACTCCCAATGTAATACTGTGACTCAAAGTCTTTACTCTCGATCATCTATCATGGATTACAAAAGTGAGATGTCAGCAGAAGTGGAGGCTAAGGAATAATGATACCAAAAAAAGAGGGCTAGGAAGCTAGAAGGAAGAGAAGAAAAGTGATAAGCAAATAGAATTTTGCTTTAATTGATTTCACATGCACTCTTATGATAAAGTATTGAGTATGATTTGTAAGAAAGTAGTCTTAGTTTTCTCCAGTGCTTTTTATGAGTAGCTTCATGAACATGTTTTGCAAAAGTGTTGAGTATGATTTGCAGTAAATTTGACAAAGCATGTTTTCTAGTAGTGGGAAGTGTTAATGTTCCATGAGTCTATGAGCCAGTTGATTTATAAGCATGAGAAAGAAAGCATGTTGCATAAACAGTATGATAGATAGATTCAGAAGGTGTTTCCAACAGGTGGGCCCGCCCCAAAACCACATGACAAAAAAATCAGTATAGAAGGAAAGAGAAAGTATGATTCCCTTTCAAAAGATACACCAACATTCAAAGCAGACAAACCCAGTAGTGCTAGATGCTTAGGTTATGAAGATTGACAAGATCCTTGAAATCTTAAGATATGAAGACTAGCAGGAGGTTTTCTTTCAAATCTCCACATTAGAAGCAAAACCAGAGTTATGGTGGAAGACCGTGAGAAGAGTGAGTTGAGTAGATGAGAAGCCTATGACTATTGACCTGGCAAATTTTCCAAGGGAATTGTGTGCTCAGCAATTTTCAGACTAAAAGCATCACGGCAGCAAATTTGTGAATTTGAATCAGGGAAGACTACTAAGCATGATGTTCATTAGCAAGGGTTACATCTGCCACTTCTAAGTGGAGAAGGCAAATAAGTTTCTCAAGCCATAAGCACTGTTTGCAAAATCGAAAATTTCATCAAATCGTTTTTGCTGATTAGAAGAAATGTTTTCTAGGAGAATGCATTCTTGTGAGTTAGGAGGGAAATCTGTGAAATCTGTATTTCAAAGAAAGTATCAACAGTGTAGAGAAATTATCAATAACATCTCAGTGGTTAAGGGAAAATTATATGCGAGAGAAACTTTTAGTGGTTTTGTGAGAAATTCTTTCATGCTAATAATTTATCCCCTTTTATTGAAATTTCGGTTCAGATTTTAACTCTACATATCACCACATAATAATCTAATTTACTAATTATTAATGGTAAAAAATATTTGAAACTTTTTCTGTTTTAAAAGTTTGTAAAACAGGTAGTAAATATATTTGTAGACACAATTATATTGAGAAATTGACATAACTCAGAAATAATAATAATAATAATAATAATAATCAATATTCTAAGAATAGAAATTTTTGCAAATATGCCTACAAAGTTTGACAAATATTGCATCCATGTCCCTAAGTTTGCCGATATTGCAAATATGCCCACAAAATTTGCATGAAATTACAAGTATGTCCCTTCCCTTAAGATGCCGCTAAAATTTTCTACAAAATGATGATAATGCCCTTTAAGCCAAGTGACACACTTGCAAATTTTCAAATATTGTAAACATATTTTCTATTTAATTATTTTGTATATTTATATATATATATTATTATTATTTTATATATTTTTGCAAATATGCTTATAACATTTGCAAAAATTAGAAATGTATCGCTTGGCTTAAAGGACATTATTGTCATTTTACAAAAAAATTTAAGAGCATTATAACTAAAGGGATGCACTTCCAATTTAATACAAACTTTGTGGGCACGTGTGTAATATCTGCAAACTTAGGGACAATAATGCAATAATGGTCAAACTTTGCAGGCATATTTGCAAAAATCTCTCAAGAATAAAACTACAAAGTTAAAATGACAAAAAGCTTTATTTCATTTCAAAACGATATAAAAACTTGTCAGGAATATAATTCTTATACATTTTCATTAAAAGTTAAAAAAAAATCTAGAAAGATTAATCAGACATTTGAATAAAGAAATTATATTTTTAAAATATAATAATTAACTAGTAGATAAGTCTTCATAATATTGACTATTGAGCAAGAGCATTTTTATGTCTCTATATTTTCATTACTCGTCATATAATAGCACTTAAAATGTTTTTCTATTTTAAATTTGTATCAATGTTTGAGTATCATTAAAAAACTTTTTAACTTTCTTCATTTTAATTTTTATTTTAACAAAAAATTAAGCAAATTACTAGTATTTTTCCAAATTACTGAAAAATTCTCTTTCTGTTCTTACAAAATTCTCCCATCGAGCAAAATTGTGAACACTGGTCACAAGAGAACATATCCCCAAGAGAGGGTTACAATCCTAGGACCAACCAGATGCACAAAAATAATGGACAAAGCAAGAGTACCAGAGGGGGAAGGACAAGAATTGGAGAAAAATTTTGGACCAGGGCCTTCAAAGAATAAGAAGGCGATAGGGCCAAAAAATGGATGAATAAGAAACAAACACCACCTACCTAGTGACCAACTTGTGAGAAATATAATAGAGGAAACTGGAAACTTTGGTCAAACAACTAGAGAATGTTATAACTGTGGATAACCAGGTTATCAAGTGCTTGAATTTAAGGAGGAAGCAACCATTAAATGACAATGAGGGCATGAGTTTAGAGAGTACCCAAGGACAAGAGGAGCTTTGGCCATATCAAACTACCTCAATGACAAGAAAACCAAAACCGAAGATGGCAATGGCAAAGAGCTCATATAAAGCAAGAGAATAAAGAAGATATGTAGCGACCAAGAGTACAAGTAGGGTGTATACACTCTTACCTAGGAGGTGTAAACAGTGCAAGGCATAGTAATAAGTACCATTCGGGCATCAATCAAGTTCGCTGAAGTTATTTATTTTGGTTTTTCTCATCCATATCAGTAAAATATGTGAAAGAAAACAGGATGAATTGCCAAAGTATGGACGTAAGGATGAATACAGACACGCCTATAGGGAGTGAATAATACTAATGGAATTCGGAAGACAAGGACAGTCAAAATACAAGACCATGTGATGGAAGCAAATTTGATATTGCTAATTTTGTGTAAATGAAAGAAATTTGATGCAATACTGGGGAAGTATTAGTTGAGTCAACAAAATAATGTGATGTACGATGGATAGAGAAGAAGATAGAAGAAAGAGGAAAGAACCTCTAAAGATAAGAAGAGAAGAAAAAAGTAGAAAGAATAGAAGAATAAGAACAAGTAGAAGAAAAATTAAAGAACACTTTTATAAATCTCAAAACTAATACCCTCTAGAGATTACAAATGTGATACTTATAGGAAAACATACCACCTAATCTTAGCAAGATTATTAAAGATGAAATCTTTTAGAAAAAGAAATTGCATATTTTAAATTTACTTCTTAAGGAAGTAAGCTTAAAATAGCTATAAGCTTATTTTAAACAAATTCTAAAATATCATAGGAAATCTTCTAGTATCTTCGAGAGATAGAACAAAATATTGCAATAAAATATTTCTAAAATATCCAAGAATTATTTCCCCTTCACAAGATTCTTGCGCCTAGAATAGATAGATTTAAAATATTGCTTTCTTTTTTCCACCAATTATCCCCGGCTTCAAAAAACTCGTCACTAGAGAGTTCTGACTTTGATAATGCTCAAGAATATGTAGATCTAAGTGGTGAAGTTCATCTTCAATAATCCATATAGCATCAGAATCAAGCTTGTTTCTCCATTTGATAAAATATCTTTGTATAATGCCTGATCCAGTAAGGATAAGCTCATCTTGTAGAATATTCTATATTTGATCTGAAGAAGTAGACAGTACTCGTGGAAGTATAGACATGTGGCGATGTTGAACTGTTATTTATTGAAATTCCTGCAAGCAAACTTGGAGGCTCAAAAGTACCTTGATAAAGAAACAAATTCTCTATATTGAAAGTAGAACTAATCCCTATATTTGAAGGAAAATCAAGTTCATATGCATTAGACTCCAATTTTCTTAAAACGCAAAAAAATGCAAAAAAGACCATTGGCTCGTGCATGCAACTTTTTAAAAGAATTTTTAGGATATCTTTTTGGTCTAACACGAATCATAACATAAACCCCAACATTAAAGTCTTATTTTCTTCTATGAACATTTGCAGCAAGCTTATGATTTTCATTACTAGAGTAATCTTTCTTTTAATATCAGCATGAACATCTAGAATATGTTGAGCAAAATATTCAACAGTAGCAGATGAACGGGTATCAATGGGTAAAGGAATTAAATTGATGGGAGCTCGAGGAATATAACCATAAACAATTTCAAAAGAAGCTTTCCCAGTAAACCGAATGACTAAATTGTTGTATGCGAATTCAACAATAGCCAATACAGAATTTCATTTTCCAATATGTTCTCCCACTAAAGTCCTAAGGGAATTTCCCAAACTTCAATTGACTACCTCAGTTTGATCATCAGGTTGCGAATGAAAAGCAAATGAAAATTTTAATTTGGTGCTCGAGAGTTTCCACAATGCTTTCCAAAAATAGCTTACAAATTTAACATCTTGATCAGAAATAATGAAAGCTGGTAAACCATGAAGCTTAATAATTTCTCCGAAAAATAATTTTGTAACAGATAAAGCAAAAGCAGATTTAGTACATGAGATAAAACGAGTCATTTTCAAAAATCTATCAACTATCACAAAAATTGAATCAAATCCTCGAGAGGTTTTAGGTAATTCAAGAATAAAGTCTACATTAATATCTTACCCAAAGATATGTGGTACAAGTAAAGGAGAGTATAATCCAACATTTCTCTCTTGAGCTTTAGCAAGTTGACATGGGCAACACTGTGAAACAACTCTTGACACGTGTCTTTTCAATGTGGGTCAATAAAATCTACCCTCAACTAATGAAATGGTTTTATCCCTTCCAAAATGACCAACAATACCCCCATCATGTAATTCCCAAATTAAAAAATCTCGAAGCGATGTTTGGGAATACATAGCTTTATTCCTTTAAACAAATATCCATCATGAACCACATAATCATTACGATTTCCATTTTGTATTTTTTATGAAAAATAATTCCAGAATCAGTACATGATGGATATCATTTTTCAACGTATCAAATCCAACGACATAATCATCCATAGTATGAAGAATGAGTGCAACACGACTGAGAGCATCTGCAAGTTTGTTCTCAATTCTAGCCTAATGTTTGAGAACAAATGTGTACTCTTGCAAAAACTTAATCCACTTCGCATGTCTAGCACTTAATCATTTTTGTAATTGCAAATACCTTAATCATTTTTGTAATTGCAAATACCTCAAAGTTATATGATCTGAATACAACACAAATTCATGAGGTAGCAAATAATGCTTCCAATATTTAACTAGTTGCATAACGGCATAAAATTCTCTATCATATGTTGAATATTTTTGCTTAGTTTCATTAAGTTTTTGAGAAAATTATGCAATTGGATGACCTTCTTGGCTCAAAACACCCCCGATGCCAACCCCTGATGCATCACAAGCAATTTAAAAATTTTTAGTAAAATCAAGGAAAAGTAATACAGGTGTCTCAGTCATTTTCTTTCTAATCTCCTTAAATTCCCTAGATGTAAAAATTGACTATTGAAATTCTTTATTTTTCGAACAATCTGTGATAGGCGTCATAATTGTGCTAAACCCTTCAATGAAGCCCCTATAAAATGCAGCTAAACCATTCCTTAATAGCTTTTACCTTTGAGGAATCTATAGAAATTCCATTAGCTGATACCACAAATTCTAAGAAAATCACTTGATTTGTCAAAAATAACATTTCTTGTGGTTTTAAAAAAACTTTTCAAATCGTAGCGTCTCAAGAACAATTTTTAAATGAATTATTTCTCCTTCACAAGATTCTTGCACCTAGAATAGACAGATTTGAAATATTGCTTCCTATTTTTATCAAAATGTCATCATTGAAAGTCAAGAGCAGAAGATATGTCCTAAGTTCCAGCTTCGTTGAAGCCAATAGAAATAGAAAATCGCAGAGTATTATTTCTCAATGTATGCAATCATAATGAAGAGGAAGGGGTGTGAAGCAACCTAGATACAGTTGCAAAAGTTCACACAGGTGTAGACAAGCAAGACAATATACCAATAATTAATTAATTAATTCCTAAGGAGCTACTAAGCTGTCACGCAGTAGGCGGACTAATTTTTTTTTTTAATTACTTAAATGTAATGAGCATATGATACATTACAAATATACCCACGACAACTACTGGAACATCATGAGCATGGGGTGCATTAGAGAAACATAAGCATAAAAAGTACTTGTAGTCTTGAATAGTCAGAAAGTTGCATTCGTGCTCTTAGACATATAAGCAATTCTCAATTTTAGAAGATAAACCCTTTCCAACTATCTTGATTCCTCATGATGAATAATTTAATTTGATGATGGTGATGGTCTATTCAATTACTGAGTGCGTCTAGCTCATTCCGGATTTTATAGTGTTTTCAAGTGAAACCAGGTGATGAAATAATTGATGCTTGACAGTGAATACAAGAGTAGAATAAGAAAGCAATCGAAATGTAGAAATTTAAATGTCGTTCAAAAATATTTAATCACAGATGTGTAGTCCCCACTTAATTTGAGTGTGATTAGGGTACTTGATAAATTTAATAAACATCGCATGGAATCTGTTTATGAGTTTTTGATGTATCTCAGATGCCTAGATGAGGATATGAGTGTAATAGGATTTAACCAATTGTTCTCAAGACCAGTTATCACTTGTGCAAAGAGCAGGGAGCTAAAATCTTATAGCATGGTGTGTCACAGGTGTAAATTATAGAGAAAATTCAGCCAAATGTGGGGCACGGCACTGTCTTAGCCATGTGCTGTTGGAAGATAAGATCTTTGTGGATCCTAAGAAGATGGCAACAATGCTAGATTTGGACATAGACCTGAAATTTACAAATCCACCCAACAAATCAGACTTCACCATTACCTTTTTATGCTCACTGTCAGCATCATCCTCTCAGATCTCAGATTCCTTCAAACAATTTATCCTCTCAACATCACCAACATTGGCATGAGACACCATGTCACCCAACGTGACTCCCTGCCATTGACCTCAAACATGATTCCATGCCATTCCCTCCAGAACATGACTTTGTGCTACCAAAACCTAGCTTTTGATTTGTCAAAACCTTAAATCGAAAAGATCACCTATCTTCAATCTTTCACAAGCCAAGAGCAAAGATCGCCAATTTCTCAATCCCTCCCCTAGCTCTTGATTTCTAACAAGTTTAAAGAGCAGAAATCACCTGTCTTTTGATCTTTCGCAACCAATGGCAAAGATCAATTGTTTTGGTATTTTCCACACATTTTGTTTTAGTATTTTTCAATGCATTTACCTTTCCTTTTTATCAAGGGTTTCTTTCCAAAAATGTAATTAAGGATCACCATGTGAACTGGGATGTATAAACATTGTACCCTTCTAAATAGTTAGATTCATTTTTGGCAATAAATAAACTACTCAGAATCTTATTCCATCCCCAAAAAACAGACCAAGTGAGATCATCTTGAAAAGAAATAAAGAAGAATATACCAAAGATAAGAAAATTGCTCTTAATTGACTCTTTCATTATAGAAGTGATGATGTAAGTCAAAAGGAAGATGAAATAGCCATGTTAATGAAAAGACTCAGAAAATTGATCACCAAGAACAGAAATGTAGCAAGAAGAAATTTCAAAAGCTTTGATAAAGTAGAAAACTCACAGTAAAAAGGAGAAACAAAGATAGATTAAATGTTACCCATCTGAATAAAGCTGAAGCAAACTACAGGCACTGAAAAGTAGTTTGAATGAGAGAGAGAGAGAGAGAGATTAGGGATAAAGACCCTTTATGCTTTAGCTAGTAGTGTGGATTTCAAGTTGTAAATAGTATAATATTAAGAAACTTGAGTTTTGGTTCCAATTTGGCATCAAAGATTATAAGCTAATACAATGATCTTAATAAAATACGGTTGGCACGGTATCATTGAATGGATTAAAACCAGATCCTCGTTAGGTTGACCTGCATGTTGTACAAGTCATGTCATCTGCTCAGCTAGGAATAATGTTGGGGCACCAACCCAGCATAGCAATTCGTAATGCATTAACTCATATTCACTTTATACGCAATGCAAGGTACTTCATATTCAAAGAAGCCCAAATTAATGGATTCACGCATTCCACTTTCCTGCATGAAAAACAATCAAAAAAAAAAATTCTACATGACAGCACTGATAACTCTACCAAGTAATCTTGACATTCAATAAAATGCAAGCATATTATTAGGAGCCCACATGCTATCTCCAATTAAATAACAAAGAGTTAGAATAATCAGCCTATAACTTCATTTATTAATTCAAGCAAATGGTGAGGACAGATAATCATAATTTGCCTATAACTAAATTTATTAATTACAACAAATGCCGAGAATACTTGGTGATGTTCACCACCCACTATCGGTGGATGGTTAACAGCATCTTATGTGAATTTCCAAACAGCATATTTGATTTGGAATTTTGATCTAAACCATTCCAAATTTCAATAGATGGCCATTTAACAGCATGACCATATCTTGATTAGATCTTCATCAACAAACACAAGCAATGAGATTCCCAACAAGAAAACAGTCAACATGAATTGACAAAGATGGAAAGAAGACAACACACACAGACACACAAAGAGAGAGAGAGAGAGAGAGAGAGAGAGAGAGAGAGAGAGCATTTCAACAACATACCAGGATTGATGCCCAAGTATAAATGGTAAGTAGAAGTAGCCTTGTTTCTTTTGATGTAACACTGAATTGGCCCAGTCCGATGTCCAGGCTGTAATAGATATCATATTTGAAATTAGTGGTACTTAAGATTGAAATTTTTAAACCAACCCAACAAATAATTGACCCAAAAGCGCAAACAAAGTGATCCAGCTAAACAAATTGTTGAACTGGAGGGAACATTCCAAAAAATCAGTAGTGAAGATGCAGCAGTTACATTCATGGTCTAAGATACACTCAAGTGCAAGCATATTGCATACATGATCAGTCCCAAAATCGTCATTTTAGCAAATTATGCTATTTTGGAGCCGCAGGAGTCCATAGAGACTGGAATTGGTAAGCCAGACCCCAACCAAACCATATCAGAAAATGGAAAACCAGCCACTGCACTAGCTTCATTGTCAGTCGACGAATACACTACCGATCTACCTAAGTCCGTAAGCCTCGCTCTCTAAATTGTGTGATCCACCTGCGCACACAGAGGAAAGAACTTCGAAGAGAAAACCACGGGACTGTTCCGGAATCCCCAGAAGAGATGTAGCAGGGAAAAAAATACGAAAATCACAGTGAAGAAACTGAGGCAAAAGAGAAAAGGAGGCCTTTTACCTGTTTCAAGGATAGGGGGAAGGTGAGCTTTCCGCTGATCTCAGGAGCCCCAACGATCTCCTTACACATGTGCCGCCACGAGCGGCACACCGCCGCACATGCCACTACATTACGTCGTGCCGGCCACGTGCTCTCGCTGGCCTCCAGCCTCTTTATAACATCTCGCAGCAGCTCCGGCGGCAGGCTGGCCCAGAACCCCTGATCGCCGCTGCTTCCTCCCCCATCAACCTCTTCCGCATCGAATTCGAACCTGATCCCCGAAGTCGACCTAAACCGCCGGCTGCTGACGCCCCGGAAATCGAAGCTCCGCCTCGAAAAGCTTCTGCCGAGGCCGTCCCTGATGTCTCTGACTATGCCCTTCAGGGGCATGACTGCAGCCTATCACACTGGGAGGATTGCAGATTCTAGGTTTCTTTCTTTAGGGTTTCGGAATGAGAACCGCCATGGCAGGCAGCGAGGGAGATTTTTTGGTAGATTTTTTGTGCATTTTTACACTAGGACGGCGACGGCGGTCGGTGATGTGATTTGGGTGATGCCAGTTGCGAAGATAAGCGTTTTGTCCGTTGAAAACCGGCACTTTGCGGAGCAGTAACTCACAGCCGTTGCACTGTCAGCGACAGGAGGGCTGTCTGAAAATATGCTGTGATTTTTTAAACGACTGGTGTTTGGAAATGGATAAAACTTTTCATGAAAAGTTTTAAAAAGTAAAAGTTGTCAAATGATGTGATATGATAGGGGTAATGATGAATAGTAAAGAAGATAAAGTTAAAATAGATAGGTTAGTTGTGTGGGTAGTTGTGTAGAAATGATTGAAAAGTAGGATAGTTGTATAGGAAAATATGAAAAAATAATTAAAAAATATAATAGTTGTGGAGAGTGAAAAATTTTAGATTGAAAAGTTTTAACTTGACATTTTTTAACCGTTGCCAAACATACTCTATAAATTAAGGCTCCCTTGGGCTTTCGGGGAATAGTTCTCCCTTTTCCTCTTTTCCGACGCGTCTATTCGTATGATTTGACATTTAACATATTAGTTACTCACTCGTTACTTTACTGTTTCTTTTTTATTTTGTATACAACGGGTGCGTTTGGTAATTTACAAAAATTGTCAAGTTAAAACTTTTCAATCTAAAATTTTTTACTCGCATAACTACTTTTTTTTTTAATTATTTTTTACATATTTTTCTATACAACAATCCTAATTTTCAATCATTTCTACATAACTACCAATACAACTAACCTATTTATTTCAAATTTATTCTCTCTACTCCTGATCGTTATCTCTACAATACCATATTATTTTTACTAATTGAATGACTTTTACATTAAAAATTTTCCATCAAAAACTTTACAACTTCTCAGACAAATTGTATATGAAGTTGTTTTACGATATTTGATCTCTACTACTGATTATCGCGGGATGAATACCAACAGTTGTTTCTGCATTAAATGCTGCGCGAAGCATTAAAGCTGAGATGAATACAGCTGAGTTAATGAGAGAACAGTAGAGGCGATAAAACGGCTCCTCATAAATCCACCTCTAGCCCCCACCGTTTCTCTCTCTCTCTCTCTAACCGGATTTGGAACAGCAATCTCATCTTCGATTAGCATTGGCCATAACCAATGCATATCACGAGCGACTGCAACAAAGAAGGAAAAATCCACTGCAGTTGTTGCCGTCTTCCTACTCTCTTTCGACCAAGAAAAATGGTTGCCGCTGCCTTGTCTTCTTCATCGCTCAGTCCAACATCAACTATAATCTAGCCTAACAATGAAATCCAACAAATTTGGCAAGCTTAGACTTCTTCCTTTTCGGCCTACCGAAACTCACATAAATCTATAAAATCTGGCCACCATCTCCCCTCATCTTCTATAGCAAACTACTCTGCTCTATCACCAGCAAGTAAAAACCCCGCTGTCTCTATCTTCTAGAAATTTGACGATAGGACATCCTTTTTTGGTGATTTCAAACTGGCACCTGCTGTCATGTTATTGTGATACTAATTTGCCAAACACCATTAAATTTGGCATCCAATTCAACAAACCGACTAACGACTTAAAAAACCGCACAGCGCAAAATCACCTCTGCTTGCAAGTGCCACCCATCCTTCCCAAGTCTGGTGGCTACATCCTCCATAAATCTGTCAAATCTACACCCACCAGCAAAAACCCGTCAGTCGCATCTCGTTGTTGTTCATTTCAAGCATGAACAAAAACTCATTGTTGTTAATGAAAATCCATCGCTAGATGAATCCAGCTCTTACTGCCAAGTATTGGACTAGTGCTTCTTGCTCTAAGTCAATTCAGAGAGAGAGAAATGATGTATGCCATGCATTTAATGTGAAACCAACGGTTTAAATTCATCCCGCAATTACCAATGGTAGAGATCAGATGTCGTAGAATAACCTTAAATACAATGCGTCGTATAAAATCACGATCGTTATCGGATCTCTACTATATTCATTCATTTTTAATAATTTCTTTCATATTTACGAATTTTTTCAATTTTCTTTCATACTCAAATGGTTAGTGCTGTCTATTATGATTAGTAATGTGATTTTTAATATTTAATTTTTTTAAATTTACGAAATTGCCCATAAACTTGCAGGTTGTTTCTACACCTGTTACGACAATTGGAAACCTATTATAAACAATAATTTCAAACACAAAGGGCAGAGAAGTGGGAAAAGTGATCTCTCCTTCGCTTCATGCAAAAACAAATTTGAAGAAAAAACCAATAAACAGGTCGCTCGTTGTCTAAAAGTGTGCCTTTTCTTTCCTCCACATATTAGGCTTCGTCAATCTCTTTCTCTCATCGTTTATCTATTGTTTTCTTTCTCCATCTATATTCTATCATTTTCAAAAAGAAAATAGATTTTTTAAAAAGAACAATTTCTGAAAAGGAGAGATGAATATTTAATTTTAAAAATGCAAATTTGGATATTCCAATAAAAATCGCAATCTTTCCGATTCCTAAACTCAAGCCACTAACACCAGATGAAGAAATAGCTATAGAAGAAGTGGTAATAGCATCTAAATTGGAAAGAGAAATCTTCCACTATGATAAACCGGTTATTGGTAATGAAGACAATAGTCGATAAAACATGTCATGTGGCCTAAGGGTCTTTTGCAGTTGGAATTTTGAAACTAAATGGTGAATATAAAAGAAGTTGCATGAGTCAAGGTGAATGTAAAAGTTTAATTTGAGAATTGAAGGGGTGAATCTTGATCATGACTTTATGAAAGCCCGAATTTGATTCTTGATTGATTTGAGATGTTTGAAAGCCCACCATTTGGTTAATGATAAGTATTTAATATTTGCCCCATGTATGTGGAATTTTTAACTAAGGGTGTGTTTGGCAATGAGGAAAAAATGTCAACTTAAAATTTTTCAATCTAAAACTTTTCACTCTCTACAATTATCATATTTTTTAATCATTTTTTCACATTTTCCCATACAACTACCCTACTTTTCAATCATTTCTACATAACTACCCATACAATTAACCTATCTATTTTAACTTTATCATCTTTACTACTCATCATTACCCCCATCATATCACATCATTTGACAACTTTTACTCTTCAAAACTTTTCATCAAAAGTTTTATCCATTCCCAAATACATCCTAAAAATAGATGGAGGTGACTTGGCTTAAGATATATGCAAGCACGGGTAAGATGTCTATTCGTAATCTCACCGTAAGTATACAGGTCGTAGATTGTAATATATAAATTATCGATCCATAGGAAATTCGAAATTATAAACTTTGCTTTTAAACACTTTCGTGTTGAATATAAAGTGAATAAATTAGAATACAAAGTAGAGAAGTGGGAAAAGAAAATAAAGTATTAAAAAAAAGGATACGAGTACCTTGGATCTAAGGTTTCACATGCGACTTTTTCAACGGGCAGTGGAATAATTATTTACTCCGGATCTTATTTGTTAAAGGAGAATAAACTCTAATTTATCCTTGCACATTCTCTCGAAATCTACAAGGAGTACCCTAATTTTCTTGACCACCTATTCTCATGTGATTAAGTTAATTAGAATCCATTAAATTTTGTGACTTATTCATGGAATTTCTCAAGATCATCATGTCTATTCTCATAGTCTTAGATTTTCAGGTTTAATATCTTGATTATCGTATATTAGATTTCCACCTCTCGGTTCTATTACCTAATATATAGACTCATGCCAAAGTACGAGCCCATATACAAAGCAAACATTAAAATCACGAAATATTAAATTAACAATAATATCCATTATAAATAAATTAAAACGACACACCACACTATATTGTACACATGCTACATCATAAACCTTAGATTTAGGGCTTAGCCGAGCATGTTTAAGTCTAAAATAAAATTAAAATTCAAACTCATCTTAAACAAGGTAATTAAAATTAAAAAGAGAAAAGAGATAGAAAAGCTTATTGGTTTGAAGCCCCGATAGTGTGTCGGCCGCTCCACGCAACTCACCGGTTTGCCTCTTGCCGGTGCTCTCCGCTCCTCTCCACCCCTTGCTCTCTCTTTCTCTCCCCCTTATCTCTCTCAAATTTCTCGTGATTTCCTGCTGCCTGAATTCTCTGTCGAAAATCTCTCGGTTCCCCGTACCCTCTTTTACAAGTGTGCTTTAGTACATACGTAGCCCTGTGCGTTGCTCTTGCTTGCGCAATTTGAAATTACGTAACTATATGTGCGGTCAGATTTTTCTGGTGGCTAACGTTGGATGCAGCTTGGGCGGTTCTAATTTCTTTGATGTAATATGCGTGGATTTAATTTAGACAGATAGCTGGACAATCTAGGATACGTAGATTTCTGGGCGGCTAAACATGAAAATAAGGACGATTGGAATAATGAATGGTCTAGATTTGAATTAATTGGATGGCAGATTTTCTAATTGATCAAAATTTGGACGGCTGGGATTTCACTGGTGGACAGTCATGCTGCATGATTTTTGAATGACTTGGAACCGTCAATTTTAGATGGACGGTACTGATGGACGTATGGATGCTTTCAAATGCTTTGAACGGTTGCAAAATCAGATGGACGATGATATTTTTCTAGAAAAAATTACATGGTTTCTAATTGAACGGCCGAACAGATTAATCTGATTTGCCGGACGTGATCAAGCACGGTATTCAATGGACGGTGCTGACATTTCCTACATATTAATTTCTGAATGTGGTTTGGACGGCCAAGATGAGATCTGCATTATCAGTGCAACATTTGGACAGCTTGGATCACTTGATTTGCTTAGGCGGTGGATAGCTTAGTGATGGACGGTCCTAGATTGAGCTGAATTAATTTTTGTTCGGTGGCAGCTTGATCAATGGCTTGATTTTTACATTAGCTTAGGCGATAGATTTAGTCTGCATCCACCCAGCTGGACGGCTGGATTTAATTGGACGGTTGGACTGCTGCTCATCTTGGATGATTTGATCGGTCCTGATTGGTCTACTTGTTGCAACAGATGGACGGTTTGGATTAATTGCTTGGACATGATCATGTGGTTAGTAATGTGAATTTTTAATATTTAATTTTTTTTAATTTACGAAATTGCCCATAAACTTGCAGGTTGTTTCTACTCCGGTTATGACAATGGAAACCTATTGTAAACAATAATTTCAAACACAAAGGGCAGAGAAGTGGGAAAAATGATCTCTCCTTCTCTTCATGCAAAAACAAATTTGAAGGAAAAACCAAGAAATAGGTCGCTGTTTGTCTAAAAGTGAGCCTTTTCTTCCCTCAACATATTAGGCTTCGTCGATCTCTTTCTGTCATCGTTGATGTACTGTTGTCTTTCTCGATCTATCAAAAAAAAAGAAAATGTCTTTTTTAAAAAGAACAATTTCTGAAAAGGAGAGATGGAGATTTAATTTTAAAAATGCAAATTTAGATATTCAAATAAAAATCGCAATCTTCCCAATTCCTACACTCAAGCCACTAACACCTGATGAAGAAATAGCTATAGAAGACTGGAAAGAGAAATCTTCCACTATCTAACCCGGTTAGTCGATAAAACATGTCATGTGGCCTAAGGGGCTTATGCGGTTGGAATTTTGAAACTAAATGATAAATATAAAAGAAGTTGAATGAGTCAAGGTGAATGTAAAAAGTCTAATTGTTGAGAATTGAAGAGGTGAATATTGATCGATGACTTTCTGAAAGCCCGAGATAAATTCTCAAATGATTCTTGATTGATTTGAGATGTATGAAAGCCCACCATTTGGTTAAATGATAAGTATTTAATATTTGCCCCATGTATGTGGAATTTTTAATAGGAGTGCAACTTGGGTAGGGTACCCATGGGTACCCACCGACCCGACCCTAATTTGGGTAGGGTAGGGTAGAAAATATTACCCATAGCTATAGGTAGGGTACAAATTATTATCCGCCTCCTCAAATAGGGTACGGGTAGGGTAGATACGTTGGGTATCCATAACCGACCCGCATAGGTACTCATATGGGTAATTAATTAAGTGCATAATTATATATGTATAATATATATTATATACTATGTATTATGCTTTGTCTTTGACATCTTATGTGCACACATATTTTAACAAAATTCAAATTTAAATGAATTTTGTACCTTGTGAAGTATAAATTTAAATGAATTTATATATACACCATTGGCTTTCGAAAGACTCTTATAAATACGCTTGTGACTTATGATTATAATATATTATTAGTTTCAATGATTGGGTCATGATGGTCTATACTTCATATTTTTATATAATAATATAAACAATAATATATGTACTTATGATTTTAAAACGTAAATGAGTATTATTTTACATTCTTTATAATAACATAGAAATTTTTTTAAAAATATTTTATTTGAGTATTAAAGGAACCGATTTGGAACCGAAACCGGAATCGATCCTATGGGTAATGGGTAGGGTAGGGTATACTAAGAACCGAACCGACAAATGGGCAGGGTAGGGTAGGCTTTTTACAAATAGGGTATGGGTAGGGTAGACCACTACCCGTACTGAACCGACCCGAGTTGCACCTCTAATTTTTAACTAAAAATAGTTGGAGGTGACTTGGCTTGAGATATATGCAAGCACAGGTAAGATGACTAACATGTTTGAAATTCAGTGATAAAGCTTTAAATGAAATTTAGTAGTAGATTTGATGAAATGATGATAATATGCTTAGTTGTGGAATTTAACCCCAAAAAATTGAGATAATGAAAATAAGTAAGAATCATAAATAGAAGTTGTGACTTATATGAGAATTATTGGTTTCGAATAGTTGACTTAACTCAAGAGGGAATTGATGAATTAGGTTTTTAAAATTTCTTTTCTATTTTAAACTTAACCCTTTTAATATTAAATCTCATTGAATGAAACTTAGGAGCTATTTGGGAACTTGAAAACTTAATGACAATGTGCATTAATTGTGCCAGGAGCATTAACTATGCCATTGATTGGTGAATATGGCTAAAATACAGTTTATGAAGACCTTTGCAGTGAATTGAAAATGGAGTATTGTCGACATATGTGAATTTGCGCCGCATGTGAATGAAAATTAGTCGATTGATATGACGTGTTTTGCTTTGGCCTCCTTGCATTGAAAACTTTTACACTTTTATAAAAGTTTTCTATATTCCCAAACAGTCCCTTATAAAGCTAATGGAAGAGAGTAAGAGAATAAAAATAAGTGCACAAGAGAATATGGAGAATTATAGTAGTTTGGGCAACACTCCAAATCCACTCTTCCAAGCATAAATCCCTTGCGTCTTGGGTTCCACTATTATTTCAATAAATAAAACTTAAGAGTCTCAGCTCATTTTTATATTGTAGCTCTAGGGGCCTTTATAACAACACACAAGCAACTGGTGAATACCACTTTGACTAACATTACTTGTTTTTACACCTTCATCTTGGTCTCCAACATCAAGCCAGATGTCAAATTACAACAAGAGATTTAAAATAAGAATAAACTGCACGTTATATATTTGTGTAAAACTACATGTTTAATTTGTAATTTGTATTAGTTGAGTTCACAATCTCTTCCCTTTTTGATGATTGACAAAACTAATTTGAAGATGATATTTTTTTGTTGAAATTTTAATGTGCAATTTTTAGAAGCCATAGTCAATGTGCTTAGGTATTTCAATCAATTGATAACCATTGAATTTTCATAAGTTCTTATTCTATCAGCACATTTATCATTCAAAACACATATATTCAAGTTATACCGTCTATCATTCAAATCAATAATGCAAGTACTCAGTCAATCAACACATAGATAAAGAGAATTCCATTCTTTAAAAATTTAAAAAAATTTCTCATTTAATTCATTCCTAAATACATTCTGCCCACCCTAAAATTTATAAAATATCTCTATCTTTCTCTCCCTCTTTTTGACAATCATCAAAAAGGTTACAAGAAGATGATGATAGCTTTAATGCATAAAAATTGAGTGGGAATGTATGAAGGACTAGCCTTAGGCATATGCAAGGATGATGCAAAATGGTATGGAGTGAAGAATTGTGATTGGTTTTCTATGGAAGGTGAAGAGATACAAGACTCCTCAACGTATAGATCTATGGTGGGCATAGGTGGCTGAGGGGTTCCTAAGGCAACTGCATAAGCAAGATTTTTTGAAATCTTACTCAAGTTTATCCTGCCTCTCATGCATGGTTATAAAGGGAATTGTTAATGCTTCTTAATTATCGCATGAGTCTATCCTCCATAGATTGTAGGTAATCTAATAATGTTAGATGCCTAAAAGGTGGTATATGCATGCCTAGGAGATGCATGAGATACACATAGTAAATGTGATGCATGAGATGCATGTTCAGGCTCTTAGGCTGCGGACTCCCCCTCAAACACTGGTGGTTCCTCTTTGTGCTCTGCTTGTTGAGCTTGTTGGTCATCATCCGAACTTGTTGCCTATATTTAGCTGCTAATTGATCTTTTCCGAAACTCTTTATGTTAATCTTCATTCGAGTTAGCAAAACCTTATTTATTACATTAGTTGCTTCATTATCTCAAATGACTCCCCCTCAAGATCAATGTTGTAATACTCAAGAATGTTGTGATCCACATGTCGTATGGGATCACACCTTTAGAGTTGTTTGTTGAGCTCTAGAGCTTTCATGATTAACCTTAGGAGACTGATTTTTTTCTTGTTGGGCAACTTCTAAATTATCTTAGCCTCTTGAAGGTTAACTTGATTCCTGCCTCCTCCCTTAGGGTAGATATAATGGGCTACTAGCAATCTGAGCACTCAAAGTTGTGGAGGCAAATCCATATAATCTAGGAATTTCACGCTTTCCATGTACTTGTTACTCCTAGTCAACTCATTATACGTGACGACTTATGTTAAACCTTCAGGCAATGGCTCCTCATCAAATGGTATTTTTAAGTTAGCTGCAAACTTTTCCTATGTATTTCTTCTTAAGAGGCCCTTGTAATGCCCTATATTAAGCTCTAATCCTTTAACAAAAGTGTTTAAGTCATCTGCACTCTTTGCACTCTAGGAGTACTAAAATTGCTTAGTCAAGTTTGGGTAAATTTTACTTTTTTCCTTGAGCAATGTTGTCCACCCTTGATAATTAAGCATTTCTTCTATTCCAAACTCATACTCTTTCAAGAAATCAAATTCTATAATTTTTAGTGTTAAAATTTTCCTTTCATAGAAGTATTTGTAAAACCTCTTATGTTGTGTGGGGTTCCTAAAATATTCTACGGCGGCCTGTTAAGTTTGAGCTCCTTTCTTTTTACTCAGTACTAACTCTTTATCTCCACTAGATATTTGTTCTTCTTCTTGTGGTTGAGTGGATGAAATTGAGATATTACCTTCCTTAAACCTAACTAAGGGCCCGACAAAGAGTTGTGATGATATGGCATCATCGTGTGGCCTTTTGGCGGTTGTCCTTTGACATCTTGAGATGTTCTCCTCCGTATTTGGAATAGATGGAATGAAATGGGTAGCTTGGTGGATTTACTCCCGCCTTCTTTGGATCCATGAGTGCAAATGATGAGGTTTTTATGAATGTATGAGAAGAAATGCAAATAGTATAGTGTGAGGGATCGAGAATGTAAACAAAGATTTTTGGAGGCTTTAGAGCTAGAGAAATGATTGAAATGAAAAGAGAGAATGAGAGGGAAAAGAATATAAGTCCCGGCTATACAAACTATCTTGTCTGGAAGTTGACTTCAAATCCTAAGTCGGATTCGAAGTCGATTTCACCTAGGCCAAGTTGACTTAAACATCGCGAGGTTGACTTAACCTTGTCTACCAAGACTTAGTTTTAAAGACTTATTTTAGTACAATCCCCTTTTCACAATTTATACATCAAACATATTATTAACTTAATTTCAATACAATAGACATAATTGAACACATTATAATACATATAATCAATCTTGTTCAACACATTCAAAATCATTTATCGATTTATTTTTCATTTATCCAAGTCTATCATACCCTTCTTTTTTCTAATTTTATAAAATAATTCGATTTGTAATTGTTTAATAAATATATCAACAATTTGATCTTCTATTTTAATATATTTTAAGCATACATCATGATTTTCAACATGTACTCTTATGAAATAATGTCTAACATCTATATGTTTGGTTTTAAAGTGTAAAACTAGATTTTTGATTAGACAAATTACACTTGTATTATCATATCTAATTAGAATATTTTTATAATTTATTTTTTAATCTTTTAATTATTGTTTCATCCATAGTAGTTGTGTACAACAATTTCTTATAGCTATATACTTAGCTTCGGTAGAGCAACACCAGTTTGTTTTCTTCAAAACCAAGATACGAACATACTATCAAGGAATTGACAAAGTACCACTAGTGCTTTTTTTTTTCTACTTTATAGTTAGCAAAATTTGCATCTAAGTATCCTATTAAATCAAAAGTTGAACCTTTGGGATACCATACTCCTAAGTTTATTATGTTAACTAGATATTCGAATATTTTTCTAATTGCTAGCATGTGCGATTCTTTAGTATTATATTGAAATCTTGAATACATCCAAATACTAAATAGATGTTAGGTCTAAAAGCAATCAAATACAATAATGATTCAATCATGATTTTATATAAATGTTGATCTGTAGGTTTGCCTTTTTCATTCTTATCCATTTTGATTGATGAACTCGTTGGTGTGGTAGGTCCTTTGCAGCTTGCATTTCAAACTTATGGAGTATTTTTTTAATATATTTGGATTGACAAATGAATATGCCTTCCTTAAGTTATATGATTTGGAATATGAGGGAGAATTTGAGTTCTCTATCGTGCTAATTTCAAATTCATTTGCATTAACTTAGAAATTTTTTTACGCAACAATTCATTAGGAGGACCAAATGCAATATCATCAACATATATTTGAACTATTAGAATATCTTAATTCTCATTTTTAATGAATAAAGTGGTGTTTACTTCTCCTCTTTTACAGTCATAATCAATCAAAAATTTGCTAACTCTTTCATATCAAGCTCTAGGAGCTTGTTTTAATCCATATAATGCCTTTTTTAGCTTGTAGACATAATTGAATTAATCATTTTCTTGAAAATTAGGAGGTTGTTTAACATACACTTCTTCATTAAGGAGACCATTCAAAAGTACGCTCTTGACATCCATTTGAAAAAAATTTAAAGCTCATATAAGACACAAAAGTAAATAGTATACATATAACTTCCAATTTGGCTAGGGGCATATGACTTTTTAAAGTCTACTTCTTCTTCATGTAAATACCTTTATCCTTAACTGTGCTTTATTTCTCACAACTAGTCTACTTTTTTCTAATTTGCTCCCTAAATACATATTTTGTTTCAATTATTGCATAGTTTTTAGGTATAAGAGCAAGTTCTCATACTTTATTTTTTTCAAATTGATTTAGCTCATTTTACGTTGTTATTATTCAATTTTTATCATTAAGAGCTCGATCAATTATATTAGGCTCAATCTTTGATACAAATACAAAGTGTCTACATATATATATTTTTAGAGCCTTTCGTTTTTATACTATCATATCTTTTTTCAATAAGTTGTTCACTTGGATAATTGATAACTCGTAAAAATACGAGTTATGATGGCCTATTTTAGTCTATTTTTGCGTGTTAGTTCAAGAGATTAGGTTTAGTTTGTATCCATTTAGCTAAATTTTCACCTGCTTTGCATTTTAGAAGCATTATGTGATTTTCATGCATTTTTAGTATAAATTAGGCATTTTTAGTTCAATTATTTAGTTTCATTCATTTTTATATGAAGGACAGAGAATTACAGGCATGCGAGCGAGACGAAGAATGAACAGAGCCAAGTGAAGAAGCAAGTAGGCTGGCACCTAGGCGCCGACCTACATGCCTAGCCAGAAGTTCCAGCACTCACATAGGAAAATGCCTCCAGAGAGTTGGCGCCCAGGCGCCACTTCACTAACATGCAGAGTCATCCCAGAGAATTTCTAAGTTATGCAGCTCCAGAGAGTTGGCGCCTAGGCGCCAATACGCATCCATACGCGCAGGTTTTGCTGCGCAGGCTGTTATGTTTAAATAGAAACCTAGAGTTCCAGAGGCAAGAGGAGGAGAGGCGTGGAGAGAGCCACTAGAGCAGCCACATAGAGAAGGAAAAAGATCTGTTTTCCATCGCAAACGAAAGAGGAGATCCGATATCGTTGGTGGAAGCTTCGGGAATTTAGTTCTTCTCTTTCTCATTCTCTTTCCTTTTCTCTGTGTTCGTAGGTTTCATGTAGTTGCATGCATTGAGGACAATGCATCCCTCAAGTTTGGGGGGTGTATAATTCCTTTTGGTGTGTTTTGATTCATATCTTGTATACATGTGCTAGATTGCATATCATGTCAAATTTTGCCTATGAAAATTATCTTGTTTCAATCCATTTTGATGAAATATGTGCAAGGTCAAGAAATAAGGACTATGTGTTAAGGAAATTTGCAATAACATGTGAATGAATTGGACTAAATCTCATAGTACATTGTTATAATTTAATTTTATGCTAATCTTTTCAACTGAAATGATAAAAACTAAGTTAAACAAATGTGAACCACGTGCTTTAAGGGAATTAATGGTCTCAAAAATCGTAATACTTCATAAAAATTTTCTTGCATGTTCATTATCCCTACCAAGTTATCAGAACAATAAAATGGGGTGATTGACCTAAGCTGAGTAACCGGGACTTGGCATCAACAAATGTCAAGGTTTGCGTAAAAAAGCAAAAGAAAATTACAGTAATAATACTTTTAAAAGAAAACTCTCCCTAGATACCCTGAAATATGATGAGGGGAGCCACAAAACTAAAAAAAAACTTTCAATATGTCTCTAGATATCCTGAAATATGATGAGGAGAGTTTTGCAATAAGTTTGGGGGGGGGAAAGAATGCGCAATTGGGAAAAATTGAATCCAGTGAATGATTATCATGTTCTTTGACTAGTTAGTTCAGCTTAAACCTTGGTTCACCTATTTGGATTGATTTGCTAACCAGTTTCTTTCGATCAAGAGAAAGATTCGCATGTTGAATTATTACTTTGAACTAGAAATACGATCATCTATATGTAACTTGGTTTACGAATGATAAATGAAAATGCATGTCCTGTTTTGAGAAATGGATGATTTTTCAAGTTTACATTATTCTTGATCTTGTTGAATAGAAAAATGGATTGATAGAAGCATAATGGGAAGCAGGTTGAGTTGACGGAGTCCAAATTCATTCATTCATTCATTGTGTTTGCACGTGTTGCTCGAGGACTAACAACATTTAAGTTTGGGGGGTGTGATAACTAGTAAAAATATGAGTTATCATGACCTATTTCAGTCTATTTTTGCGTGTTAGTTCAAGAGATTAGGTTTAGTTTGCATCCATTTAAATAAATTTTCACTCGCTTTGCATTTTAGGAGCATTATGTGATTTCCATGCATTTTTAGTATAAATTAGGCATTTTTAATTCAGTTATTTAGTTTCATTCATTTTTACAGGAAGGACGGAGAATTACATGCATGCAAGCGAGTCGAAGAATGAATAGAGCCAAGTGAAGAAGCAGGTAGGCTGGCGCCTAGGCGCCACCCTACATGCCTAGCCAGAAGTTCCAGCACTCACACAGGAAAATGCCTCCAAAGAGTTGGCGCCCATACAGTGCATTTCGGGAAGTTTTCAAGTCACAAAGCTTACAGAGAGTTGGCGCCCAGGCGCCACTTCACTAACATGCAAAGTCATCCCAGAGAGTTTCTAAGTTACGCAGCTTTAGAGAGTTGGAGCCTAGGCGCCAATACGCATCCATACACATGGGTTTTGCTGCACAGGCTGTTACGTTTAAATAGAAACCTAGAGTTCCAGAGGCAAGAGGAGGAGAGGCGTAGAGAGAGCCGCTAGAGCAGCCACATAGAGAAGGAAAAAGATCCGTTTTCCATCGCAAATGAAAGAGGAGATCCGATATCGCCGGTGGAAGCTTTGAGGATTTAGTTCTTCTCATTCTTATTCTCTTTCCTTTTCTCTGTGTTCTCGGAGATGATTGTAACTTGATTTTAATGGGAATTGAAGTCATGTTAATGAGCTAAACCTTCTTATGGTGGGAGATATGTAGGATTTGAACTCATAGCTTATGATATTTGGTTTTCTTATGCTTGAATTGATAATACTGTTGTGCTGTGACATATGTTGCTTGAGATTACCCTTACATATCATGCTTAATGCGTTTACAAGCTTTACAACCTTGTGGATTGATCTAATATCCAGATTCATGCTTGGAAAAGTGGGATTTGAATAAGATCCATATATAAGGCACAGGTATTCTAACTCATGTTGTGTTAGATGTTAATATGGATAGGAATATACCTATTAACCCTGTGTAATCATGATTAGGTTATATGGTTATCAACCTTGTTTTACTTGTATGCATGGGAACATAGCACATAACTAAAACTTGGTTAGGTTTGTATTTGTTGGAAGACATATAGGAATATGAATGAACCTAAATTAGTAATCTCTGCACAACTAACTTAATTAGGACCAAATGACATAATGATTTCTTATTCCCACCTATTTTAATCATCTCAAGGCAATCTCGGCAATATCCACCCTACGTTGGTCATTTACTGTTTTCATAGTTTAATTTAATTTAGTTCTTTGATGCAACTGCTCCTTCATTTTACCAATTCAGTTAGACAATTAAGATTTAAGGTGCTAATCCGTTTAACACAATCCTCGTGGGAACGATACTCTACTCACTCTTTATTACTTGATCGGCACGTATACTTGCGTTAAAACGAGCATTTTAATAGACATATACGCAGCTCGTCAATAATCATGTCTAACATTAAAAGTGGTAGGAAGTGTCTACATATATTTTGTCTTGAGCCTATTGTTTTTACACTATCATATATAATTTCAATAATTTATTCACTTAGATGATCATGTCTAAATTTAAGACAGTAGGAGGTTTGTAGGGAATATTACCTTCACTTACCTCTTAGTTTGACTCGAGTTCCTTCCCATCTTACTCGAGTTCTTCTCTCCCTTTCTTTTTCACTTGTAGTTCTCAAATTCATTTGGTAAATTTTCTGTATCACTAAGTTTATCCACCTTTTTGGGAGTTGGGTTAGATTCATCGAAAATAACATGAATTGACTCTTCTACTACTTGTGTTCTCTTATTAAATATTCTAAATGCTTTACTATTGGAAGAGTAACCAAGGAAAATAGCTTTATCGTTTTTTGCATAAAGTTTTCTAAGACTATCTTTTCCATTATTTAATATGTAATGTTTACATCAAAGGCATGGAAGTATGTAATATTTAGTTTTTAACTTTCCAAAGCTCGTAAAGGATTTTCTTTAAGATTGTTTTTATTGTGACTCGATTTAGCACATGACAAGCTATGCTAGTTGTTTCACCCTAAAATTTATTGAATAATTCACTTTTGTTTAGCATAGTTCCAACCATCTCTTGTATTATTATATTCTTTCTTTACTCTATTTTGTTGTGAAGTTCTTGATGAAGAAAATGTATGGTGAATGCATTTTTTATTACGAAATTTAATAAATGTTTTACTTTCAGATTCACCGCCATTGTCACTTCTAATTGATATAATTGAAGACTATTTTTCATTTTTCACCAATGTAAAAAATTAGAAAATATAAAAAAAGTTTCATCTTTGCTAGCTAAAAGCATTATCTCAATAAAATTTGAGTAGTCATCAATAATCACAAGCACATTTTTTTTCTAAGACTTAGTATGTTAAATGGTTCATAAAGATCCATGTATAGTTCAAGTAGTCTTGAAGTAAAACTTCATTTTTGGCAAGAAAATAATTTTTAATTGTTTGGACATTTAACGTGATTTGCATATTTTGCTTGTTTCATACTTGAGTTGTAATAATTTTTCAATGAAGCTCTCTGTTCAGGAGGTTTTTATATTTGATATGTTTATATGTTAAAGCTCTTGTACTACACCCTTGGATCCTCATTAACCGCTAATACCACAAATATTTCTTTTACCACAAATCTTATCTTTCTCATCGTTGCTAAATGCAACTGTTCCACCATTGTATGGCCTTAGCTCATTGCAGGGAGCCTTATCACCGGTCGCGTATCTTAAGTAGCCACTATCCATTAATCATATATTGCTAATTTTGGCTTTAAGATACACCTACAAAATACGATAAGTTTTGCTTATCTTTTTAGTGCCCATCTCTTAGGTCCAAGTAAGTTAATATATGAGTTTAATGATATTTGATCTTTCCTGAGTGGTGCATATACAAGACTCTTTGACATTCATATTAGCTTTGTTCTTTTTCGTGTAATTTTTTTATTCTACATTAGTAGATCTTGTGACCAAATTTATTACAAAAATTGAATGCATTTTGATTTCTTTGTGGAACACACTAAGTATTCGATGATTGATAAGTGGATCTTCTCACCCATATGGTTCTTGCTACTTTCGCTTCATTCTTAAGTGTAGCTATTTTGGTTTGAGATTTAACCCATTAGGTTCTTTGGTATTGTTACAATTACTACGCTTAATTGTGGAATATCTAAGTCTCTTTTTTATTTATTTGTGTAGTCATTTTAAAGAACATTTGAATACTTTCTCCTAGATTGGAGAACCTTTCCAATGATCCATATAACATTTAGTTCTCCTTCTTTGATTCTCTAATTCATGGGTTAAATTTTTTACTTTCTCTACTAGAGATTTGACTCTTTCAGCTAGCTTTCTATTTACAATAATTGTGACATCATATTGCATCTTCTTTTTTACAAATTTGATATCAAGCCCTTTGGTCTCATCATATAGTGTATCATATACTTATTATAATTTTATAGTATTGCACACTTGACACATTTATTTGAAGATGAACATATAAACTAAGAAATTGAATGATAGGGTTTAGAAGATACCTCTTCATTGCTTGTATAACTCGAACCAATTATGTTGCTTTCTATCTTGTTTTGGATCCTTTCAGTTGTAATGAAGCAATAGAGAGTATTGCAATTTTCAACTATTGCTACACAACATATTCTTGTACAATTCATTATGATTTGGTCCTCACTTGATAAGTTACTTGAAGAGGATGGTTTTTTGTTAATGTACATTCTCTTTTTCATTAATGTACATTCTCTTAGCTTGTTACTTAGGAACCTTCTTAAACTGTTTATTTCCTTCTTCTCCTACTTGTCTTTTGATTTCTACTCATTCAGTGTGGGACATTGAACTTATACGTATCCAAATCCTCTATAGTTGAAACACTTAGGTATTTCTCTTCTTTTCTCATTTTTTCTTTTATCATTGTAGGTTTTGGAGGAGACTTTATTCTTTCCTTTCTTTACAAAATTTTTGAATTTTTTGTAAAGAAGGCAATATCCTTGTCTTCATTTTACGATGTTGAAGCTGACTCATCTAAGCTTTGGTAGCTAGCTTTTAGTGTAAGAGTCTTCTTCTCCTTGCTGTGCTCTTCATTTTTCTTCTTTATTAGCTCATCAGACAACAGTGAGCTAATTAAATCTTCTAGTTTCAAAGTTTTGATACCTTTAACTTCCTCTATGGTTGTGATTTTTGGAGTCCACAATTTGAGTAGTGCTTGCATAATCTTCGTAACTTGTTCAAATTTAGAGAAGACCTTTCCAAGGCCCTCGAGAGCATTTGTTAGTTTAAAAAATCTAGCAAATATTTTAACAATATTTTTAATATTTTGAAACTCCTTGACTCTCCAATGAGAATGTTTTTTAGTTCCTTACACCCAAGAAACACCCTTATAAATTGATACAAAGTGTTCCAAATCTCTTTGCCAATTTGACACAAAGACATTTTCTCATATTCTGCAGCTGTGAATACATATAACAACAAGTTCATGGCCTTGTCATTTACTTTTGACAATTTTTATTTCCTTTCCAGTCTATTAAGAGGTTTCATTACTCTTGGCCAAGGTAACATCATTTGAGATAGCAATCCAAAATTCCATGTCTATGGCCATAATCAATTGCCTCATTCTCAACTTCTAATAGTGAAGTTATTCTTGTCAAAAAAAGGTGGTCTAGTAAAGGACTGACCTTCAGCAAATATAGAAATGGAAGTTGACTGGGGAGCCATTTAGTTTGGGATTACTTTAGAAATAGTTCAAAGTGTACTTTGATACCACTTGTTGGTCTTAAATAGTGGGCTTAATTCAAGAGGAGAGAAGTGAAATGGGTTCTTAAAATTATTTCTATTTTAAACTTAACCCCTTTGAGACTAAATATCCTTGAATAAAACTTATAAAGCTAATGCAAGAGAGCAAGAAAATAAAAGTAAGTGCACACGAGAACATAGAGAATTATAGTGGTTTAGGCACATCCCTATTCTACTCTTCTAAATACACACCCCTTATATCTTAGTTCTACCGTCACTTTAACAAAATATAATTTAGAACTTCGTCTCTTTTCTAGATTGTAACTCTAGGGGACCTTCAAAATAGCACCCAAGTAGCTGGTGTAAGTACCTCTCCAACCAATATTATTTGTTTTATATTTTGATCTTGGTCTCTAACATCAAGCTAAGTGTCGAATTATAATAAGAGATTTAAAATAAGAACAAATTAAACATTACAAATTTATGTAGAACTTAAGAGCATGGAAGCAAGCTCTTAAGGATGAGGGGAATGTATGAATTGGAGCATCTTCCAGTGAACTTAAGAGCTTTGCTTGAGAATTCTTAAATAGCACTTTGAATATTTATAACTTAGAAGGTAAGAGCAAAATGAATGCCTTAATGAACTCCGTTAACTCCATTTGATGTGTCTTTCATTGCCTTAAAGAATTTTTGAATGTTTAGAGGCAGTTGGTGCATATTTAATGAACCAATGTTCAAAATTGACTATTATGATTGAAGTTGTATCTGAAGTCAACTTGGCTTGCTACTTCACCCAAATTCCAAGTGAAGTCAACTTGGGTATTGACTTCAGTGTGCCATTTGCTTCAAGAGAAGTTTCTTTCAAGTCTTGGTCTTCAAGTTATATGTGGAGTCGACTTGGGGATGAGAATTCACCTTGGTCATGATGAAGTCAACTTCGGCTCTAACTTCGCAATATTATGGGCCTTCAGTTCTGTAGAATTTAGTCTTTCTTCATTTCAGCTCCCCAAGTCTCTTCTTAGGTTAATTTCATGTTGGACTCGTAATTAGAGTTGACTTGGAATGTGACTTCACTTTCTATTCTTGATATGGAAGATTTATACATTTATTTATTCTTCCAAGTTTCTACTAGGGTCTAATTTGACTTCAACTTTACTCAGGTCTCAATTGGAGTTGACTTAAATGTGACTTCAAATATCATTTTGGAGATTGCACATTTTTGGTAGCCTTGAGGTCTTCAAGTCACAGGCTAAAGTCAACTTCATCTCTGACTTCACCAAAGTGGCATCGAGAATCGACTTGGGATGAAACTTCAATAGTGTATTGCTTCTTTATAATTTTCTACCTTCAAATATGCACTTGAAGCCGATTGTGGAGTAGACTTGGTTTGTGACTTGACCCAAGTCGCTCTTGGAGTCAAATTGAATATGCAACTTTACTATCTATACTTTTACTTAAAATATTATCTTTCATGCACATGCCCAAAATTTGATTAGTAGACTTTAACATCTCAAATTGGTTGTTAATCATTAAAACTTAATCTTTTATTTGCAATTTGTATTAGTAAAAAATTTCACAAGAAAGACTCTTAGAATAATTGAAATATGCTTGTAGAGCTCTAACATAGATTTGGGATGTTCATTTATGGAGTTGAGCCATTTGAGCTCATTTGGAAAATTCAATTGAAATAGACTTAATAGGCGAAAATCTAAAAATATCATGAGACTTAATGATTTCTAGCAAGAATGAAATGTTAGAGGTATATGTAATCTGCAGGAAATAATTTTAGAGACATCGAAGGTAATAAATGACAATTGAGTCATGAAACTTGATATATATTTGGGTTTGAAGGCTAAAATCATGTTTATAATAAGATTTAATTAAATAATTAAATACTGATATGATGTTTGGAAGATCAAAAACATGTGGAAATATTTGTATGTGTGTTGGAAGATTCCTAAGCAATGTAGCCATTGAATATTTTTTGAGGTAAAATTGCAAATAGTGATAAACATGTGCTTTGAACTAGCTAAGTCATGATTCGATATGATCAGAATGGAATACACATAAGAGAATATTAGTGGTTATTTTAAGTAAATTATAAGATTACAAGATGGCATAGTGAAGGGATTTAGTAAATATGTGATGTGGGAGGCTAAGTTGTAATTTTTAGAAAAATCACATGGGCTTAACCTTGGGGGTAGCAAAACATATAGCCCATATGAAAATCATAGGGCCCATATGATTTTTTTCAGGGATAAATAATGCACTTTGAATTTTCATTTCTTTTTTTTTTCTTTTGTTTATTTTATTCTCACTTCTTTCCTTTCCTTCCCCACAAAAATCAATCATCAAAACCCCTTGTATACCCTTCCAAGATAAAACTATTTACATCTAAAGATAGCAAGAAGCAAGGAAAGCATGGATTAGAGATAGGGTTTTGATAAATCTAGAAAAAAATTGGATTCTAAGTACGTAAATAGTTTTCTCTTTGAATAAAGCTTATGTTAAGGTGTAAATGAGTTGTTTAGCCGTTTCATACAAGTGATACACATGAGATTAATGATTTACATGATTTTTATTGATTTAAAGATGGTGTAGAGGTTATGATTTGTTAGAAATTAGAATTTTTAACAAAAATTTATGAAATAAATGATTAAAAATATTATTTATCATGCTTAGAATGTATAGTGTTGAATCCGGTAGATTTCATCTTGAATTTCCATAGAATTTATATAATATCCATCAAATGCTCAACTTAATAGCTAAGTGCCATAAGAAGTAGTTTTTTGTATGTGAAAATGGAGGCTTAACATCTTATGATACATTTACTATGGCGGAATGAAGAATCCCCAAAGGATGAGTTTGCGTATATGTATAGGAGTGAACATGATTTATGAGTTATATCTTGTGAGTTGATCCATGACATTGGGTTGGATGTACTAGAGAGAGTATTGTACATGCATCGGTTAGAAGCTTTTGGAATTGGTTTTGGATCGTGGCTTTATCTTAGGGCTAAGGTTTTATAGGAAAGTTGCAGGTTTTCATTCATGTTTGAATTTAAGTAAATTAAATAAATGCATTAATTAATTGATTGATTGTTTTGAATTTCAAATGTTAGGGAGCCTAACTTGACAACTAAAGTATGAAGCATTTGGCAAAAGAACTTTATTTTAGGTAATTAGAATGCTTTCTCTCTTAATTTTTTTTGTATTAAGGTTTAGAAATCATGTTTAAAATTATGCATTCGGCCATCATTATTTTATTTATAATTTGGGAAAGACTTTCATGAAACCTAGAAGTTGGAACTTAGTATTCCATGGGATTTTGGTGTTTTTATGAAAACTTGATGTTTTAGGTACTTCTAACTTGTATCGGCATGATTTTGTGATGATTAATGCGAGGTTTAGTCATAGGGATGATTTTCCCATATGTTTAGTAGGGTATGAACCTAATGAAAGTTGACATTTATCTATTGTGGGGTTTTATAAAGAAACCCCATATTATACACATTAGAATGATAGTGATATATTGTAAGATCCAAGTCTCAGTTTGTAAATTAAGGGTGGACATATTAATTCAACAAAAAAGATGTTATTAAAATTGTCAAAAAATTTTAAAATTAAATTGTTTTAAGTGACATTTGGTAATTTGAAATTGTGGAAATTGTGGGATAGGTGGGAAGTGGAAAATAGAATATTTTGAGAATTGTGTGATTAATATGAAATTATATGGATAAAAATGAAATAAATAAGTTAGTTGGAGTGTAATAAAAAAGAAAAATAATTAAAAATAATTGAAATGTAGGGGGTAAAAGGGTAAAAATATGATTATTAATTAAGCTTAGGAATCCATTTAATATGAGATTTCATCACTAAATCGAGAAGGGGCGACATCTACTTACCTCGATCGTGACTTCGCCCAAATACAACAATCTTCAACTCGGATCTCCTAGATTTGAAGCTTTCTTGAGGTGAATTAAGGATCTTCAAGGTAGTTTCACATGATTTTTAGGGAGTTCTAGGGCTAGATCGAGGTTGGGAAGAAAGGGGGAAAAGGAGGTCGAGAATGTAGAAAATGAGAGGAAGAAGAAGGAATGAGACGGATCATGCTTTTGCTACCCTTAAGACTACTCTCCTCAAAATTTGGTCAGGTCCGAGCACGGGCTGAGCACAATCACTGTTTGCAACTAGCTTTCCCTCTAATATAACTTAGTAAATTAAAAATTTCTCTAGGAGTGTTGCCCCCTTGACTCCAGCAACCTGACTAAGCAAGTCGAACTCCGTACTTACTCTGCAAGGTAGAAGAAAGTCATAGTGCCCAAAAATGATGCATCAATTATATAACTCTAAATCTATGCCCAATAAATCATACCATAACCTAGTTGTGCAACTATAGAAACCTGCTAACGTACAACTTATACTCATGTCCCAACATGCTTGTGAATGGTGTCCCATACAATCCAATATGCTAGGATCATAGTACATGCATATATGCACTATATGTTCCCCTAGATGTCCTATCTATATATGTTGTGCATCCCACTAACATCATTAATTCCTAGCAGCATATTCATAAATTGCCTCATGAACAGGGAAGAATTATAATAAAAATAAATAAAATACATGATCCTCATAGGACGACTTGCATTAATCAGATCGATTTCTGGTTGTTAATTCTCAATGAAAAGTATACGCAGATTGGACGGCTTTGATGGATTGATCTAGGCAGTTTGAACATGATCTTGTGGTGCCCACTGCTTGGGCGGTGATTACAAGCCTGCATAAAAGAAAATATTTAAATTATTAATTCATCAATTTAATAAACAGATGGTTAATCTATTAAAATTGTTTGAAACCAATTTCTACAATAATTATTTTTAATATCAAATACCTTTGATTTCATAGCAATAAATAAAACTATAATTTTATGCCAAAAAGATCACATAAATTATTTAAATAACTTAAAATTAATATCTAGTACCCAAATGTTGCAAATACACATTTTAAACTAAATTTCACATTAAACTTAATTAATTACCTACTAAATTAATATAAATACTCAAGAAATATATTATAATTTTCCAATTATCAGATACCTTCACACTTGAACTTTTGCTTGTCCTCAAGCAAAAACAGAAGAATTCAAGATTGAATTGTAGAATATCAAAACTTTGAGAAAAAAGCAGATGTGATTAAGGAATTAGTGAGAATGTTAAATCAAAAATTTTAAACATGACACTTATTAAAAACTTTGGTAAAAAATCTCTTCTTACTCAATTCATACTGTACACACTACCATCTACTCTGCTTTCAATTATTAAGAGTTCAAAAACTCCCGTAATAAACTTCTAATTATTAGGTATCTTACTGGTTATTTAATACACGCATTCAACAATTCAAGTAATGATAGTAATGCAGAAAAATATCAAGAAAATTATCTCATACACATCCATTAAATTTTTGCATCCAAATTTCCTCTACAAACTCAATCAACCAACTCATAGGCTCATAAGGACTTTGGTGGGACAACGGTTAAGTTTAGCACAAGAAATAAAATTTCAAAAATTTTCAAAAATTGAACCGCCTCCACATGATTTAAGTCTCATTTTACAAAAGAAAATAATGTTACCGCCACACTTAATGCTTTCATCGTTGTTTTTCTAAAAGCCTATTTTTACCCTTAGTTTAACATGAATTTTTTTTAAACCAAGTCCAGTAATAATTCCACTCACCATATTTTAGGATATCTAGGCAACTCTTTTTTTTACAAATAACTCACCTCACCATATTTCATGGTATCTAGGAAGTCATTTCATTATTTGCACAAGCCAAGAGGTCAAACCTTATTCCCGTTTTACTTTTCAGCTCAAAATTCAATTTCAATGTTGGTTCAATTAAGTAGGAATTGAGGTTTGGAAAAGAAAAATTTAAATTCAGGCTCAATAGGGGTAAGCAACTGTTATACTCTTAAAGATAAGCTTATGAGAAAAAATGCCTTAATCATGTTTATGAATTGGTTAAATTGAGTTTTGGCTTTGGAAATTCCTCAACCCGAATAAGATTTTCATGTATATGGGAAAAACTACCTTTTGTATTATGTATATTAGAAATAACCTTTGACAAATTAGAAAAAGATATTCTGACTTTGAAAGAAAATAAAATTGGTTCTTTGGTATATCAATTTTATCAAGTGATTCAAGACAAAAAATTTAAGTATTTTCAGCAAGAATATGTTCAAAAATAAATTTAATATCTCACTAGAGTTTTAGTTATTTGTCTAACTCAAAGAGTTTGACATACCAAATTTGGTCTGCTTAAAGGACTTACAATGGTTCAAAGTGGGGTCTCGATTAGCTCGACATCAAAATTTATGTAAGAACTACCAAGAATTTTCAAAATGTTTTTCAAAATATGACAAAAATTTAGTGAGTGTAATCATCTGGATGAAAATTTAGTGAATGTAATCATCAAGGTAGTAAAAGAAATATTTAGAGAAAATGATGCAATACATTCACCCCTACACTTGAAACTGACATTGTCCTCAATGTTAATCAATTAAAATGATAAATCAAAATTAAGTAAGTGGTTTTAAGGAGTGTGATATCTTGACTTCCCTGTTTTGGCGAGTTGAATTGATTCTTCATTCCATGATGCTTCTTATCTAGGCAGGCTTTGAAAAGTAACCAATAAAGCTCCAAATTAAAAAATATTAAAATTCTAAAATAAAAAACTAAAAGAAAAAAAAAACTCTCCTGAAAGAAAAAGAAAATTCTTGGGTTGCCTCCTAAGAGCGCTTGGTTTAAAGTCATCAGCCTGACTTTAAATTCTTAGTTTGGTGGTGTGATTTCAGATGAGTAGATAACTCTTATTGGAATTTGATCCCCTGTGAAGTAGGGCTTGAGACGCTGCCCATTAACTTTGAATGCTCCAGTTTTCTCACTCCAGATTTCGACAGCTCCATGAGGAGACACTTATAGTACCTTGAAAGGTCCAGACCATCTCGACTTCAATTTACCTGAAAACAATTTAAAACATGAGTTAAATAGCAAAACCAGATCATTTGGTTTGATTACCTTCTGTTGGATGTGTTTGTCATGCTAGAATTTTATCTTTTCCTTGTACATCCTTGAATTCTCACAGATATCAAATCAGATCTCCTCAAGTTCACTAAGTTGTAGCAAATGCTTTTCTCTTGCAGATTTCAGATCCAAATTTAAAAATATGATTGCCTAGTATGCTTTGTGCTCCAGTTCAATAGGTAGGTGGCGGAATTTTCCATAGACAAGTTGGAAAGGTGTTGTCCTAATCGGTGTCTTGAATGCAGTGCAGTATGCCCGAATAGAATTGTCGAGTTGCTTTGACAAATCCCGTCGTGACTGAGATTCTGTCTTCTCAAGTATGTGTTTAACTTTGCAGTTCGAGATTTCAACTTGGACACTCGTTTATGGTGGTATGGGGTGGCGACCTTGTTTTGACCCTATATTTCTTCAGCAGTTGCTCCATTTGCTTGTTGTAGAAGTGGCTTCCTCCATCCCTTATGATTGCTCCTGGTACGTCGAATCTGGTAAAGATGTTACGTTTTAAGAATTTGGCAACCACCCATGAGTCATTTTGTCGGAAAAGCAATCACCCCCGCCCATTTAGTTACATAGTTGATCGCAATAAGTATGTATTGGTTGTTGAATGAGGACAAGAATAGTCCCATGAAATCCATGCCACTGACATCGAACGGTTCGATCTGGAGAATATTTGTGAGTGACATCTTGTTTTGCTTTGAGATATTTCCTATTCTTTGGCACTTATCACAGTTTAGTGTAAAAGATCGAGCATCTTTGAACAAAGTGGGCCAGAAAAAACCTGATTGTAAGATTTTAGCTATAGTTTCGGTGGGAACCATGTGTCCACCGTAGGGTGAAGAGTGGCAGTGGTAAAGAATGCTTTGCATTTTCTCATTTGGTACACATCGGCAAATTAAACCATCATTGCATCTCTTGTAAAGGTGAGGGTCGTCCCAGATGCAGTATTTCACATTTGTCATGAATCTCTTCTTCTTTTGATAGCTGAAATCGAGTGGAATGGCTTTGCAGACCAAGTAGTTGACAATATCTCTATACCAGGATATTGACACTTCCTTGAATGCAAGCAGGCACTCGTCGGGAAAGTCCTCGTTGATTTGTTCATCTTTTGTTAGCTCAATTTCTTCAATAAATGGTAGTCTAGATAGAAGATCAACTATCACATTCTCCACGTCTTTCTTGTCTTGAATTTCGATGTCGAATTCTTATAATAATAGAATCCAACGGATCAACCTCAATTTAGCATCTTTCTTAGCAAGCAAGTAGTGAATGATTGCATGGTCCATGTAAATAATCACCTTTGACCCTACAAGATAGGAATGAAATTTATCAATAGCAAACACAATAGCTAGCAATTCCTTCTTCTTGGTTGCAGAATTGACTTGAGCATCATCCAGGATTTTGCTTGCATAGTAGATCACCACTGGTTTGCTGTCTTTCCTTTGTCCTAGAACAACCCCAATTGCATGGTCACTTGCATCACACATGATTTCAAATGGTAAACTCCAGTTAGGTGGTTGTATAATTAGGGCAGTGGTCAAGGCCTCTTTCAATCTACAAAACGACTTTAAACAGTTATCAGAAAAATCAAAAGGGACATCTTGGTTAAGTAGATTAGTAAAGAGCTTAGCAATTTTAGAGAAATTGTTAATAAAACGTTGATAAAAACCAACATGTCCAAGAAAGCTTCTAATTCCCTTGACTGAATTAGGTGGCGATAGTTTTTCAATGACTTCAATTTTCGTCCGGTCAACCTCTATGCCCCTGTTTGGCACTAAGTGTCCCACAACAGTTCACTCTTGTACCATAAAATGACACTTTTTCTAGTTCAAAACTAGATTGGTCTCTTCGCACCTCTGTAAAACCTTAGACAGGTTAGATAAGCATGATTCAAAATTAGTTTCATAGACAGAAAAATCATTCATAAAAACTTTCATAATATTTTCAATATAATCAGACAATATTAACATCATGCATCATTAAAAAATGGCAGGTGCATTACAGAGTTGAATGACATACATTGATATGCAAAAGTGCTATATGGACAAGTAAAGGTTGTTTTCTCTTGATCCTATAGGTGAATGGAAATTTGAAAATAACCAGAATATCCATTTAAATAGCAAAAATAGGAGTGATTTGTGAGTCATTCAAGCATTTGATCAATGAAAGGTAGGGGAAAATGATCCTTTCGGGTGGCCATGTTTGGTTTGCGGTAATCGATGCGCATTCGCCAATCGATAATTGTCCTAGGTATTAGTTCATTTTTATTATTTTTCACAACAGTCATACCTCATTTCTTTGATACCACATGTACTGGGCTTACCCAACTATTATTTGAGATAGGGTATATGATTCCAGCATCGAGCAGTTTTAAGATTTTCTTTTTCACCACTTCTTTCATGTTTGGGTTTAGACGTCTTTGGGATTCAATGCTCGTTTTGCAATTATCTTCCATGAGGATTCTATGCATGCATAGATAAGGGCTTATGCTAGGGAAATCATTAATGCGGTAACTAGTGGCCTTCCTATGTTATCCCAATTCAGTTAAAAGAGCCTCCGATTGGAATTCAGAGAGATTGACATTAATTATGTCTGGATAAGTAGAATCGGGACCAAGAAATGCATACCTGAGACTTTTAGGAAGAGGTTTGAGTTCTACCTTTGGTGGTTTTTCCTTTGATTGCATCAAGTTCAGAGATTTGACATCCGTGTCCAATTTCTCACAATTTGTAGTAGTAAATAGGTGGGCTTTTATCCAAGAGAGCTGCACAAGTAGAAGTTCAGGATTAGAATTTTTAATTGTTGCACCTTGAATGATAATACCTCTATTGGGTCGCATTTTTCTACAATCGACATAAGGTCGATGATGTCGACTCGCAGGCAAGAATTGTTGGTTGATGGATGTTTTGTGGCTTCAGATAGGTTGAACTTCACTTTTTTGTCTCCAACTATTAGAGAAAGTTGACCATTCTTGACGTCTATGATGACACCAGCAATGGCTAGGAAAGGTCGTCTAAGAATGATGAGGATTTGACAATCTTCGTCCATGTCAAAGACTATGAAGTGTGCAGGAATGAACAGTTTGCCAACTTTCAGAGGTATGTCTTCAAGAATGCCGACTGAAAATTTAATTGATTGATTGGCAAGTTGAAGTGACATAGAGGTGAATTTTGGATTTCTCATGTTCAACTTTTTACAGATGGATAAAGGGATGAGACTTACAGTGGCTTCGAGATCACATAACGCCTTGTTGATTTGAACATTCTCAAGAGCAGAAGGAATAGAGAAACTCCTGGGATCTTTAAACTTTTCAGGTAGCTTGTTTTGTAGGATGACGCTGCACTTCTCAGTGAGTGCAATGTTTCCGTGCTCATCGAGCTTTCTTTTGTTGGATAATATCTCTTTTAGGAATTTTGCATAAGTTGACATTTAAGAGATCATGTCAATAAATGACATGCTGATTGATAGGTTCTTGAGTACTGAAATAAATTTCTCAAACTACTTTTAAAGTTTTTCCTTTCTTTGCCTTTGAGTGAAGGGAAGAGGAGGTTAATAAGGAGGTGACAGGACGTATCGTTTCTCCACCACTGGCTCAGGTTGTGGCTCATCTTCTTGCTCTTGTACCTGTTCGACATTTTTTTTAGTGTCAATTTGAGATGGTTGAGTCGGTTTGAGCTGCTTTCTACTCCGCAAAGTGACTGCTTGAACTTGTTCTCTAGGGTTTACTTCAAGCTGGCTAAGGAGTTTGCCCTGTTCTCTATAGGATGAGATGGTGGCTTGTTGGGCAATTTGGTTTGGAAGCAAATTAATGTGGGTTTGCATTTGGTCCAATCTTTCGAATAATTTATCAATCAAGGGATTAGAGGATTGTGCTGAAGGTGGTGAGAGTAAAGTAGGTTGAGTTTCATATGATGGCAGGTTGAGAGGTTTTCTTAGGAAACCAGGTAGCTTACTATTTTAAGCGTAATTTTTTATATTTGACTGGTATGTCCAAGAGAAATTAGGGTGGTTTCTCCATCCAGGATTGTAGGTATTTGAGTAAGGTTACCATAAGTGCGAGTATTATACTAGTTGTTGATTATATTGACTTGCTCGCTTGTGGTGTCCTGGATGGCAAAACTACGCTGAGATGTATAGTGTGAAACTCCACAGATCTCACATGAACTTTATCGAGAAGAAGATGCACTTCGGTCCAAGGATTCCTGCTTCTTCTGTTATAATAACTAGTCAAGTTTAGCATAGAGAGAATTCATAAATTTGATATCATATACATTACCTCGCCGAGAGGGTCCTCGAATATCATCGTATTGAGAGTCATAAATAGCCTAATTATCAAGGAGTTCGAGAGATTCTTCATCAGTAAGTCGCATGAATCAGCCTCCAACAGCTGAATTAACGCACTTCGAGTCAGTCTGTTGAGTCTTTTGAAGAAATTTTTTATGACATCACCTTGAAGAATGCCGTGATGTGGTCACTTGCGTTGTAGGTCTTTTATTCTTTCCCACGTGTTAAAGAGGGTGTCGCCGTCTTTTTGAACGAACTGATTAACTTCATCTTGATCTTTCTAGTCTTAGTAGGTGGAATTTTTTTTTCCAGGAAGGCAGTAGAGAGTTCATCCCATGTATTGAAGGTGTTAGGTGGCATAGAAAAGAACCACTTGCTAGCCTTATCACAAAGAAAAAATGGGAAGAGTTGGAGACAGATTATCTCATGTGGAATTTCTTGAACCTTTATTGTGTTGCTCAACTACAAGAACTTAGTGATGTGTACGTTGAGGTTTTCAGATGGTAATCCTACAAATTGATATTGTTATACCATTTGGATAAGTCCTGGTTTGAGTTCAAAGTTTCTTTCACCAATTTCTGATTCCACTATGCATGATCGAAATTCTCCAGGGTTTGGGTGGTTCCGATCACTGAGAGTTACCCTTCTTGGAGGAGTGTTGTTCTCAGCTGACCTTCCTCTTGCTCTTGTCATGATGGAACTTGATTGGTGTGGTCCGTCATGGTTTCTTGCGAGGATTGTTGGTTTTTATACTCACGAACTCTTCTCCTAAAAGATCATTCAATTTTAGGGTCAATAGCAAAAAGTTTTTCTGCTAATTGCTTTGCAAAACTCCGAGTATGTGGGTGCATACACAGATAGGGCAAAACAACTAGCAGGTTCAGAAAAGATAAAATAAATAAGAACGAGAGACGAAAAAAAAGAATAGACAGAGGCAAGAGAAAGAAAGTAGAAAGAGAAAAAGAATAGATAGAAAAAAGCAATAGATAATAGAAAAGAAAAGAACAAAGAAAGTATCTAAAAATAAAATTTTAAGTAACATCGAATTCCCCGGCAACGGTGCCAAAATACTTGTTCGTAATCTCACCGCAAGTGCACGGATTGTAAATTGCAGTATAAAAATGATCGGTCCATAGGGAATTCAGAACTATAAACTTTACTTTTAAACATTTCGTGTTGAATATAAAGAGAATAAAGTATATAGAATGTAATAAAAGGTAGAAAAATGGGAAGAGAAAATAAAATTAAAAACTAGAATGGGTGGTAGAAAACAAGGATACAAGAACCTAGAGTCTAGGGTTTCACATGCGACTTTTGCAACGGGTAGCAGTATAATTATTTAATTTGAATATTGTTTATTAAAGGAGAACAAACCTTAATTTATCCTTGCACCTTCTTTCAAAACCTACAAGGTGTACCTTAATTTTCTTAACCACCTATTCTCATGAGATTAAGTTAATAAGAATCCATTAAGTTTTGTGGCTTATTCTGGAATTCTTCAAGGTCATCATGCCTATTATTATAGTCTTAGATTTTTAGGTTTAACATCTTGGTTATCATCTATTATATTTCTACATCTCGGTTCCATCACCTAATACATGAAATTATGCCAAAGTACGGATCCATGTACAAAGCAAGCATTAAAATTACAAAACATTAAATTAACAACAATATCCATAATAAATAAATTAAAACCACACACCATGCTACATTGTACGCATCCTAAATCCTAGATTTATGGCTTAGCCGGACATGTTTAAGTTTAAAATAAAATTAAAATTCAAACTCATCTTAAACAATGCAATTAAAATTAAAAAGGAAAAGAAATAGAAAAGCTTATTGGCTTGAAGCCCCGATGGTATGCCAGTCCGCCCTACACAACTCACCGTTTTGCCTCTTGCCCAGTGCTCTCCGCCAGATCTTCACCCCTCTCTCTCTCTCTCTATCTGTCGTGCCTCTCCCCGTTTTCAAAGATACAAGCAATCCCTTTTATAATAGTGAATTACGTAATTCACATTATGGGCAGCTTGCTTCGCGAGATGGATTACGTAAGCCTAATTAGCGCGTCCAGAACATGGACATAATACGCTGAAATTTCTAAACGATTTAGATCTGGATGCTGCATTATTGGACGTCATCTACCAGTTGCATGGTTTTGAAATAACGCATATGATTTTCTGGATGGGTCAAAGTATTACAAGACTGATGAATTTAGAAGATAAGTTGCTAGCTGGACGGCTTGGATTAATTGCTTGATTTTTTTGGCGTACTAAAAATCTGGTGGGCCCCACTGAAATAGATGACTCGATCAATTTAAAATCTGGTTATTGATATGGACAGCAGCTTATGAATGGATGGTGGTGATCTCGTGACCGTTGATTAGCTTGGGGCGGTGGAGATATGCATGAAATTCAATTAATAGCTAGGATGCTTTTTAGAAGGCTAGATCATCTTGGGCAATTAGACATGATCTAGTGGGACCCACTTGCTAAAATCTATTAGCCTTTAAATAGACAGCTGTATTTTGCTGCTGCTTTGGACAGATTAACTGGTGCTTGCTTTGACGGTGGAGATCTTAGGTGGTGCATATCTGATGACGTGTTGGCTGCTTGAGCTTTGCTAGAATTTTATTGCAAGGCTGGATCATCGCATGGATTAATTTGGACATTGAAATGACTTGCTGAATTTTTATCTAGGAACGGACGGCTTGCATTAATGAGATGGATTTCTGGTCGTTAATTTTCGGTGAAAAATATACGCAGATTAGATGGTCTGGATGGATTGATCTAGGCAGTTTGAACATGATCATGTGGTGCCCACTGCTTAGGTGGTGATTGCAAGCCTGCATAAAAGAAAATATTTAAATTATTAATTCGTTAATTTAATAAATAGATGGTTAATATATTAAAACTGTTTGAAATCCAATTATTGCAACAATTATTTTTAATATCGAACACCTTTAATTTCATAGCAATAAATAAAAATATAATTTCAAACTAAAAAGATCACGAAAATTATTTAAATAACTCGACATAAATATTTAGTACCCAAATGTTGCAAATACACATTTTAAAATACTCAAAAACTATTTTATAATTTTCCAATTATCACATTGGTCATACATAACAATATATCCATCTCCTTGTATCTTTTTAAGATCTGTATATTTTGAATTTTTGTTCTTCTTGTCAGTGAAAAATAATAAAATTAGGATGAGTTCAGGCATATTCCATAAATAGGAAAGTGATAAAGATTATAAGAAACCAAGAACTAGAAAGGAACACATGATAATGAAATAGATATATGATGGTGTTCATGCTTAAAAGATCACATAAAATATTTTTTTTAATACTGTATGGCCTATTCGCACACATTATAATATATCTCATACTATTACCTTTCATGTACACTAAAAATATATCGCATAATATTTTGTGGCCCTTTTTGGTTCAATATAAATATACTGAATAATATTTTGTGACCCTTTGCCACATTATAATCATAATATTCCATGTGGTCTTTGTTAGTCCCGAGTTTAGGACAAAACCCAAGAGGGAAGGGATAAATTGGATCCTCAAAAATATTTCAGGTATTAGTTGTAACCCCCATTGTAAACTAAATTCCTTTAAAAAAATTGTGGAGAATAAGATAGCAAGTAGAACAAGCAAAACAAACACAATAGATTATAGTGGTTTGGGACAACCGTCCTTACTCCATTCCTCTAAGAGCACACTCTTGTGCCTTGGGTTCCACTATGCCAATGACAATACAGTTAGAGTACTTGCTTTCTTCTACATTTCAGCTCTAGGTGACCTTTACAATTTTTATACAAGTAGATGACGAGTCACATTCCAACCACACTCTACTTTGCCTTCACTTGGTCTTGGTCTTCGATACAAAACCAAGTGAAATTACAGATAAAAGAATGAAAATAGTATTCTACACTTTGCAGGTGTATAAGTAGATTTTTAGCTCATGGAAGAACTTGTAGGATGATTGAGTGGATGTACACTTGAGCACTTGCAGTAAAAAAGCAGAGTTCTTCTTGTGGATCTCATTAATGAGCACTTGAATGCTAGAAATTTGGAAGGTGAAGCTTACTTAATGCTCTTTCTTAACTTTTTCCCTTCCACTGATGTGTATTAAATATGAAAGGAGTAAATTCAAATGTTTGGTGGTAGGTTGTGCGCATTTAATGTGCCAACGTTTGAATTTTTCAAACCATTGCAACACGAGTTGTACTTGAAGTCGACATCGGGTGCGACTTCACCCAAGTCACAAATTGAAGTTGACTTAAGCTGTGACTTCGGTCTTTAGCTCTTCAGTCTGGTTCCATTTCAGGTTGACTTAATCTCAGACTTGACCCAAGTCGCAGGTGAAGTCGACTTGGGTTGTGACTTCACTTTCTATTTAATTCATTAGAACCTTGGCATAGTGTGATCTTGATCCATTAGTATAATTGCCCTTGTTTCTTCATGATTCATCTTCATAAATCTTCACTTCTATATGTGGGCTTTTAAGACTTCTTGAATGCTGAACTTGGTAAAAATCTTTCGAGCATTTTTGAATGATCTTGTCTTGGATGATAATATAATGTATCTTAAGTAAACTTCTCATCCATGAGCTTGGAACTCCATGATTTAAGCTTCATCTATCCAAGTTTAATGTTGGGGTCGACTTAGTTTGCAACTCCACTCAAGTTGCATGTCTGATCGACTTCATGTGCAACTTCACCTAAGTCGCATGTCGGAGTCGACTTCTGTTATGACTTGGCTTTGTCTGATTCAGCTTCGGACCCCTAAAGATACCTCAAGTCACTGACAGAGTCAACTTGTGTTGTGACTTTACCTAAATCGCATGCAAAATCAACTTCGGTTGCGACTTCCCTTGTTCATGAGTCTACTTGTCAGGGTCAAAAAATGCCCTTTTAAAGTCAATGCTAAAGTTGACTTTGGTATTGACTTGATCCAAGTCGATGCCTGAGTTGACTTGGCATGCAACTTAATCTGCCAAGTTAAATCTTGAAGTATCTAAAGCTTAACACATCTCAACATATATTTTAGTGCCTTAAATCTTCTCAAATTGAATTGTTAATCATCAAAACATAGATTGTGCTTGATTTTCTATTCATTCACAACAATCTTCCCCTTTTTGTTGATTGACAAAACCAATTTGAGATTGACATTTCATTTGATAAGTAACTTTCAATCACTTGCGAGGCTAATGTTTTCACAGGTTTACAACATATTTTAATGATGTTGCATTCCACCAACTAGCAGTGAATATTTAAGGTAATTCAATTTACAAGTTATCATTCAATTTACCATAATGAAAAGACATTTCGTTTAAGTCAAAAATATCCATTCGCATCATTACACACATCAAACTTACATTTGCCAAAAACTACATCTGCCCAAAAACTACATCTGCCCTAAATACAACCTATCTCCTCTCTCCCTTTTTGTCAATCACCAAAAGGGCATAGAGTCAATTAGGTGCGATTTGTGAAAAAAGAATGAAGAGATGGGATAAGGGAACTGCTTATTGGGAAGTATGGGATGAATAGTGTCATCATATAGGGTTTAGGAGCGGAGGAAAAATTGATCGGTGAGGAGGATAAGAGTGATGCTCGATTCTGAACAGTGGGGTTGGCACGTACTGATTTCCCCTAATACGGATCAAAATCAAGCAAACTGGGAATGGGTTTGCCTCGCCAACTGCTAAAGGCAAGATGGTATTTGATGTTTTTGAGCTCTTGATCCAATTTGTCTTGCCTAGCATACATTTCCATGAGGGATATGTTGATAGCCCCAAGTTCTTGAAATATTCTATTCTCCATGGCTTGAAGATATTCTAAAATAGCGTTAGAGGTAGACGGTTGAGCAGGAGAGTGGGCAAATGATCTGTAGCTCGAGATCCTTTAGGAGAGCAGGAGGAATGCAAAAAAGGAGATGTAGGGGCTCTTGGAGCAGTAGGTGGCGATTGTTGAGGATCATGGTGAGGTTGATCCTCCCTCTCAACTAGAGCTGCCTCTTCTTGAGGTTCTGGTCTGTCTTGAGCTGCTTGAGGGACTCCTCCCATCTGAGCCGATAACTAAAGGGCTCTAAACACCTTAAGATCAATTTTTATACAGGTCAAAAGTGCTCGATTGATAGCATTTGTGGGCTTCAAGACCTCGTATAGTTCTCTATCCGGATCAACATGAAAATGGTAAAGGATTTTAGTAATCCAAGTGCCAATGGTAACACTCCCCGAGGATTATCTTTCTTTAGCTCCAATGCCTCTAAAAATAGTCTGGGCAAACTAACTTTGACCATGTTGGCCATTTTCATAAAATCTCCGCCTCTTAGGAATTTAGCTGATTTCTTCCTCCACTTTTGAGATAAATGCAGTGAGCTATAAGTAGCCTCAACACTCTCAATTATGGGGGTAGATCCATATAATGTAGGAATTTAATGCCCAGATGATATTTATTGCTCCTAGTAATCTGCTTATACATCTGAGTGAGTGTGAACCTCGCTGGAAGTAGATCTTCAAACATAGTAACTCCTAGAATATGACGCACCTTATACAGACATTGAATTCACTAATGCCTTGTGCATCTCCCAAATTTATTTCTACCTAACATATGTGTTGAAATTTTCCTGATCCCATCAATAGTAGAAAAGTCTTATGAGATTTGGATAAATCTTTCCATCATCCTTTAACAGAGTAGTCTAAACCTGAAAGTCTAGCAAGTGCATAATGCCAAATTCATATTCATGTAGGAATCAAAAATTGATATTTTTGGTGGGAAAGTCTTCCTTTCATAAAAGTGCTTGTAAAAGCGGCAATGTTGCCACTCAGCTAGAAAATATTCTATTGACACCTTGAGAACTTGACCCCTTGAAACTGGGGTTCTCTTTCTTTTCCCCACAATTTCCATACTCGCACTGGATTCCAAGTTTGCTTCATCTCTAGTTACGAAAGTGGAGGGATTACCTGTTTGGAATGGAACTCGACGACCTATGGATGTCGTGGCTTCATCCCTAGCATGTTTGGATGACGTCCGTTGCCATCTAGGCACATCCTCCCTTGTGTTGGATTTGGAGAGTCTTGAGACAGGAAGTTTACTTGATTTTGAAAATGCTTTGGGTGCCATTAATGTGGAGGAGATGAAAACTTGGAAGTTTGATGAACAAGTAACGAAATTGAGAGATTTGGTAATTTAGGGTAAGCCAAAACGACGGCAGTGGTGTCGACTTCGAAGCTTAAGTTGGATTCGAAGTTGACTTCGCTCATCTGAAGTCTACTTGTGATGAACGGAGTCGACGTGGCTTCACTTACCCAAGTATAAATACACTTTATTTCCTAGCCATTCAAATTATTTCATACAAGAAAATCAATTTAACAATCATAGGAGTCATATCAATCATGTTTAGCAGTAATTTTATAATTTTACATGAATTTCATGTTTCAATATTAATCATACCTATTTCATTTCTAATTTTATAAAATGATTCATTTCCTAGTGATTTAGTAAAAATATCAGCAATTCGATTTTTTGTTTTAAGATATTCCAAACAAATATCATAATTTTCAACATGTTTTTTAATAAAATGATGCCTTACATTTGTGTTTGGTTCTAGAATGCAATATGGGATACTTAGTTAGACAAATTACAATCGTATTGTAACATCTAATAGATATATCTTTATAATCTATCCCATAATCTCTAAGTTGTTGTCTCATCTAGAGCAATTGGGCACAACAGATCCCAACGACAATATATTCGGCTTCTGCAATAGATAGAATAACACCAGTTTATTTTCTTGAAAATCATGAAACTGTCATGTTTTCAAGAAATTAACATGTTCTACTAGTGCTTTTTCTATTTATCTTGTAATCAACAAAATACGCATCCGAGTATCCGATTAGATCAAATATTGAACCCTTAGGATACCATAGGCCTAGATTGGTAGTGTCAATCAAATATCTAAAAATTCTTTTCACAGCTACTAAATGTGATTCTTTGGGGCAGACTGAAATCTAGAGCACATGCAAACACTAAATCATATATTTAGTCTAAATACAGTCAAGTACAATAAAAATCCTATCATACTCCTATATAATTTTTGTTCAACTTGTTCACATCTTTCGTCTTTGTCGATTTTGATGCTTGAGCTCATGGGTGTATTTGCTCATTTACGGTTACTTATTTTTGTTCAACTTGTTCACCTCTTTCATCTTTGTCGATTTAGATGCTTGAGCTCATGGGTGTATTTGGTCATTTACTGTTATGCACTCCAAATTTCTTGAGTATCTCTTTGATGTAAGTGGACTGATTTATGAAAATTTCTTCATTTAATTGCTTAATGCAGTCTAAGGAAGAAATTAAGCTCGCTCATCATGCTCATTTCAAATTTGTTTTGCATAAGCTTGAAAAATTCTTGGCATAGAAATTCATTAGTAGCACCGAATACAATATCATCGACATAAATTTAAAAAATTAGTAAATCTTTTCCTTTGCACTTAATGAAAAGGGTAGTATCAACTTTTCCTCTTTGAAATTTATAATTAATCAAAAATTTACTTATCATCTCATTCCAAGTTCTTGGAGCTTATTTTAGTCCATACAAGACTTTGGTTAACTTATACACAAATTTATATTTATCTTTCTCTTCAAAATCAGGAGGTTGTTCAACATACACTTCTTCATTAAGGTATCCATTCAAAGACGTACTTTTTACACCCATTTGAAATAGTTTGAAATCCATATAAGATGCAAATGATAATAGGATGCGTATGTGATAACTCGCGAAAATGCGAATTATCATGACCTATTTCAGACTAGTTTTGCATGTTAGTCCAAGAGAACGTGGTTAGTTTGCACTCATTTAGCTTAGTTTTCACTCACTTTGCATTTTAGGAGCAATATATAGTTTTTATGCATTTTTAATATAAAATAGGTAATTATAGTTCATTTATTTAGTTTTAGTTGATTTTGCAGGAAGGACGAAAAACTATAAGTGTGCGAGTGAGTCGAATGAAGAACCGAGCAAAGTGAAGAGGCAAGTAGGCTGGCGCCTAGGCGCCGACCTACAGCCTTAGACGAACGTTCCAAAACTTCACACGATGAAAAGCTTTCAGTGAGTTGGCGCCCAGGTGCCACTTCACTATCATGAGAGACATGTCGAAAAGCTTCTAAGTCAAGCAACCTCCAGGGAGTTGGCGCCCAGGTTCCAACTTGGAGCACCTAGGCGCCACGGTGAATATGCACACGTGCGTGTATGCACGTGTGTCATACGGAGTAAAAGCAACTTAAATAGATACCTAAGGATTTGTGCCAAAGAGGGAGAGAACTGACGGAGCAGTCGCGGAGAGAAGAAAAAGGACTTCCGTTTCCAGTGCATCCGAAGAAGAGATCCGATCTCGTTGGTGGAAGCTCATGAGATTCAGTTTTACTTTTTCCCAATCTCTTTCCTTTTCTCTGTTTCTGGGAATACTTTCACTTTGGATGTAATGGGAGTTGATGTCATGTTCTTGAGCTAAACTTCCAAAGATGGAAAGTTGAGATGAATTGATATCAAACTATATTGTTTGGTTCTTTATGATTCAAAAATGAATATTTGATTTGCTTTATGATTGTGCTGTGCGGATTTACCCTTACATATGTCGATTAATGCTTTTTACAAGATTAAACTACCTTGTAAGGTGATTTAATTGCAGGATTCATCCTTGGAAAGGGAAAATCAATGTCAGATCCATGAGTAGGGCATAAGTTTCTTCCTTGGTGAAAAGGAAAATGTTTAATGGATAGGAAGATACTATTAAACCTTATGTAGTCATGAACAGGTTATGTATCTATCAATTCCATTTCATTTAATTGCATGGAAATATAGTAATTGGGTGTTATGTAATTAGCTTTATATGTATTGGAAGATATATACAAAGATTAGTAAACTTGGACTAGAAAATTCCTGCACAATCTAAGAAGAAGAACCAATTTGATATAATTTAGATTCAAGGATTCCCAACTATCCCATCTGTCAACCCAATTTCATAATTCCTTTTTGGTATTCCAACTATTATGTTAAAATCTTCTCTATTTCTTTTACGTATTCTGTATTTTCAACTTCGTTTGTGAAATCCCTTTCTACTCACCAAAAGCAACTGAACTAATTAATAACACTAGTTGGACCATATCCTCGTGGGAACGATACTTCACTCACTCTTTATTACTTGATCGGCACGTATACTTGCATTAAAATAAGCATTTTAATTAGACATATACGCAGCTCGTCAATTTTTTGGGGCCGTTGCCGGGGAATTTCGGTGCTAATTAATTATTGTTAGTTTGATTGCTTTCTTGTACAATTCTATAATTATAGTTCATTTTATAATTTCTTTAATTTAGTATTTTTCAGCTTATCGTAGTTGAACTGGTTTTGCAGGGCTCATTATTTTTGTATGCGCTGAGGCAGGGCTAGCAAGGACAATATTATATCATTTGATCTGGAGCCAGAAAGAACTTATCTGAGAAGACATCACAAGAGCAGAGAAGCTAGGAATCAACCACATACAATGGAACGTATTAGGAATCAGGAGAAAAATCTTCATGCAGATCAACATGGAAACCAATGAGTTGAAGTTCCAATTCATCCACCAGAAGATGATTTGGACCAGCCTATTTGGGATCTCATTGTGTTGGGGCATAATGCAGTCCAAACCAATGTTGTCAGAACCGAAAGGTAATTGAACCAGTAAAAGGACTGGTCAGGTTCAAACTAGTCTAACCGGCTACTTAAACCGGTTTGAACCGATGATGTCAATAATATATATTTATGATATTATAAATAGTTAATTATTTTTAATTTTTATATATCAATACATTATTGTAACTCATAACATTTATGTGTTATAATTAGTAAAATTTTATTAATTTTGAAATAAAATAAAATTATACATCTACAATAAAATTAAATAGGCTTAAATAATTTAATTACATCTATTAGTTTATAAAAATATTAGATGTAATGTTATAATATATTTTAATAGTTTAAATCATACAAAAAAATTGTTGCATTAAATACAAATTTTTCATGCATAGTAGAGTACCAAAAGAGTCGTTGCATGCATACGGATTTTTGGTGCATAGTAGGGTACTGAAAGAGTAAAGATTAGAGAGAAGAATACCGATCTTCTCACGCACACGTGAAAAATTGCCCAAGCTAGGAAAGAGAATTACATCACCAACATGTTTTTATTTTTTCGGCGCATTTTTAGGCATTAGACCGAACCGCCTTAATTAAACCGGAGAGGTGGCCGGTTCCCGGTTGGACTGGTCGAACCGGCTGATCTAGTCTGGTTCTAATAACATTGGTCCATACTAGCATTCAACCTCCTCCTGTCGACACAAACAATTTTGAGATCAAACCTGTAGTATTCCAAATGCTCCAATCTATTGGGCAGTTTGGAGAATTATCTTCTAAAGATCCACACCGCCACCTGCGCAACTTCCTATAGATCATGAACACTTTCAAGCAGAATGGAGTCTCTGACGAAGCAATGAGGCTACGTAATTTTCCATTTTCATTGAGAGATAGAGCTTCGGAGTGGCTGGATTCTTTGCCACCGAACTCTGTTAGCACATGAAATGACTTGGCACAGAAGTTCCTTGAGAAATATTTTCCTCCGGCCAAGTTAGCCAAGCTCGGAATGGATAAAGTCTCATTCAAACAACACGGAGAAGAGACTCTATCAGAGGTGTGGGATTGATTCAAAGATTTACTCCGAAAATGCCCACATTATAGAATTCAGCCATGGGTACAGATCCAGATATTTTATAATGGTCTCCAGAATTCCACCCATCATATGGTGGATTCGTCATCGAATGGTTATCTGCTAAGAAAAAGTTATTGAGAATCATATGCCCTGTTGGAGAATATGGCAGCCAATAAATATCAATTGCCATTTGACAGAAGCCGAAGTAGGGGTTTACTCCAATTGGACGCAGTCTCATCTATAAAGGCCCACATCGACGTTTTATCTAAGCAAATCCAAAATTTATCAAGGCCTGCCAATATCAATGCAGTAGGGGCTTCCACACCGCAGTCGTCATCAGCAGAATATTGTATGTGGTGTGGAGAATTCGACCACCCCAGTGACCAATGTGCCTCCAATCTCGAGTCCATTAATTACATGGGAAACTTCTAGAGAAATCTAGCAAATCCTTATGCAAACAACTATAATCAGGGCTAGAGGAATCATCCAAATTTCTCATGGAATAATCAGGCGAGGCCGAATCAGCCACCAGGATTCTCACAGTAGCCATCTTAGCAACAGCCAGCCAGACCAGTTCAAATCAACCCACTTCCTCAGAAGAAAAGAAATCTGATCTGGAAAGTTTATTTATGCAATCATGCAATCCTAGATCACAACAAATAGGAACTTGTAAGCGCAAATCAGCCAACTTACTTCAGCTTTAAATAATCGACTTCAAAGTGCACTGCCGAGCGACACTAAACAGAATCTGAAAGGAAAAGGCAAGGAGCAAGTGCAAGCAGTTACATTGCACAGTGGTAGGCAACTACCAGAAGTAACTCGGTCAAAAGTAGAAACTAAAGCTGCTAGTCCTCTTATTAATCAGTCACAGGAGGCAGAGGAACTAGAAATAAATCAAAAGCAGCCTGAGGATGAAACAACCACTAATCAAAGACCTCCTCCTCCATTTTCTCAAAGACTTGCAAAGAACAAAATGGAGGGTCAGTTCAAAAAGTTCTTGGAGGTATTAAAACAACTGCATGTAAATATACCTCTTGTCGAAGCCTTGGAGCAGATGCCGAGTTATGCCAAATTTATGAAGGACATTCTGTTAAAGAAAAGACGGTTGACAGAATTTAAAATAGTGGGGTTAACAGAGGAGACTAGTGTCATGGTGCAAAGAAAGCTGCCGCCCAAGCTCAAGGATCCAAGGAGCTTTACTATCCCGTGTACAATTGAAAACCAGTACTTCGGGAGAGCTCTCTGTGATTTGGGAGCCAGTATAAATCTAATGCCTAAATCAATATTGAAAAAGCTGGGTATTGGAGAAGCTCGACCAACGACAGTCATGTTGCAATCGGCAGATCGATCTATGACATATCTGAAGGGTATTATTGAAGATGTTCTGGTCAAAGTAGACAAGTTCATCTTTCCAGCGGAATTCATCATTCTGAATTATGAAGAAGATCGGGACATGCTAATTATCCTAGGTTGGCCTTTCCTTGCAACAAGTAAGACTATAATTGATGTACAAGCCGAAGAGCTAACCATGAGGGTGCAGAACAACCAAGTCACATTCAGCATGTTCAAGGCAATGCAACTATCGAATGATCCAGGGGAGTGCCTTATGATCGATATGGTGGATTCAGCGGCTCAAGCTAAATTCTAAGTCACCTCTTACAAGGATATTCTGGAAGCATCATTAGTTGGAGAAATCAACGAAGCTGACGAAGAATCATCAGAGATGATACGTTACCTGCAACAATCTCCAACTTTTACACGATATCCGCGAAAATTCGAGTTGCTGGAGCTTAAACCGGAATCATTTAAACACTTAAAGCCATCAATTGAAGAGCCGCCTTTTTTGGAGCTGAAACCTTTGTCGAACCTTCTAAGATATATCTACTTGGGAGCTGAATCTTCACTCCCAGTTATAATTTCTTCAGCATTGGATCCTGTACAAGAAGAAAAATTACTTAGAGTGCTCAGGAACCATAAAAGGCTATAGGATGGACCATCGTAGATAGCAGAGGAATTAGCCCATCTTTCTGCATGAATAAAATTCAATTGGAGAAAAATTCCAGGCCGTCCATTGAAGTGCAGAGAAGACTGAATCCCATAATGAAAGAAGTGGTCAAAAAGTTCAAATGACTAGACGCAGGCGTCATATACCTGATCTTCGATAGTTCTTGGGTCAGCCCGATGCAATGTGTCCCGAAAAAAGGTGGAATGACGGTGGCATCCAACGAAAACAATGAATTGATTACAACTTGGACAGTTAAGTGCTGGAGAGTTTGTATGGACTATCGGAAGCTGAACAAAGACACCAGAAAGGATCACTTTCTGCTCCCATTCATTGACCAGATGCTTGATAGGTTGACGTGTCGGGAGTTTTATTATTTTTTGGATAGTTATTCAGGCTACCACTATATAATGATAGCACCTGAAGACCAAGAGAAGACCACGTTCACATGTCAATATGGTACATTTGCATTTAGGCAAATGCTGTTTGGCCTATGTAACGCACCAGCAACATTCCAGCGGTGTATGATGGCCATCTTTACTGATATGGTGGAAGACTTTCTGGAGGTATTCATAAACGATTTCTCTATATTTAAAAATTCCTATGACGAGTGTCTCGTAAATCTATCTAAAATGCTTCAGCGTTGCGAGGACACGAACCTGGTTCTCAATTGGGAAAAATGTCACTTTATGGCGCAAGAGGGTATAGTACTCGGGCACTGGGTTTCCAAACAGGGAATTGAAGTCGACAAAGCAAAAATTGAGACAATCGAGAAATTTCCTCCTCCCACATCAGTCAAAGGAATTTGTAGCTTTCTGGGGCATGCAGGGTTCTACAGAAGATTCATTAAAGACTTCTCAAAGATTGCTAAGCCGCTATGTATGCTGCTAGAAAAGGACGTGTCATTCGAGTTCGATAATGAATGCATGCAATCGTTCAATGAACTGAAAAAGAGATTCATATCAGTGCTAATCATTATCTCTCCCGAATGGAACCTCCCTGTTGAATTAATGTGCGATGCAAGTGATTATGCAGTGGGAGCAGTGTTGGGCCAGAGGAAGAACAAAGTATTTCACTCCATATACTATGCCAGCAAAACCTTAAATGAGGCGCAGCTGAATTACACCACAACAAAAAAGGAGTTACTAGCAGTGATATTTGCATTTGACAAGTTCAGAGCATATCTGGTGGGGACCAAGGTGATTGTATATACAGACCATTCTGCTATTAAGTACCTGATTGAGAAGAAATATGCAAAGCTACGCTCGATTCAGTGGGTCTTATTGCTATAAGAGTTCGACCTTGAAATTAAAGACCGGAAGGGAGCTGAAAATCAAGTCGCCGACCACTTATCCCACCTCGAGAGAAACCAGCTGTTCCAAGACTTGGAGCAAATCAGAGAAGTGTTCCCGGATGAGTAGTTATTTTCAATCTCCCATTGCAGTCCACCATAGTATGTCGATTTTCTAAATTATATCGTTGGTGGAATATTGCCTCCGGAGATAAATTCACATCAAAGGAAGAAATTTCTCCGTGACGTTAAATATTATTTCTGGGACGAACCATTTTTGTTCAAACAATGTCCAGATCAATTATATAGGAGATGAATTTCAGAATGTAAAAGGGAACCTATACTGCAAAGCTGTTATTCATCACCATATAGGGGTCACTTCCAGGGAGACAAAACTGCAGCAAAAGTACTCTAACCAGGTTTTTATTGGCCATCGTTATTTAAAGATGCTATCTATATGTCAAACGATGTGATCAATGCCAGCGTACGGGTAATATCTCGAAGAGACATGAAATGCCGCTCACTAATGTCATCGAAGTGGAAATATTTGATGTATGGGGTATAAACTTCCCCTTCATCCATTCTTTTGGCAATCCATACATTTTGGTAGCGGTGGATTACGTATCCAAATGGGTTGAAGCAATACCTACTCCAGCGGATGATGATAAAACAATTATCAAGTTCGTAAAGAAGAATATCTTTACCCGTTTCGGCACTCCGCGGGTGATTATTAGTGACGAAGGTTCATACTTTTGTAACCGGCAATTCATGGCGATCTTGAACAAATATGGAGTACGCCATAGGGTGACCATAGCATATCATCCAGAAGCCAATGGACAAGTTGAGTTGGCCAACTGATAACTCGTAAAAATACGAGTCATCATGACCTATTTCAGACTATTTTTGCGTGTTAGTCCAAGAGATTAGGTTTAGTTTGCATCCATTTAGCTAAATTTTCACTCGCTTTGCATTTTAGGACCATTATGTAGTTTTATGCATTTTTAGTATAAATTAGGCATTTTTAGTCCATTTATTTAGTTTATGTAATTTTTACAGGAAGAACGGAGAATTACAAGCACGCGAGCGAGTCGAATGCAGAACAGAGCCAAGTGAAGGAGCACGGGGTTGGCGCCCAGGCGCCGCCCAGTGGTGTCCAAGCGCAATTCTACAGGCCTTTGCCAGAATCTCCAACACTTCACACAACCCATTACATTCAGAGAGTTGGCGCCTAGGCTGGGCGCCACTTTCATCAACACGCAAGCAAAGTTCTAAAGGTTTTTGAAGTCACAAGTCACATTGATTCCAAGGAGTTGGCGTCTAGGCGCCAAGGCATGAAGTCCTAGGGTTTCCAGAAAGGTTTCTAAGTTACGCAGCTCCAGAGAGTTGGTGCCTAGGCGCCAATACGCATCCGTACGTGAGCGAATTTTTGCACATGTGCTGCGCAAGCTACCTATTATAAATAGAAACCTAGGGCTATGTGCAAAGGAGTTCCGAAGGCCATACAGGAGAGATCAAAATAGGGAGTAGTTGCTGTGGAGAAAAGGAGGAAACCAAAGCTTCAAGGAAGGAGAGAAAAGCAAGTGGAGATCCAAGCCATCACCGCAAAATCCATTGAGTTTTATCTCCTCTTCTCATCTATCTCTACCTGTTTGTTATTCTCCTTGCTTGGGATGATTGTAAACTCGATTTTAATGGGAATTGAAGTCATGTTTATGGGCTGAACCTTCCTATGGTGGGTGAAATGTAGGATTTGAATTCATAGCTTATGATATTTGGTTTTCTTATGCTTGAATTAATAATATAGTTGTGCTGTGACATATGTTGCTTGAGATTACCTTTATATATCATGCTTAATGCGTTTACAAGCTTTGCAACCTTGTGGATTGATCAAATATTTAGATTCATGCTTGGAAAAGTGGAATTTGAATGAGATCCATGTATAAGGCACAGGTATTCTAGCTCATGTTGTGTTAGATGTTAATATGGATAGGAATATACCTATTAATCCTGTGTAATCTTGATTAGGTTATATGGTTATCAACCTTGTTTTACTTGTATGCATGGGAACATAGCATATAACTAAAACTTAGTTAGGTTTGTATGTGTTGGAAGACATATATGAATATGAATGAACCTAGATTAGTAATCTCTGCACAACTAATTTAATTAGAACCAAATAACGTAGCTATGATTCAATGAATTCATATTCCCACCTATCTTTATCATCTCAAGGCAATCTCAGCAATATTCCATCCCACTCTGGTCATTTACTGCTTTGCTTAGTTTAGTTTAATTCAATTCTTTGAAACCAAATCTCATTCCTTTTACCAATTCACTTAGACAATTGAGATTTAAGGTGCTAATCCGTTTAACACAATCATTGTGGGAACGATAATCTACTCACACTTTATTACTTGACACGGCATGTATACTTGCATAAATAACGAGCAATTTAATAGACATATACGCAGCTCGTCACCAACAGAGAACTAAAACAAATTCTGGAAAAAACAATTGAGTCATCTCGCAAGAATTGGTCTATCAAGTTGTATGACGCGCTATGGGCATATCGAACCGCATATAAAACTTAGTTTGGAATGTCTCCCTACTAGCTGATTTGCGTAAAAGCTTGCCATCTGCCACTTGAGTTGGAGCATAACGCCTATTGGGCAATCAAGAAGCTAAACCCGGACATGCAATATGCTGGGAAACGTCGACTGCTGCAGCTTAATGAGTTAGATGAATTCAGAATGCAGTCTTATGAAAATGCCAAGATTTACAAGGAGAAAGTGAAAAAATGGCATGACAGAAAGATTCTGTCAAGAAAATTCGAGCTAGGCCAAAAAGTCTTGCTTTTCAATTCTAGATTGAAGCTGTTTTCAGAGAAATTCAAGTCGCGATGGTCTGGACCATTTATTGTGTTAAAAGCAACTAAGCAAGGGGCAGTGGAAGTGTTCAATGAAATGTTCGGTGGAAGTTTTGTTGTGAATGGGCAGTGTTTAAAGAATTATATGGGGGATGATCTACAACACTGCAAGGAGGTGGTGGTATTGAAAAATCCATAGACAGCGGGAACGTCGGGCCAAGGATGTTAAACTTAGCGCTGAGTGGAAGACAACCCATTACTTATTTCTAATTTGGTTCATGTGTAGGATTTCTCTTTGAAGCTCAAGATCATGGATGTCACGCAAGGAAGGTTTTATGAATTTTCTCCACGCACCAATGTTTAAGTTATGAGTAAGTAAGGAAGAAGTTTAGGGCCAAATTCAGAAAGGTAGCTGAAGAGCAGTGGCTCCACGGCGCCCCAATATGGCACCCCGGCGCCGCGATGAAGATCTCAAATTTTATGGAGCATGCAAGTGGCACCTAGGCGTAGCAGCATCAGCGCCCCAGCGCCGAATCATGGATAGCATGACCCGGACGAGTTATAAAGCTTGGGTTAGGGTTAAAAACCCTAACACCAAGCCTCAGCGCCGTTTTTCTCCTGCTCCTTCCTCTCCAAGCCCAAGCAAGCATATTCAACTCCATTCCAATTCCCTTAATCTCCCATTTTGTCCCCAATCTCATCTCCATTTCATCATCTTCTTCTTCCATTTCATTTCCATCTCTTCCCCATTTCTAGATTTCACTCAAATCTGCCCAAAATCAAGCATTTCCATCCCCGATCCTAAGCCCCATTCCTACCATACATTCCCTCTCCATTTTCCCTACATTTTTCTCCAATTTCATCACATATTCTCTTCCCCATTTCTGGCCGGCGCCGAATTTTCGAAGATAGCCGATCGACGCCTAAGCGCCGCACATCCGCGCCCCGGTGCCATTGCAGACAACCTGCAATATTCCAAGTTTCCAAGCAAGCTAGTGGGTAACACCTCTTGATCCTTGGTTGACTTGCTATTATTAATATTTTGGATGCCTTGTGTAGGTTGAATGCAAATTTGGTGCTTTGGGATTGGGATTTGGTGATTTGAAGTTTGGCTTGGAGTTGACATGGTGATTGATTGACATTGGTTGTGGATTGCCGTCTTGGTGGATTGTTTGATCGTATTGGAGATATGGCCTCTTCATCTTCTGCCAAAAGGAAGAAAATCCAAAACCCCGTCGATTTTGATGCAAATCGCTTTGTGTCGGCTTGGGCTTTTAAGCGGTATACAGACTCCCTGCAGAAACGACACTTGATTCCTGAGAGGGGGATAAAAATCGACTCGTTCTCTGATGCTTTCATCAATGATCTCAATGCCTGGGGTTGGCAAAAGTTTATGGCATAGCCACAACCGGCTATTGTGTCTGTGGTAAAGGAGTTCTACGCCAATGCGGTAGAGCATGATCAGGGCAAGGTTAAGGTCTGTGGCAAGATAGTCCCGTTTTACCCCGAAGCAATCAACGCTTTCTACGAGAAGTCTAATTTTGATCGCTGGGATCAAAATGAGGCATTATTGGAGGGAGAGGAAAGGGATATCAACGCTATCACCAGGGTCTACTATGAACGACAACCTACGTGGAAGTCGACAGAAGGGCAACTAACATCTTTCAAACACGGAGATCTACTCTATAATGGGAAGATGTTATTCTACTTTGTCTCAGCCAGACTTATGCCATCGATCCATGTGAGTGAGGTCACTATGGATAGGGTGCTTCTCCTACACGCTATCTACTCTGGTCTATCTATCGATGTGGGGAGGCTCCTATACAACCAGATATGCGCCAATGCGAAGGCACCTCGAGGCAGTTACTGGTTCCCGTCACTTATTACTGGGCTTTGCAAACGAGCGGGAGTCTGATGGGAGGCAATAGAAGAAGTGCTGGTCTGCAAGGTTATTGTGGATGATCTATCATTCCGCACACAGCCCCGAGTCTAAACAGTTGCCACTTGTCCAACGGCACAACCACATGCGGCTTCCTCGTCCCAACACCATCGACCAGTGAGAGGTTGACCAACCTGGGGAACTTAATGGCAGCCCAAGCTCGATTTCTGCAGCAGTCTAATCAGGCTATGGAAGCACATTTTCGCTGACTTATGGAGGAGCGACACGTCAACATGACGGCCTTACCTCCATTCCTGTCTACACCTCCTGAGTTCTGGGCATGCTTCGGTCAGTTTTCACAGCAGCCGGGTGAAGAAAGCGAGCACGATGACAACGATTCGACCAAATTCGACACCTAAGGGAGTTTCGGTCCTTTTCATTTACTTTTCTATTTTGCTTTTCTTTATTAGTTTATATTCTCGCAGGTTTCCTTTAGTTTCATGCATTGAGGGCAATGCATCCCTCAAGTTTGGGGGGATGTATACTTCTCATTTTTAAGTTTGTGTTTCATATTTTGATTATATTGTATGTTTTAGATTGCATGTTATGTCAAACTTTGCCAATGAAAAATTATCTTGTTTCAATCCATTTTGATGAAAATATGCAAGACTGAGAAAAATTCTAACATGAAATTGATTTCATGAAAACTTGGCAATTCATGCTAAGGACTATGTGTAAAGGAAAGTTGCAAGTGACGTGTGAATGAATTGAGCAAATGTCTTAGTACATTATTATAATTCAGTTCCATGCTAATCTTTTCAAATGAAAAGATAAGAACAGGGAATAAATGGTCTCAGAAATAGTAAAATTTCACAAATTTTTCTAATGTGATCGAAAATGGGTTAACTTGCATGTTCAGTACCCCTAACAAATTATCAGAATAATAAAAGGGGTGACTGACCTAATCTGAGTAACTGGGACTTGACATCAACAAATGTCAAAGTTCGCATAAAATGGCAAAGGAAAGTCATAGTAATAATGCTTTAAAAAAAATTTCTCCTCAGATATCCTAAAATATGGTGAGGGGAGCCCAAAAAAATAAAAAATCAAACAAAAGATAAAAACAGCTCTCCAGATATCCTGAAATATGGTGAGAAGAGTCATGCAATAAGTTTGGGGGGGGGATGAATGTGCAGTTAGGCAAAATGGGATCCAGTGAATTACTATCATGTTCTTTGACCAGAAAATTATGCTTAAACCTTGGTTCACCTGTTTTGTATTGATTTTCTAACTAGTTTCTTTTGATCAAGAGGAAGATTAGCAGGATTGAATTATTACTTTGAACTAGAAATACTATCATTTACATGTAACTTGATTCAAGAATAAAAAATAAAAATGCATGTCCTATTTCGAGAAATGGGTGAATTTTTATGCAATATTTCAAGTTAAAGTTATTCTTGATCTTGTTGAGTAGAGAAATATGATTGTTAGAAGCATAATGGGAATCAAGTTGAGTTGATAGAGTCCTTATTCATTTATTCATTCATTCATTCATTCTGTTTGCATGTGTTGATCGAGGACTAGCAACATTTAAGTTTGGGGGTGTGATAACTCACGAAAATGCGAGTTATCATGACCCATTTCAGACTAGTTTTTCATGTTAGTCCAACAGAATGTGGTTAGTTTGCACCCATTTAGCTTAGTTTTCACTCACTTTACATTTTAGGAGCAATATGTAGTTTTATGCATTTTTAATATAAAATGGGCAATCATAGGTCATTTATTTAGTTTTAGTTGATTGGAGGAAGGACAAACAACTATAAGCGTGCGAGTGAGTCGAATGAAGAACCAAGCAAAGTGAAGAGGCAAGTAGGCTGGCGCTTAGGTGCCAACTTACAGCCTTAGACGGACGTTCCAGAATTTCACACGACTGAAAAGCTTCTAGTGAGATGGCGCCCAGGTGCCAACTTGGGGCGCTAGGCGCCACTTCACTGTCATGAGAGATATGTTGAAAAGCTTCTAAGTCAAGTAGCCTCCAGGGAGTTAGTGCCCAGACGCCAACTTGGAGCGCTTAGGTGCCAGACGAATACGCACACGAGCGTGTCTGCACGTGTGTCTTACAGACTAAGAGCAACTTAAATAGCTACCTAGGGATTCGTGCTAGAGGGTGAGAACTGACGGAGCAGTCAAGGAGAGAAGAAAAGGACTTCCGTTTCCAGCGCATCCGAAGAAGATATCCGATCTCGTTGGTGGAAGCTCACGAGATTCAGTTTTTCTTTTTCCCAAAACCTTTCCTTTTCTCTATTTCTGGAAATACTTTCACTTTGGATGTAATGGAAGTTGATGCCATATTCTTGAGCTAAACTTCATAGATGGAAAGTTGAGATGAATTGATATCTAACTATATTGTTTGGTTCTTTATTATTCAAAAATGAATATTTGATTTGCTTTATGATTGTGCTGTGTGGATTTACCCTTACATATGTCGATTAATGCTTTTTACAAGATTAGCTACCTTGTAAGATGATTTAATTGCAGGATTCGTCCTTGGAAAAGAAAAATCTATGCTAGATCCATGTGTAGGGCATAGGTTTCTTCCTTGGTGAAAAGGAAAATGTTTAATGGATAGGAATATACCGTTAAACCCTATGTAGTCATGAACAGGTTATGTATCTATCAATTCCATTTCATTTAATTGTATGAGAACATAGCAATTGGGTGTTATGTAATTAGCTTTATATGTGTTGGAAGATATATATAAAGATTAGTGAACTTAGACTAGGAAATTCCTGCACAATCTAAAGAAGAAGAACCAAATCGATATAGTTTAGATTCAAGGATTCCTTACTATCCCATATGTCATCCCAATTTCATAATTCCTTTTTGGTATTCCAGCTATTTCGTTAAACTCTTCTCTATTTCTTTTACGTATTTTGTATTTTCAACTTCATTGTGAAATATCTTTCTACTCACCAAAAGCAACTTAGTTGGACCATATCCTCGTGGAATGATACTTTACTCACTCTTTATTACTTAATTGGCACGTATACTTGCGTTAAAACGAGTATTTTAATTAGACATATACGCAGCTCATCAGTATGACTTCTAATCTAGCCACTGAAGCATATGCTTCTTCAAAGTCAATTCATTCCTCTTGTGAATACCCCTTAGTTATAAGTTTAGTTTTGTTTCTTACCACAAGTCCACTTTCATCTAATTTATTCCTAAAGACCCATTTGGTATCAATAATTGTACAATCTTTGAGTCTAGGAACTAGATACCATATGTGGTTCTTTTTAAATTGATTTAGCTCTTCTTGTATGACTATGATCTAATTTTCATCATGAAGAGCTTGATCAATAGAGTTTGACTCTATCTTTGATACAAAGGCAAAATGTTCACATATATTATGCCTAGAGTCTCTTATTTTTATACCTTCATATATGTTGTCAATCACTTAATCAATTAGACGATCACTTTTGAATTTTAGATCCTTTAGAAGTTTGTAGGGAATATTACCTTCACTTACCTCCTTGTCTGGGCTTTGATCTTTCTTTTGTTCTTCTCTCTCTTGCTTTTCCACTGTAGCTTTTTAAAATTTTTTGATAAATCATCTGCCTCACTGAGCTCATCTCCTTCTTGGAAGTTGATTTAAATTCATCAAATATAACATGAATGAATTCTTCTACTACTTGATTTCTTTTGTTGAAAACTCTATATGCTTTTTCTATTTGATGAATATCTAATAAATATCGTCTTATCACTTTTGGCATCTAATTTTTCTAAATTGACTTTTCCATTGTTCAATACGTAGAAAGTGCAACCAAAAGCATGAAAATATAAATATTTAGTTTTCTACCTTTTCCATAGCTCATATGGGGTCTTTTTCGGGATTGCTCTAATGGTAACTTGATTTAATACATGACAAGTTGTACTTCAACTTCACCCCAAAATTTTTTAGTTAATTTACTTTCATTTAGCATGGTCCTAGCCATCTCTTGTATTGATTTATTTTTCTTTCAACTACCCTATTTCATTAAGGAGTTCTATGAGTAGAGAATGTATGATGAATTCTTTTTTCATTGTAAAATTCTATAAAACGTTTGCTTTCAAATTCACAACCATGGTCACTTCTAATTGATATAATTCTATTTTATTTTTCATTTTGTACCAATTTCGAAAAACTGACAACATTAAGAATGTTTCATCTTTGCTAGCTAATAACATTATACAAGTAAATCTTGAAAAATCATCCACAATAACAAAAGCATATGTTTTTCCTCCAAGGCTCAAAATGTCGGATGACCCATAAAGATCCATGTGTAGTAATTCAAGTGGCCTTGAAGTTGTAACTTCATTCTTAGGTGAAAATGACATCTTAGGTTGTTTGGACACTTGACATGCTTAAAAATTTTATTTTTATCATATTTAAGTTTTTGGTAACCCTTCTACTAAACTCTTTTTCCATAGGGTCTTAATTTTTGACATATTTATATGTCTAAATCTTTTATGTCATACCCATGGATCATTATCAATAACCATAAGACATTTTTCATTCAATTCATCAAGGAAAACCAAATCTATATTTCCACTTCTTTTCCCACTGAATATTGTATGATCTCCATAAAAAATATTATAGATAGATGATTTAAATGCAACTTTATAACCTTTGTCTCACAATTGACTAATACTCATTAAGTTGTGTTTGAGTCATTCAACAAACAATACATTGTCTGTACATGAATTTGAAATATCATAAACATTTCTCTTACCACTAATTTTACCTTTTTTATTATTCCCAAATACAATAGTACCTCCATTATACAATTTCAGATTATGAAACAAAGTTTTATCTCTTGTCATGTGTCTTGATCAGTCCTTATCTATGAACCACGTGTTGTTAGCTTTAGCTCTAAGACAAATTTGCAAAAATGTTGATATAAAGTTTATCTCTTTGGTACCTATTTTGTGGGTCCATTTGCTTAGTAAGTCATTTAGTAAGCCATTAAACTTTACTTTGCTCTACTTTGAAAGATACAAATCCAATGCTCTTTGGTACCCAAACTAATTTAACACCTTAGTCGTACAATTTTTTATTCTACATTGATAAATTTTATGACCAAACTTGTTACAGAAAATACATGCCATTGGGAGTTTTAGAGTAGGGCTCCATGCACAACAAGGTTCCAAAGTTGGCCTTCTAATCGAAGCAACATTGTTCATTTTGGGTTTCTGATGAAAAAAGTTATCTTGGCTTGGGGTTTCATCCATTTTGGAGCATTTGATTTGCTACTTTTACCTCGATCAAATGTAGAATACCCAAGTCATCTTTTATTACTTTGGGTGGTTATGTTTAAAAATATTTGAACACTTTCCCAGTGCTCTTTACTACAACTACTGACCCATCTCTGATGGTCCCTTTGTAAATCAAAGCAAAGTTGCTTTTTTCAAACAAATTCAAGTCCAAGAAGTACTGGGCCGCCATCTCTATCTCTTCTTGATTGAATTCGAGCTCCTACCATACCTCTTTTCTTATAAAAGTTCTTGCCATGGTCGATGCTAAGCCTGTGTTCGCACTTGAAGGTGGGATCTATAATTGATTTTTTTAAAAAAATCAATTTAGAGGTTTTAACAGTAACAAGCTTGCAAACTTAGCGGAGATGGTCGGGCTTGGCAAAGGTGGATTTAGCCTTGGAGAAGATGTGTTTTTTCTTTCTTTCTTTCTTTTATGTGCAATTTTCAGAGATTTTTTTGATTAATATTTATACAATATAGCAACTGATATTACAATTAAGTACATACATAGCCGTAATCCATGAAGAGACATTTCTGTAAATACTCCCATATCAGAAAATTTTATAAACCTCCACATAGGGGGGATTGTCTAGCTCTCATTTAATAACCAATGATCACAACCAATTTGAGCTTAGTTTTTGATTTTTTATGCGAAATGGATTTTTATTATCTAATTTTGTTGCTTTTCTGGCCACTCATCTATATCTTCTTTGACGGACGACTGAAATTTTCTTAGCAGGGATGTGTGTTTGATGTCGTGTTTTGATGACCATCTAAATTAATGAAAGCGGTGCTCACTTAGTCTATTGTCAATCTACCTCTCCAATTTCTACTTCTAATAACCTTCACATCATATTGAAGTGAATATAAGACAGAACAACATACCTTTAGATTAGTCATTCACAAACCTTTTGATTTCAAAAAGATGCCAGTGTCTCTCCTAACCGACAATCACTAACTAAAATTGTTAGGATTGGCCAAGTTGAGAGAAAATTATGAAATTAATAATTACGTCTCTTTGATAATGATGAAAATCTACATCCAGCATCTCAATGTCCATCAAAATTCTTTTTTGATCTCACTACATAGATATTATAAATTCAAATAACCAAACTATAAATATTTAACTTCAAAAGAACTTAAATAAATATTTAACCCAATTTCTGTTATCTTGATGAGACTTGTAATATCCTGCATCCTGTACTTTTCTTGTTAACTAGAAAAAATAAAAATTAAGAATGAGTCTAGACAAACTTAGTAGTTAAGAAAGTGAATAAAAATTTCCGAACAGTGAAAATCAACTCAAAACATCCAATTGAAATATTGAAACTTTTACAACATTTAATATGTTAATGCTCATCGCATATAATAATGTAATTGTTTATGCTCATGCACTTATCTATTTAACTTTACATCATTTTTAACTCAGTGGCCCATGGAACGGAATCACTCTCATCACATCCGTGCAAGCTTTTGACTATTATATTAACTTGAAGTCATCTTTCTCATGTTATGCTCATGCATTCGAACATTATGCTTATAACATACTAAGTCATACTTTCTCAAATGTAAATTAAGGCCATAACCTAAAATTTATTATGCAAATAATTCAAACATGATAAATACTGAAAATCCACTCTAACTAAAATATGTTAAATTCACATCAAAATACTTCAGCATATCCCATCAAAAACACAAGAAAGAATAAAATTCTCAAAACTTAATTCAAAACTCCTACTTGTTGGTCCCGAGTTGATGGAAAAATCCAAGAGGGGAGGGGTGAATTGGGTAATTAAAAATTTACAACTTAAACAGAAACTTTACCCCTGATTAATCTAGCCCCCTTAATGAAGAAACTAAATGGAAAGCAAGATAATGTAGAGAGCAGAAATATAAATCAAGCAGGCAAGGTTTTTATAGTGGTTCGGGTAACCTCCCTACTCCACTCTTCCAAGCTCACACTCCTTGTGACTTGGGTTCCACTATTGTATTCCGCGAATACAACTTAGAGTCTCCACTCTCTTCTAGATTCTAGCTCTAGGGGGCATGTACAACCAGAGCCTCTTGCTCTCTTCTAGATTCCAGCTCTAGGGGGCATTAACAAAACACAGCACAAGTAGGTGATGAGTTACACTCCAATCACACACTACTTTGCTTACACTTGATCTTAGTTCCTCAAACTAAATCAAGTTCAATACAAACAAATGAAACAATAAAAGAACTACACTTTACAGTTGTGTAGAAGTAGTTTGGCGCAGAGAAGAACTTGTAGTAATGGCTTTGAAGATTCTGAAATGTAGCTCTTGCAGTTTGAAGCAAAGTTCTTCCTCTTTGATTTGCTTGATCTCTTTAAAGCTCTTGAAGATGATAGTTAAGCACACTTAATGTTTCTCTGCTTCTTCCCTCGTCCACCATGAATGCTATTTATAATTTTGGAGGGAATCCGAACGTTAGAGGGTAGGTGGCGCGCATTTAATGCGCCAACGTTCGAATAAATTCCGACCGTTGTGACCCAAGTCGCATGTGGAGTCGACTTGGCCTGCGACTTGGCTTCCAGGTCGCACCTGGAGTCGACTTCGTGTGCGACTCCAGTTCTTCAGATTTCCAAGTCCGAGTCTGGGTCAACTTGGCCTTCAGTCCTCGACTTGACTTGGGTTGCGACTTGGCGTGGTCTTTTGCAAGAACACCTTGATCTTCTTGAACTGGCTTGAACTTTGTTAAATTGGTCTTCATGACTTGGGTATTGCTTCATTTGGAATAAGCTTGAAGATTAGCTTTGGACTTGATAGACTTGATTTGAACTTTGAATATGAATCTTAGCTTTTGATCTTCACGAAACTTCAGTCTTCAAGTCTGAACTCCTCAAGTGGAAGTTGGAGTCGACCTCGTCTGCGACTTCGCCCAAGTCGCACCTGGAGTCGACTTCGCCTGCGACTTCGTCATGTCCGTTTCCACTTTTTCAACTCTGGATGCTTGAAGTCGATGCTGTAGTCGACTTCGTCTGCGACTTGGTTTCCTAAGTCGCACCTGGAGTCGACTTGGCCTGCGACTTCACTTGTTCTTCTCCCATTTTCAACTTTGGACAGTTTGGGCTTTTTGAAGTCGATCTTGGAGTCGACTTGGACTACGACTTGGTCTTCCATGCTTTATTTTCTTCAAGTGTATATGCCTTAAACATTTCCACAAACATGTTAGTAGCCCAGACTTACTCAAATTGATTTGTTAATCATCAAAACATAGATTTAACTTGTTTTCCACATATTTCCAACAATCTCCCCCTTTTTGATGATTGACAAAACCGATTTGAGTGTATACCTTTCAATAACTTAATAACATGCTTATTTTGCATTTCATACTTATGCTCATGCAATCATTCAAACATATGCTATTCTTCTCCCCAAACTTATCTACTCTTCTCTTCCTCAAATCCTATTTTTCTCCCCCTTTTTGTCAATAAATCAAAAAGAATAGAGGGTAAGGAAAAAGATAGGTGGGGTTGCTCCCCCTAAACAGGTGCTCCCCTAAGTTTATGCTAGCCTAACTCAATCATTCCCATGTCATTTCTAATTTTATAGAATGCTTCTTTGGCTAGGGGTTTTGTGAATATGTCTGCAATTTGATCCTCGGTTCTTACATATACCAAACATATGTCATGATTTTCTACATGTTCTCTAATGAAACGATGTCTAAGATCTATATGTTTGGTTCTAGAATGCAAGACTGGATTCTTGGTTAGACATATGGCACTAGTATTATCACATTTGATAGGTATATCTTTAAAATCCATGCCATAGTCCCTAAGTTGCTGTTTCATCCAAAGTAATTGGGCACAACAGCTCCCGGCGGCAATGTATTCGGCTTCCGCCGTAGATAGAGCAACACTAGTTTGTTTTCTTGAAAACCATGAAACCAACATGTTCCCAAGAAACTGACATGTTCCACTAGTGCTTTTTCTATCCACTTTGTAACCGGCAAAATCCGCATCCGAGTAGCTGATTAGATCAAAATTAGAGCCCTTTGGATACCATAGTCCTAAATTGGTAGTGTCTACTAGATATCTGAAAATTCTTTTCACAGCTACCAAGTGTGATTCTTTTGGGCATGATTGAAATCTAGAGCACATACACACACTAAATAAAATATCAGGCCTAGAAGCGGTTAAATACAATAAGGAACCTATCATGCTTCTATACAATTTTAAATCAACTACTTTGCCCTTCTCATCTTTGTCAAGCTTGATTGTAGAGCTCATGGGCGTGTTTGCTCCTTTGCTATTCTCCATGCCAAACTTCTTGAGCATCTCTTTGATGTATTTGGACTGGTTTATGAAGATTCCTTCATTTAGTTGCTTGATTTGTAGTCCAAGGAAGAAATTGAGCTCTCCCATCATGCTCATCTCAAATTCTCTCTGCATAAGTTCAGAAAATTCTTGACAAAGAGATTCATTAGTAGCACCGAAAATGATATCATCAACATAAATTTGAATAATCAGAATATGATTTTCTTTATATTTGATAAACAAAGTGGTGTCTACCTTTCCTTTTTGAAAATCATGATCAATCAGAAATTTTCTTAATCTTTCATACCAAGCTCTTGGAGCTTGTTTTAATCCATATAATGCTTTGGTTAACTTGTAAACATACTGTGATTGATCCTTTTCTACAAATCCAGGTGGTTGCTCAACATACACCTATTCATTTATATATCCATTCAGAAATGCACTTTTAACATCCATTTGAAACAATTTAAAGTTCATGTGAGATGCAAAAGCTAGTAGGATGCGAATTGCTTCCAATCTAGCAACCGGGGCATAGGATTCCTCAAAATCTATTCCTTCTTCTTGTGAGTATCCTTTTGCCACAAGTCTGACTTTGTTTCTCACTACAAGTCCACTTTCATCTAATTTGTTCCTAAAGACCCACTTGGTGCCAATAACAGTACAGTCATTTGGTCTAGGAACAAGGTGCTAAACTTGGTTTCTTTCAAATTGATTTAGCTCTTCTTGCATTGCTATAATCCAGTTCTCATCATCAAGAGCTTGATCAATATTAGAAGGTTCAATTTTAGATACAAAGGCGTATTGTCCACAAATATTTTGTTTTGATCTTCTAGTTTTTACACCTTCATATACATTCCCTATAACTTGTTTAATTGGATGGGCATGTTTGAATTTCAAATCTGTTGGAGGTTTGTAGGAATTATTACCTTCACTTACCCTTTCCTCCATTGAATCTTCCTGCTTTTCCACATGCAGTTTTTCAAGGCCATTTGCTATGTCATCTGCATCACTTGAATCATCCTTTCTTTTAAAGCATGGGTTAGTTTCATCAAAAACAACATGTATGGACTCTTCTACCACTTGGTTTCGTTTATTGAATATTCTATATGCTTTGCTATTTGATGAGTACCCAAGGAATATTGCCTCATCGCTTTTAGCATCTAATTTTCCCAAGTTGGTTTTTCCATTGTTCAAAACATAGCATGTACATCCAAAAGCATGAAAGTATGATATATTTGGTTTTCTTCCTTTCCATAGCTCATAAGGGGTCTTTTTCAATATTGTTCTAATGGTAACTCTATTCAAAACATGACAAGCTGTACTTACAGCTTCATCCCAAAATTTCTTGGATAATTTGCTCTCATTTAGCATTGTTTTAGCCATCTCTTGTATAGTTCTGTTTTTCCTTTCAACTACTCCATTTTGTTGTGGAGTCCTTGGTGCAGAAAATGTGTGATGAATTCCTTTTTCATTACATAATTCTATGAATCGTTTGTTCTCAAATTCACCACCATGGTCACTTCTTATAGACATAATAGTACTTTGTTTTTCATTTTCCACCAAGTTTACAAAAGTTGAAAACATAGAGAAGGCTTCATCTTTGCTAGCTAAGAGAATTATCCATGTGAATCTTGAAAAGTCATCTACAATAACAAATACATATTTCTTCCCACCAATGGTTAAAATATCGGATGGCCCATATAGATCCATGTGTAGCAATTCAAGTGGCCTTGTGGTGGAAATCTCCTTTTTGGTAGAAAAAGACATCTTTGGTTGTTTAGATAATTGACATGCCTTGCAAATCTTGTCTTTGTCATATTTCAACTTTGGCAAGCCTTCTACCAAACTCTTTTTCCATAGGGTCTTTATGTTTGACATATTCATATGTCCAAGCCTTTTGTGCCAAACCCATGGATCATTATCAATGGCCATTAGACATTGACCATCTAGTTCATCAAGTGAAACCAAATATACATTTCCATGTCTTTTTCTACTAAACATGATATGTTCTCCATCAAATACATTACATATAGATGATTCAAACGCAACCTTGTATCCTTTGTCACACAATTGACTAATACTCATTAGATTGTGCTTGAATCCTTCAACAAACAAAACATCTTCCATGCATGCATTTGAAGTACTATAAATGTTTCCTTTACCTTTAATTTTACCTTTCTCATTATTACCAAAGGCAACCGTTCCGTCGTTGCAAGGCTTAAGTTTATGAAATAGACTTCTTTCTCCGGTCATATGCCTTGAACAACCGCTGTCCATGAACCATACATTGTTTGCCTTTGCCTTGAAGCAAATCTGAAAAATAAAAAGGTAAATCTCATCTCTTTGGTACCCATTTTATGGGTCCATTTGGGTTAGTAAAATGATTCAATCTTCGTAATTCTAACTTAGAAAGCCCAAATCTTGTGTTCCTTGGAACCCAAACTAGCTTTACACCATGGTCATATAACTTCTTGAAGTTACACTTGTAAGCTTTATGACCCATTTTATTACAGAAATTGCAGGCCATTGGTAGTCTAGGAGTAGGCCTCCAATTGCATTTTGGTTCAAAAGTTGGTCTTTTAATCCACATAACATTTTTCTTTTGTGGCTTATAAATTGGTGCAGTTTTAGCTTGATATTTTCCAAGTTTTGGCACATTTGATTTGCCACTTTCTTTTTGCTCAAATGTATTGTACCCAAGACCTCTTTTATCCTTTTGTGAGGTCATGTTCAGAAACATCTTCACACTTTCTCCTGGATTAGAGAACTTTCCCAATGATTCATTTAATGATTTGTTCTCCTTTTTCAATTTTTCTGCCTCTTTCAACAGTGATTCATTTTCTTCTTTCAGTTTTGCTGATTTTTCAGCTAGTTTTCCATTTTCAACAATAACAAAGTTGCACTGTTGTCTCTTCAATGAAAGCTTGTTTCCTAGCCTCTTAATTTCCTCATATAATGAATCATAAGCAATTTGTAGTTCTTCTAATTCAGCACATTTGAGGCAATCATGAAAAGAAGAATAACTTGATTGAGAATAGCAAGGTTTGGAAGTTACCTCTTCATTACTTGTGCATTTTGTTGAGGTAGATTGTTCTTCCAAAACTTCCGTTGTGTTTAGACATAGTAAGTCTTCTTCTTTTTGCTCGATTCGTGCCATGCAACAAATTCTCGCATAGTTGGCTGCATCATTGTCGTCGGTTGAGGAACTGCATGTTGATGAAGTCTCTTCGTTGACGAACATGCCTCTTCCTCGTGGCCTTTGGAATTTTCTGCTTTCATGGCTCTCCTTTGGCCTTTCTTCCGGTGTAGGACATTGAGCTTGCATATGTCCTACGCCCCCGCATCTGTAACATTTTGTAACCTCCTTCTTCTTCTCTCTTTGTGGTCTTTCTTTGAAGTCTTTGAAGTTCTTTTCTTTTCTCACAAATTTTCGAAACTTGCGAGTAAGAAGTGCGATATCTTCATCACCATTATTAGACGAGGAGGTAGATTCTTCAGATTTGCGTGCAACTTTTAATGCAATGATTTTCTTGCCTCTATGATTTTCTTCGTTTCTTCTCTTAATTAGCTCATGTGACATTAATGAGCTAATTAGATCTTCTAGCTTTAGGGTGTTGAGGTCTTTGGCTTCTTCAATAGCTGTAATCTTTGGAGTCCATGAATCCGGTAGAGCTCTTAAGATCTTCATGACCTGTTCAGATTCAGAGATAGCCTTTCCAAGACCTTTCAAAGCATTAGTAATCTTGGAAAATCTTGCAAACATTTCAGAAATATTTTCTGTATCTAGCATTCTAAAGCTTTCCAACTCTCCTATCAGAATATTTCTTCTAGTCCCTTGGACTTGAGAAGTTCCTTCATAAATAGATGTTAGAGTATCCCATATTTCTTTAGCGGTTAGGCAAGAAGATACTCTATCATATTCGGAGGCCGTAAGAGCACAAAATAAAGAGTTCATAGCCTTAGCATTGCTCTTGACGGTTCTTACTTCCTCTTCGGTCCACTTGGAAGCTCTTTCATCTATAGGCAAAGTTACTCCATCTTGGATAGCAATCCAAGAGTCCATATCGGTAGCCATGATGAGTTGCTTCATACGAAGCTTCCAATAACCAAAGTTGTTCCCATCAAACAATGGTGGCCTTGTGAAAGATTGGCCTTCAGCAAAAGCGGGAACGGAAGTAGATTGGGATGCCATGATAATAGATCTCTTTGATAAAAACTCAAAGACCTGCTTTGATACCACTTGTTGGTCCCGAGTTGATGGAAAAACCCAAGAGGGGAGGGGTGAATTGGGTAATTAAAAATTTACAACTTAAACAGAAACTTTACCCCTGATTAATCTAGCCCCCTTAATGAAGAAACTAAATGGAAAGCAAGATAATGTAGAGAGCAGAAATATAAATCAAGCAGGCAAGGTTTTTATAGTGGTTCGGGTAACCTCCCTACTCCACTCTTCCAAGCTCACACTCCTTGTGACTTGGGTTCCACTATTGTATTCTGCGAATACAACTTAGAGTCTCCACTCTCTTCTAGATTCTAGCTCTAGGGGGCATGTACAACCAGAGCCTCTTGCTCTCTTCTAGATTCCAGCTCTAGGGGGCATTAACAAAACACAGCACAAGTAGGTGATGAGTTACACTCCAATCACACACTACTTTGCTTACACTTGATCTTAGTTCCTCAAACTAAATCAAGTTCAATACAAACAAATGAAACAATAAAAGAACTACACTTTACAGTTGTGTAGAAGCAGTTTGGCGCAGAGAAGAACTTGTAGTAATGGCTTTGAAGATTCTGAAATGTAGCTCTTGCAGTTTGAAGCAAAGTTCTTCCTCTTTGATTTGCTTGATCTCTTTAAAGCTCTTGAAGATGATAGTTAAGCACACTTAATGTTTCTCTGCTTCTTCCCTCGTCCACCATGAATGCTATTTATAATTTTGGAGGGAATCCGAACGTTAGAGGGTAGGTGGCGCGCATTTAATGCGCCAACGTTCGAATAAATTCCGACCGTTGCGACCCAAGTCGCATGTGGAGTCGACTTGGCCTGCGACTTGGCTTCCAGGTCGCACCTGGAGTCGACTTCGTGTGCGACTCCAGTTCTTCAGATTTCCAAGTCCGAGTCTGGGTCAACTTGGCCTTCAGTCCTCAACTCAAGTCGATCCTGGAGTCGACTTGGGTTGCGACTTGGCGTGGTCTTTTGCAAGAACACCTTGATCTTCTTGAACTGGCTTGAACTTTGTTAAATTGGTCTTCATGACTTGGGTATTGCTTCATTTGGAATAAGCTTGAAGATTAGCTTTGGACTTGATAGACTTGATTTGAACTTTGAATATGAATCTTAGCTTTTGATCTTCAAGAAACTTCAGTCTTCAAGTCTGAACTCCTCAAGTGGAAGTTGGAGTCGACCTCGTCTGCGACTTCGCCCAAGTCGCACCTGGAGTCGACTTCGCCTGCGACTTCGTCATGTCTGTTTCCACTTTTTCAACTCTGGATGCTTGAAGTCGATGCTGGAGTCGACTTCGTCTGCGACTTGGTTTCCTAAGTCGCACCTGGAGTCGACTTGGCCTGCGACTTCACTTGTTCTTCTCCCATTTTCAACTTTGGACAGTTTGGGCTTTTTGAAGTCGATCTTGGAGTCGACTTGGACTACGACTTGGTCTTCCATGCTTTATTTTCTTCAAGTGTATATGCCTTAAACATTTCCACAAACATGTTAGTAGCCCAGACTTACTCAAATTGATTTGTTAATCATCAAAACATAGATTTAACTTGTTTTCCACATATTTCCAACACTACTTACTTCATATTTGCAAACCAAACCTTTTCTTTAGGAATTTCAATCTAGTAAACTCTAACCTTCATCCTTTATCAACAAAACGTATAAAAAATTCATCAATAAATTTTTTATATTTAGGGTGTGTTTGGAAATGTGTAAAATATGTCGAGTTAAGACTATCAATCTAAAACTTTTCACTTTTCATAACTGTCATATTTTTTAATTATTTTCTCACTTTTTTTATACATCTATCCTACTTTTTAATCACTTTTACACGACTACCTATACAACTAACCTATCTTTTTAAATTTATCCTCTTTTCTTATCATCATTACCCCTATTAGATCACTTCATTTGAAAACTTTTATCCTCTAAAACTTTTCATCAAAAGTTTTATCCATTCTCAAACACACCTTTATTATACTTCGTTTCTCATTGAAATTCAATAATATATAATTAAATCACAACATTTTTGATCAATTTCACCTATAATGCACAATTAAAAATTCCCCTTCTTATATAAAAATTTTCTTTCCTTTTATAAACTAATAAATATTAATTAATACTCTTGAACGCATCTAATATTGTGAGATCCGCCAAGCTCGATTGTAAATCTTCTCTCTCTGGACTATTTTGGTTCTTAATGATATACACTTTTGTTCCATAAAAGTATTAATACATACATACACTTCAAAAGCCTTGCATGTCACGTTAATTCTTACAAGATGATTCACTATATTTTTGGACCCTTGACGAGTAACACTAGAAGTCACACAAATGAAAATTCATATTAATCACACACTTATACATGAAATTATCCACTTCTTTAGATTCACTATACTATTTTTAATATTATACATTTTTATTCTAGGCTGACCTTGTAATGCCCTGAGTATTAGTAACTATGTAAATAATCAATTATGTGTATAATATCGTTTGAGAAGACATATGATAATAAGATTTTAATGGATCAATGAGTTGAACATGTGAAAAATTGTGCAAATTGTATCAAATTGTTAAAAAGTCTAGTTAATGAGAACAGGAAGGGTGAATTTTGAAAAATAGCTCGATAAAAAGCTTAGGATGGATTTACATGTGTTTGTTTGATGATTTTGGATAAGTGGGAATCCTTGACTTGATTTAATTTATGAATATTAGACTCTCATGTATGGATTTTAAACTAAGAAGGGCATAATTTGGAGTTGATTCAATTTGAAATGTGTTAAGCATGAGTTAGAAACCTAACAAGTTTGGAATGGATAGGAGATTATGGGTGAGATTTGGATGATAAATTTGATAAAATGATGAAAATGGGTCTATTTGTGTAGTTAAGTCTGAAAGAATTAAGATGGTGAAAATGATCAAGAATCATTTATAGGAACCATGATTTATTTGAAAATAATTCTAAACATGATCGAAATGTGTTCATGAAGTTTGGTAATGAAATCAAGATGGTAAATTTGAAAATTAAACTATTTAGTGGTTAATAGTGAGAATTCGGTAAGAAATGAACTTAATGGGTGAAATTTTGGAAATGACATGGAACATGATGGTTTCTCAAATGGATGAGTTCCTAGATGTATGTGTGATGTATGAGAAGTGATCTTGGAGGCAGTAGAGGTGATATATATGATTTGAGTTAATGAGACCTGTTATAAATAACAGGCAAAATGGTTAAAGAATTGAGTTGATGGGTGAATACTTATTTTGTGAATGAGTAAAAGTTGTCGATAAATCTGAGTAGTAAAATGAATGCCAAACTTCATAGTGATGGAATTTTGAGCTGAAATTTTGTGATGAGATAGGTCACGAAATTAGGAATCTAAAACATGATGAATCCCCTCAATCAGAGTTGTACAAAAAAGTTATGAGAAAAATTGGTGCAAAAAAGCTGAAATTGGGCCATTTATGGGCCCATAAGGCCCAAACTGTGTTATTTTCAGTACCACACGACCAAGACCATGTTGTGTCTATTTTAAATGTCCATTTCATTCCATTCTTCCTCCCCATGATCTTAGCTTTCTATCACTCAAAAGCGCTTAGATTCACATTGTTTTTATATCAAGGAAGCTTCGTAGGACAAGAAGAAAGCTTAGAGCTTTAAAGATCTTTGAGATTTTTGTGTAAAAATGAATTTGAGGTAAGTAGGTTATTTCTTTTGAATCAAAGCATGTATTTGGATTAGAATCATGATGTTTTTGTAATTTTTGTAGGCTCTGTGTTTGTTTTTATCATTTGGATGAATTTTTTAGGTATAAAGCTTATGTAGAGATTGCAGGAAGGTTAGAAATTGAGGGTTTTGATGAAAATTCATGTAAAGGAAGAAATGGAAGTGTTTAGAAGTGATTTGGTATGATATTATTATATATTGGGTGAAATCTCGTGAATTTTGAATGAGTTTAGTTTGATTTTTATGTGTTGCTTATAAGATGTTTGATGAAATGCCTAAGTGAGGCTTAATGTCTAGATAAATGGATGTGTAAAACCTTAATTATGTGAATAATGTGTTGCAAATACTTGGAGGCGTATTTGATTTTGAATTATTTGGAATGAAACTTGTGATGACTTGATAAATATGGATTGTATGAATTGAAATGAGGTTTGAATTTTATGCTTAAGGATATAGTTAGATGTATGTTGAAATTTCTGAAAAATTGACATGGTTGTGTATTCAGATGGATTTAGGATGGTTTGGTTTGTATTCCATATGTTGATTTGATGAATGGGGGCTAGGCTCTTTGAAAATAATTTGGTATTATTGGCTATGTGTTTGTGCATGGTTTTGATAAACTGATGTTGCATGGCTTGAAATGAGCATAGGATGATGATATAGAATGAGTTATGCATATGCATGGTTTGCATAGGGTTGTTCATGACCCTTTATTAATATGAGGATAGAGTTGTTTATGGCCCTTGATGGACATGAGTTTGGTATGGTTTTATATGTATTTGTGGCATGACATAATTGTATGGGGCTAGTGAGAGCCTGGTGTTTGCATTACATGTAGTGGCATGACATATGATGATTTTAACATGAATTTGCCATTGTTTTTACCGATTGCACATACTTACTGAGTTTGCCCAACTCATGTGTTTGTTGTTAATATTTTTAGTAGGACTAATACTGCAAGCACCTAGCTGTAAGCTATGTTCTCAAACTGATGTGAATGTTCCAAGGATAGTTTGCTAGCTTTGGGTTATAATTATTTGAGGTTGATATATATATGTGAGATACAATATATACTATATAATTAGTTATAAGATGTATTTGTATATCGAGAATGAGTCATATATGTATGGCTCGTTGAGGCCTTATTAATATTTTTGGGAATTATAAATGGTTATTTTACTTCTATTGAGATGCAAATGATGGAAATAATTGTAATTTAATTGGTTTTTGCAGCCATATATCTAATTGATATATTAGTTGTGGATATCTAGGATTGTCATGGGTGGAATTTTATATACATATGGTCCTTTATTTTCGAAATTATGGCAGATACCACGTAAATACTGTTAGCTCTCTACCATGGCGACCACTGGTCTAGGGCAGCGACTGGCAGGGCGTTACACACCTCAACCCTTAACCATATTCTATACAATGTATCGTATTGAATGTACATAAATAAAGTCAAATGATCCGTCGAATATTCCATGTGACTAAAGAAAAACATTACATCTAATGCCTAGGTAGAATATTACAATACAATATATCATATAAAAAAAAACCTCACTTCCTTGATTGACGACTTCACAAATATAGTATAATATTTTTTTTATCGAAAATCAAGTGATAGATTACATCACATCTCTACATTTTCCTTGAAAATAACAATAATGGAACTTTCATATTAAATGCATCACTTGAATCCATCTATTACAATTTAAATAGAAAAATCTTTTTCCATGAAATTGGAACCCATTTCTATCCACAAATTAATATTAAAAGAATTGTTAAAATAAAAAAATGGGCAGATTTTTTTATAGAACAACCATCATTCAAAGAGTATCATCCATAAGATTTTGATCATCCTTTTATCTACTTGAATAATCTAAAATAAGTTTTTTCAAAAATAAAATAACTTAACTCATACCAATTAATACCATCACACCAAGCAATCATCCTTATAAATTTTCGCATATCTTCAATCACCCACTACATTATAAATTCAACAATTTGTAGTTTTTAGTTTTTAAATTATCCTCAGGCATGTTTGTGCAGATTTCTTTCCTTAATTGTAGAACATAATATCCTCAATAAATGGGAAGTTAAAGCTTGCTATTTTAAATTAGTTTGATAATTTTGTGAGGACCACATATGATATTTGGGCTAAATAAAATTATAATTTTCTTTATATGCACTTTGTTGAACTCGATCTTCAACCCTTAACCTCTTCATATGCAACCGAAGTTCTCAATCATCATGGCAAACAGACATTCTTGTTTTAATTTTGATTAATAAAACACTTAAGCCCACTTTCCTTACGCAAATTTGTCATCCAACTTGGATATTTTAAATTTACAAGTTCACCAATAATTTAATCCCCCTAATCAATATAAGTAAGGCTTTAAATTAACATTTCACATCATTCATGCTAAAATTACAATCTTATATAAATTGTAAAATCACCTCTAATTCTATCATATATTGAAAATCGACCCATTACTAACTTCCAAATATGAAAAACATCCAAATTTATCTAATTATCAAATCTTGATTTATCTATTTATATTAAATCAATTTGGAAAATCATATGAAATTAATTCACAGATGCCTTAACTACTAGGCTTGAATGAAAATCTAAAATTAAAAGTTCACGTCTCTTAGTTGCATCCCTTCTTATAAGTGAATGATAGTTGCCCTAATCTTCAAATAGCAATTACATTTGGAAACCACCTCTCCCACCTTCAATTAGTTAAGTGGATCATCTCTTAATTACCATAAATGAAACTTCAATTAAAAATATCGCATGGCCTCCAACTTCTATTTGTTTGACATGAATGACAGAAAAATTCCTATTATAACATTTGTACAAATGGGTCCCCTCCCTTATGCAAGGACCAACTTGTGGGCCCACCTTTCATATATGCAATGAGCAAACATCATTTTTCTTTTAGGATGACCGCAGGCTTGAGATTATTATATATATTTTATATAAGCACCGGGTCCCATCTCATGGTACCCATGGAACTTTATGGAAATTAAAATTACTTGGACTACACATCAAAAGCGTCACATAGTCTCACTTCAATTAACATAAGCAAACATGTATAAACTTGAATTACATGAGCATATATTATTTCTTATTATTAACATGCATATAATGCATTAATATGTTAAATAATAATAAGATCCATCTTTAATGGTTCAATGGTTGTCTCTAATGTAAATGTTAATTATATAAATATGAACCGTGACGTAACACCATTTCCAAAAATACAAAATATAAATTAAAATTGATTACTTAGGTAGAGATGAGTCAAATAAGAGAATATGTTTTACAAAGCAACATTTGAGAGGAACTTCCTCAAGAGCTCCTAAGGAAGGGAAATGCAACTAGTGCCTTTAAAGAAGTGGAAGCAACATGATCATGTGTTAAGAGAGCACCCACCAATGTGTATGAGTTGGGTTAAGCTCTGGAATATGTTACCCAATCAAGGATAGATAGGGAGGCTATCAAATTAAAGATGCTCATGAGATTTGGTCGATTGGATGATTGTGGCTAATCTTATATCGTATTTCATGGAGATTAAAATTAATGCATAATACATAGAAATGACATCACTATGAGAGAGGCAAGAGACATTGTAGAGACAATCGATTTAGGCCTTAGCAACCACACTCAAGACAAAAGAGGTTCCCATAGACATATTAGAGTCCTCTCTCCTCTCCCTTCTCCTTGATCTCTGATCTTATCTTCTTTCTCTCTCTGCCTTCTCTCTCTTCTCTCTTCTCCTTCTTCTTTTTGTCTCTAGATTCTGACATCCCTTATCTCTCTTTCTTCTCTCTAGCTTCTCTCTTTTCTCTTTGTATCTCCCCTTACTCTCTTTTCTCATAAAGTATATTAATCTCAAACAATTTAAAACATTATTACCTCTCTATGGATTCCACCTGAATAACCACTACTCTACGTTATCTTCCGTATAGTATTCGCTTTAATGTGTTTCGGTAAATTAATTAAATTAATGATCATAGAGCTCTTAACGACAAACACTTGGTTTACATCACAGTGCTAGAGATTCAAGATACCATTGAAGACTCTGACAATAAGTTTTAAGTTTTTCCTTTTTCTTTTAATTATCTTAGTTTGTACTGGATACTTGTATTGATATTATTTTTTTGTGTGAATTGATTCAAACTATATTAGGTTAAACCTCTATTCTAGGGTTGAGGGATGTAGCATATGATAATATGTATGGATGACATGATTTTGCTTATTTATGAAAGATAAATTATTTTCATTTAATATCTTGTAGTTTTAATATTTGCTTGGTATATGACTCATACTTTGACATAATTTCATATATTAGGTGAAGGAATAAAAAGGTGAAAGTTTAATATAGGATAATGAAGATATTAAATTTAGGAGTTTGGACCATAAAAATAGACAAAACACCCTTAAGGAATTTTACAAAATACTACAAAACTTAATGGATTCTAATCAATATAATCTCATAAAAATATGTAGTTATGAAGATTATGGTACGTCTGTTATGTCTTGAAAGAGGACATAAGATTAAATTATGATTTTTTCTCTTTTAATACAAATTATCTAGATTAAATAGGCAAGTCAGTCATCTATTGTAGAAAAATCATTTGTGAAACTCTAGATCCTAAATCTTTGACAACCTTGTTTCATAACTTTGTTTGCTAGTTTATAATAGCAGAAGCATTCTTTTTGCAACTTCTTTTATTTTGATCACTCTTTTTGTTTATTTCAAAGCACCCGCATCACCGAAATATTTAGTTTTCAAATTCCTCATAGGATCAGTATTTATATAGCATAAGCTACAACTTGTGCACTTGCAAATAGCTTAATAAGTATTTTGGCACCATTACTAGGGAATTTTGTGCAAAAAATAACTTTCGGAGAGCTAGTACTTTTGAAATTTCACTTTTCTTTCATTTCATTGTATCTTGCTCTTGGTGCATGAGCCTAATGTTTAATTTATTTACAGTGTACGCACACATCTAATCAAAGTTTTCCAAACAGGTTGCAGAAAAAATTTTGTAGGAGATTTTGAGATTGAGCAGTTTCAAGAGAAAAGTTAGAGAGTACCAATGGCAAACATCTCAAGAGGAACTATCAGTGGCTAATAGAGGAAATCAATAGCAGCAACAACATGAGAAGTAGTAAGACCATACTGAAGGTCAAATAGAGAATAACAATCCACAAAGGGGAATGAGTTTAAGTGATCGAAATTGTCCAAGCCCTTAAGATTTTAGTTCTTGTATTATTGAACTTGAGATCGGTGCAAGGAACTTCAAGCTCAAACCCAGACACATCCAGATGGTTAAATAATTTTAATTTTGAGGACTTCCTTTCGATAATCTAAATGCATATATCATGAAATTCTTATAGCTGTGTAATACCATCAAGATCCAAGGCATTGCAAAAAAGGTCATTCATCTCTAGCTACTTTCATTCTCTCTATGAGATCGAGCAAGCGAGTGGTTTTATCTTTTTACTACTTGATTCTTTTACATCATAAAATGAATGATTCATAGCTTTTCTAGAGAGATATTTTCCACCATCAAAGACTAAGAAAATCAAGAATGAAGAAAATATATACGAAGCTTGGAAGAGAATGAAGGACCTTCAACGTCAATATCCTCATCATGGCATTCCATAGTGGGACGTCATTTAATACTTTTATAATGACCTCAATCATTTAATATGTAACACAAGAAATTCAATGGTTGGAGAGCATTTCATGAGATTAACTAACGATGAACCCCTTGAATTGCTAGAGAAATTTACTTTGCATGATCTTCATTATTATGACGGATAACCGTACATTTTTAATCATTTTAAAAATTATCATTCACCCATTTAAGCATGAAAGTTGCATTTAATAAAAGGAGTTTTATGGGCAATACTTTAAAAATTATATCTTTTTCACTAAAACATGTATTTAAATATTTTAAGACTTATTGCTAGATTATAAAAATTATTGGAGGCAAAATTATAACTTTATTTGAAAAGTCCAAAGTGCAAAAAAAAAGGAACTACACTGTGAGGACTAGGTATTTATATATATGTTATAACCTTTCCCTATCCATGAGCCAATTTATGAAGATGTTGTTAGGAATTAATGATTTTAGTGTGGTATAGAACATATGTAGGTATGACATCTAGGGGACATGTAGTGTATACATGCATATATTATAGCGTTGGCACGTAGGGTTGTGTGGGACACCATTTACAAGCATGCTAGACATGAGTACAAGTTTTGCAGTTGCATGTTTCTGTAGCTGCAGCTCTTGGTTATGATGTGATTTGTTCAGCATTGATTTAGAAGTGTATAATTGATGCATTGTTTGGGGCACTATAATATCTTCTACTTCGCAGAGTAAGTTGAAGGATAAATTTTTAATTTACTAAGTCATATGAGTGGGAAAGCAAGTCACAAATCATGATTCGACTTGGTCCATGCTTGGCCCCAACCCATCTCGATGAGATTTTATTTAAAAGAAGGGTCACGCTAGGGTTTAGTTCATGCTCGTTTTACTCTCCCCTCTTCTTTTGCTTCCTCTTTCCTTTTTCCCTTCTTCCTAGCCTCGGTAACCTTAGATATTTCCATAAACTCTTCCGAATCTCTTTGAAGATTGTCAATTCACACCAAGGAAGCTAGAGATCTAGAAGATCCGAGTCTGAAGCTACTGTTTTGGGGGAAATCATGAACGAGGTAAGTAGATGTTGCCTCTCATTAAATTAGTGATGGAATCTCGTCTTAAACATGATATAGAGTTGGTGCAAAAGGATAGTGTTCAACAATTTCATGGTTTAGAACATTAGGGTTCGTGACAGTTTATGGTTAATAGCGTTTGGGAAAAAATCGAATGTTACTATGCGATCTTTGTACAACAGATGAACTATTAGCAGTCCTTACATGATTAGAACATGACATTTGTCGAGTGGGTTGAACCAGGACGAGGGACTAGAGGTATTTCCTTTTGTCATCCATCATGTGTTCGAGGAAATGCTTGTGTGACTATTGGTATGCTATATTTAAAGTAAATTTTGTTAATTTTATTGATATTGTATGCGTGGTTTGTGACATTTGTTCTTGTATGTTATGGATGATGTGCTATCTAAGATGGATGATTGTAAAAGGTTGTTCATGGCCCTTGGTTGACGTGAGGAAAAAGTTGTTCATGGTCCTTGGTTGACATGAGAAGAGGACTGTATGTCATCTATGGTTTATATGTGAATATATGTATATGATGTTAGGTGTGGGTGTTGGACTCATATGTCTCGTGTGGTCATTTAAGAATCATTTTTTAAATATTTTCATGGCATGTGCATCTGGAGTCTTAGTTCTTTCACTTTATGCTAACTGCTATCTACTTACTGAGTCTGTTTAGACTCACATGATTTATTATTTTATCTTTAGATCACAAGTCAAATGAGGAGCCTCGAGATGGGACCAGAGGAGGACCTAACCCTGGAAACATTTAGATTAGAATTTGTATTTTTAGTTATTTTGGATTTGATTTTATGCTAACGTCTGCAGACATTTAGATCCAACTGTGACAAAAATATTTTGTATGTGGTTACTTTAAATTAGTTCTAATCTACGTATACACATATATGTGATCTTTTGAGTTACCTGTGGTGTAATGATGGGCTATGATGATTTTCCTTCTAAATGGATGTCTTTAGAGTATGGGCATGCGATTATGCAAATGTAGGGCTAAAGGTTTATATTTCAAAATAAAATTATGATATTCATTTATAATAGGTCCTTTGTACCACACCACCCCTTAATAGTTATGGGGAGATGCCACCGAATTTTTCTTAGGTTGTATGGTATATATTGACTAGTTATTAAGAATATCTAAATAATGGGCATCACATACACAAGAACTGTCATGTGTATATCACTAGATTATCATATTGATGACATCTTCCTCTCAAAATTCTCATGACTGTCACCCATGAACCCATCTTTTTTCAACACCATTTGTTATCACTCAGATCTGGAGCTAACAAGCAGCCCTTAATAGAATAGATTCGACCAAATTGTTGGTAATAAAAGACCTTAAAGCATTGGTGTAATTTCCTATCTAGATTCAAGCAATTTGACGACCATATTTTCTCCTCCGACAGCTGCAAATGAAATCAGCTACATCCTTTGGTTTAAGTCATCTAGACCAGTAGCCATTAACGTCCTTCTGCTCTCTAGTAGTCATCTACAACATTTATTCATGGATCCTATCCTAAATGAAGTTCTAGTCCATTATCATCATTCAATGGCTAACGTAAGTAATGATTTTTTGAACAACTTGTTTGAAACTTTATTGCATGATCTTGTCCACCCATCATCAAATTACAGCAACCATTAAATCTGGCCATGGTCAGCATGAAAATTAGCCAGTCGCAAAACAAGCATGTGCAACTCATGTTTGATGCTGGTCGAATCTTTTAAACTATGAGCGCAAAGTGGTAACTATTATTCATTTAAAATAGCAACGCATAATCCAACTTTCATCTAAATTTTTTTTGAAACCAGACATCCAAGGAAATTATGCGGCCAACATTAATCCTAACCATTGGAGAGGATATGCAATTCATCCAAGCCATCTATTAGATGTGCAAAATTAATTTAAGTTGTTCAATCTATGCAAAAATATGCATAGTTCGTTTCTTACCCTTACTTTCCATGGGTTCCAACACTTATAAAAGGGGACTACCTTAAAGCTTTTGGAGCATCCAACTTACACTATGATTTTCAATCTTTGCAATGGGTATGGAGAAATTGTGGAGGGAGATCTTCAGTTAATCTTTGAGGAGTTCTAAGAGGAGATTTTCTCTGTACAAGCCATATAGATTTATTTTCTTTTTAGAACTCTCCATGACATTTATTGGGCTTATGTAACTGCCTAATTATAGATGAAACATTGGATGGCTCAAGCAATTTCTTTTCTTCTCCACATGTACATGTACATACCTAGCTTTTATACTCAAAATTCTTATTAGTTCCGTGAAAGCGTTGACTAATATGTTTCTTCTAATATTTAGAACAAATAAGAATTTCTTTTGCTTTTATTTTACAATTCTACTTTTTTAGATGATTTAGTCCTCTATTTTTCTACAATAAGGCCTAGCTTTGATTTTCTTCTGCTTATGCTATTCTAGCCTTTTTTTCCATCATATTATAAATGATTAGGGCAAAAAGAGCAACAAACTATTGGATATGTAGTCATAAATGCTCAGAAAAATGATGAGCTTTAGCAATAAGATCATTAACAATCTAAGGTATATATTTTCTAATTCATTAAACAACTTGTGTATTATATCAAGGTCACCTTCCCTTAATATAACTATTCAAATTCTATTACTTTTCCTTCTTAATGCTAATTGGAATATATTCTCCATTAAATTATTTTAAAAACCTTCTTTAGATAATTTTTTTTACCTATATAGGACTATGGCTTTTAGGTTCTTCAACATTTATTAGTACGTTTAATTAGTAGATAAGTGGTGCATCATATCTTTTATTACTTTGTGCATGGACAAAATTTGAGTAATTTCTTTATTTCTTGAATTCAAACTTCAATTGTATCGGAATCAGGACTTCCTACAAATCTAGGGGGTTGTCTTGTAAGAAAATATTAATTATTTCTTGTTCTATTAAAGAATCATCCATGGGTTGACCAACCAATAGTTGACACATGATTCTATTTTTTGTTTCAAGCATATTTCATACCTAACACTTGCTCAACCATAATTTTAATACATTCTTCCGTTGTGAGACATTCTTTATTATGTGCTCTGATTTTCTATTGTTTACATGACTACATTCTTCCCTTTTAGTTCTAGTAGAGGACTTCAAAACTGCCTATTTTCTTTCCTTTGATTTGAAGAATAAGTATTTATCCTTTAATTTATTTATATGAAAATATTTATAAAGAAACTAAACATTACAAGAATTATAACTAGAGACTTTCATTTCTTTTTCTTCCTCATCTGATGAGTCATTAATTTTATAAATCTCTATTTCTTTCCTTCTTCTTCAAATAATTCATTTATATCACAGATTTCTTATATTATAAGATCATTATCCTCAGGAGTTTTATCTTCCAAATATTTGAAATGTCCTTTCGGCCCTTTTTCCTCTCGCATTCCCACTTCCAAGTAATCTATTCTTCTTGCTATTTGTAGTGATTAAACTAGTACCATAGTGGAATCAATAAGTTCCATTATGCATTTATTAGCAGGTGTTTATAAGATGCTACGTGAGAAATGAACTTTCAGAGATACTAAGGTTTTTTATTCATCTTTAGCTTCTTAGGTTGAAGCCCTCGAGTTAGAGCGATAATAAAGTGCCCCTAATGATAATGTCCAATAAATGGTGCAAATTTCCTTTGCTCTGATTCAACTATAAATTTAATCCTTTTAAACATTTGCAAAGTTTTAAGATTAGAGACCAAATCTAAAATTTAGAATATAAATTTTTATAATAGGTTCGCTTCTATGTAACTGAGTTATATAGAAGCAATTCCATGTAACTCCAAATTTTAAATTTTTTATGCTTGATGAAAAATTCAATCCATTTATTATATTTAACATATTTTTTTATTTATGGACTAAGTTTCATCCCAATCAAATATGTGCATGGGCCACATTTATTAAAAATAGGTATATTCATGATTAAATTAGGAAAATACTTATATCAATTTATATATGTATTCGAATGTAGTAATACTTTATAAAAATATTATCCACATATAAATCATATTTTAGATGATTTACATATTGAAAATATAAATTTAAAATTGATATTTAATATTAAATTATTTTATTATATTGATTTTACAAATTTATATATGGAACTTATACACAATGATACTAGACAAGTGAAAGAGTTTTCAAGATATTATCAATTATGCTAACGATAATAGATGGAGTAGATTTTCCATTAAGCATCAAAATATTCAAAATAGAAAGGGCTACATAAAAAAGGACTTTTATAAAAGCATTCCCGTTATTATAATTCACCATAATCGTCACACTACTTCCTTTGTCTATATAGCATTCTTAAACACTAAATACCATGAGAATTACTTTACTCAAGGAATTGAATTATGAAAAATTACAAAATTTCATCCATTTTTTTGTAACTAAGTACACACCCGTACATCCATGTCTAATATCTGACGTAGTACAACCCATTTTTTGAATACAAATTAATTATAATGTTTAAGAAATTAGGTACTTGTAAAAAAAAACTAGGTAGTAGAGGTAAGTCACTCCTCAAGTTGTACTTAGATCCTTTTCATGATTTGAGGTCTTAATTTCTATATTTTAAAATTTAAAAATGCACGAGTACATTACTTGGTAAGTAGACACATAAAATTTTTTTACAATGCAAATCAATTCAATCGATTTGCATAGTTATCAATGGATTTCATGAAACATAATCATCTTGCCTTACTCCACACAATACTTGAAACACCTTTTGGCGTCACACACAGGGCATCATGGTCAAATGATTCGATTAATTTTTTTTAGAAACATCGACTGTAATTTTAACTCCACTAAGATATTTCATGTATTACATTCATTTTACATTATATGGTCATTGTTGAGGAAATATGAGCATTCTATTTCAAAAGGCACGATCAATCAAACATCATTCATTTGCAAGCACTCACAAACATTCATCAAAATGAAAATATCAAAAAAAAATTATAAAACATGGGTTGAGAAATTAAAAAAATTGCTTCTTACTTTTCAAAGTAATTGTTCAATAGAAGTTTTTTGTTGAGGGTTCTTTCCTTTCTCTCTTTTTCTACAATTAGAGTAAGAATTAATTCTTAGAGTTTAGGTTGTTTTACTTAATAGTTGCTAATTATTTTCTTCTTCTCTACTTAGTACCCTTTTCATTTCCATGATTTTATTATTATAATAGCTTACATTTTCTAAAAGTTGTTATAATATGTACTTATTAGTTATTAGTTTTATAAATTTGATATATATAATATGTACTTATTATTTTTATAAAGTCGATATATATAATATGTACTTATTATTTTTATAAAGTTGATATATATGTATAACCCTAGATTGAAATTTACAACTAAATGCAACTAAACAAAACTTTAAACTTACATTATTTGTTTGAAAGCCAAATGTCTTTAGCATCATGATAATTTCATACCTCTTTTTTCTTTTCTTCTCTTTGTATTATTTAATAAAATATTATATTTCATGTTTTAATTTTCATCATCGAAATTCCACAACTCATCATGGTTTAAACGTGAATGCTTACCAAAAATTTTAGTTCATAACCCATTTTGATTTATTTGTTACTAATTAATATTACTTTAAGCTATTAAATGGATTTTATCAATATTAATTGCATAAATATTGAAGTGAGTTTATGTTATTATTGCATAAATCTAAAACTTCTCTATTAAATACATTCCCTATTCCTATTCTTTTTATCTAACTTTCCTTTTTGTGGCTCTATTATAATAGCTTTTTCTTAAAATGTATTAAGTAGTTATATGTGTATATATATTTGTAGTTTTAATATAGAAATTCTATAATACTTTTTGTTGGTCCCGAGTTTATGGTAATTACCCAAGAGGGGAGGGGTGAATTGAGTATTAAAAAATTTATAACTTAAACAGAAACTTTACCCCGGATTAATCTATTCCCCTTTATGAAGAAACGAAATGGAAAACAATATAATGTTGAGAGCAGAAATATAAATCAAATACAGAAGATTTTATAGTGGTTCGGGTAACCTCCCTACTCCACTCTTCCAAGCTCACACTCCTTGTGACTTGGGTTCCACTATTGTATTTCACAAATACAATTAGAGCCACTGCTCTCTTCTAGATTCCAGCTCTAGGGGGCATCAACAAATCGCAGCACAAGTAGGTGATGAGTTCCACTCCAATCACACACTACTTTGCTTACACTTGATCTTAGTTCCTCAAACTAAATCAAGTTCAATACAGCAGTAATAATAATAACAAAATAATCTACACATTACAGTTGTGTAGAAGTAGTTTGGCGCAGAGAAGAACTTGTAGTGTTGGCTTTGAAGAATCAGCGTTGGGCTTTAGAAGTTTGAAGAAAAGTTCTTCTTCTAAGGATTGACTTGATCACTTGAAGCTCTTTAGAGATAGGAGTTATGAACAGTTAATGAATCTCAGCTACTTTCCTCGTTCACATTGAATGCCTTTTATAATTATGGAGGGAATCCGAACGTTTGAAGGTAGGAGGCGCGCATTTAATGCGCCAACGTTCGAATATTTTCCGACCGTTGCGACCCAAGTCGCAGGTAGAGTCGACTTCGGATGCGACTTCGCCCAAGTCGCAGATGGAGTCGACTTCGGGTGCGACTTCGCTAGTTCGCAGCATCTTCAAGTTCCAGATTGGGTCGACTTGGTCATCGACTTGACCCAAGTCGCAGGTGGAGTCGACTTCGGTATGCGACTTCACCTCGTCAGTTAGCTTGACGAACTTGAAAAACTTTGGGATGCTTTTGTTTTGCCTAGGTTTCTTCATGCCTTTTGTCCTTCCCTGATTTAGTTCTTCCTTGAGTCATTGTCTTCACTTTAGCTTGTTTCCTTTAGCTCCATGATTTGCGAGCCTTGAGTCATTGAGTCTTGAATCTTATTTTCTTGAGCAAGTTCTTGATTAGAACAATTGAGTTTATGCAACTTGTTTTCTTTGGACTTGGATTAGTCTTCATATGTTCCAATTTGAACATCTAAGTTGTCTTGATCTCCAACTTTACTTAAGTCTGCCTTGAAGTCATTTTATTCTCCATTTGTCTTTTGAAATTTTTCCTCTGTCCGATCGAAGTCGATGCCGGAGTCGACTTGGTCTGCGACTTCGCCCAAGTCGCATGCTGAGTCGACTTGGTCTGCGACTTCAGTGCCCCCTGTTCTCGGTTTCAACTCTGGACGGAAAACGACGCCTCCAAGTCGCTACTGGAGTCGACTTGGCCTGCGACTTCACCTTAAGTCGCAAGTGGAGTCGACTTGGGGTGCGACTTCGGCACTTCGGAGTCTTGACTTCAACTCTGGAAGGAATAGTCATTTTGAATTCGATGCTGGAGTCGACTTGGTCTGCGACTTCGCCCAAGTCGCATGCGGAGTCGACTTCGTTTGCGACTTCGGCAGCTCTGCTCCCCGTTTTCAACTCTGGAAGGAAACGACGCCTCGAAGTCGATGTTGGAGTCGACTTGGGGATCGATTTGGCCTTAAGTCGATGCCTGAGTCGACTTGGAAATCGACTTATCCTTCCATGCTTCATTTTCTTCAAATGTATATCCTTTAATCACTTTCACAAACATGTTAGTAGCCAAGACTTACTCAAATTGATTTGTTAATCATCAAAACATAGATTTAGCTTATTTTCCACATATTTCCAACAATCTCCCCCTTTTTGATGATTGACAAAACCGATTTGAGTGTATACCTTTCAATTGCTAAAAATAACATGCTAATTTTGTATTTTGAAATGTTATCATACTCATGCAAACAATCAAGTTAAAACATTCAACCAAAAACTATTGTAAAGACTTAAACTCTCATTCTGATCTTTTCTCCAAACTATTTAGACTCAATTCCTGACTCAAATCCCTATCTCTTCTCCCTCTTTTTGTCAATATATCAAAAATTAGAGAGTAAAGTAAGAGACAGGTGGGTGTGCTCCCCCTAAACAGGTGGGTGTGCTAAGTTAATTCAAGCATTTCCTATCATTTCTAATCTTATGAAATGGTTCTTTTGCTAGAGTTTTGGTGAATATATCTGCAATTTGATCTTCAGTTCTTACATATTCCAAACATATGTCATGATTTTCTACATGTTCTCTAATAAAATTATGTCTAAGGTCTATATGTTTGGTCCGAGAATGCAATACTGAATTTTTAGTTAAACATATGGCACTAGTATTATCACATCTAATAGGTATATCTTTAAAATCTATGTCATAGTCCCTAAGTTGTTGTTTCATCCAAAGTAATTGGGCACAACAGCTCCCGGCGGCAATGTATTCGTCTTCCGCCATAGATAGAGCAACACTAGTTTGTTTTCTTGAAAACCATGAAACCAACATGTTCCCAAGAAATTGACATGTTCCACTAGTGCTTTTTCTATCTACTTTGTAACCGGAAAAATCCGCATCCGAGTAGCCGATTAGATCAAAATTAGAGCCCTTTGGATACCAAAGCCCTAAATTGGTAGTGTCTACTAAATATCTGAAAATTCTTTTCACAGCTACCAAGTGTGATTCTTTTGGACATGACTGAAATCTAGAGCACATACACACACTAAACAGTATATCGGGCCTAGAAGCAGTTAAATACAATAAAGAACCTATCATGCTTCTATACAATTTAAATCAATTATTTTTCCTTTCTCATCTTTGTCGATTTTGATTGTTGAGCTCATAGGCGTGTTTGCCCCTTTGCTATTCTCCATGCCAAACTTCTTCAACATTTCTTTGATATACTTGGACTGGTTGATGAAAATTCCTTCTTTTAGTTGCTTGATTTGCAGTCCAAGGAAGAAATTCAGCTCCCCCATCATACTCACTCAAATTCTTTCTGCATAAGCTCAGAAAATTCTTAACAAAGAATCTCATTAGTAGCACCAAAAATAATATCATCAACATAAATTTGAATAATCAAGATTCCTTTTCTTTGTACTTGATAAACAAAGTGGTGTCTACCTTTCCCTTTTGAAAGTCATGATCAATAAAAAATTTGCTTAATCTCTCATACCAAGCTCTTGGAGCTTGTTTTAATCCATATAATGCTTTGGTTAATTTGTATACAAATTTAGATTGATCTTTCTCCTCAAATCCAGGTGGTTGTTCAACATACACCTCTTCATTTATATATCCATTCAAAAATGCACTTTTAACATCCATTTAAAACAATTTAAAGTTCATGTGAGATGCAAAAGCTAGTAAGATGCGAATAGCTTCTAATTTAGCAACCGGGGCATAGGATTCTTCAAAATCTATTCCTTCTTCTTGTGAGTATCCTTTTGCCACAAGTCTAGCTTTGTTTCTTACTACAAGTCCACTTTCATCTAATTTGTTCCTAAAGACCCACTTGGTGCCAATAACAGTACAATCTTTTGGTCTTTGAACAAGATGCCAAACTTGGTTTCTTTCAAATTGATTTAGCTCTTCTTGCATTGCTATAATCCAACTTTCATCATCAAGAGCTTGATCAATATTGAATGGCTCAATTTTGGATACAAAAGCATATTGTCCACAAATATTTTATTTTGATCTTCTAGATTTTACACCTTCATATACATTCCCTATAACTTGCTCAATTGGATGGGCATGTTTGAACTTTAAATCAGTTGAAGGTTTATAGGAGTTACCTTCACTTACCCTTTCCTCCATGGAGTCTTCTTGCTTTTCCTCATGCAGTTTTTCAAGACTACTTGTTATATCATCTGCATCACTTAAATCATCCTTTCTTTTGAAGCATGAGTTAGTGTCATCAAAAACAACATGAATTGACTCTTCTACAACTTGGTTTCGTTTATCGAATACTCTATATGCTTTGCTATTTGATGAGTAACCAAGGAATATTACCTCATCACTTTTAGCATCTAGTTTTCCCAAGTTGGTTTTTCCATTGTTCAAAACATAGCATGTGCATTCAAAAGCATGAAAGTGTGAAATATTTGGTTTTCTTCATTTCCATAGCTCATATGGGGTCTTTTTCAAGATTGCTCTAATGGTAACTCGATTTAAGACATGACAAACTGTACTTACAGCTTCACCCCAAAATTTCTTGGATAATTTGCTCTCATTTAGCATTGTTCTAGCCATCTCTTGTATAGTTCTGTTTTTCCTTTCAACCACTCCATTTTTTGTGGAGTCCTTGGTGCAGAAAATGTGTGATGAATTCCTTTTTCATTGCATAATTCTATGAATCGTTTATTTTCAAATTCACCACCATGATCACTTCTTATAGTCATAGTAGTACTTTATTTTTCATTTTGCACCAAATTAACAAAAGTTGCAAACATAGAGAAGACTTCATCTTTGCTAGCTAAGAGAATTATCCATGTGAATCTTGAAAAATCATCAACAATTACAAATACATATTTCTTTCCACCAATGGTTAAAATGTCGGATGGCCCATATAGATCCATGTGTAGCAATTCAAGTGGCCTAGTGGTGGAGATTTCCTTTTTGGTAGAGAAAGGCATTTTAGGTTGTTTCGATAATTGACATGCCTTGCAAATTTTGTCTTTGTCATATTTCAACTTTGGCAAGCCTTCTACCAAACTCTTCTTCCATAGGGTCTTTATATTTCCCATGTTTATATGCCCAAGCCTTTTATGCCAAACCCATGGATCATTATCAATGACCATTAGACATTGACCATCTAATTCATCAAGTGAAACCAAATATACATTTCCATGTCTTTTTCCACTAAACATGATATGTTATCCATCAAATACATTACATATAGATGATTCAAACACAACCTTGTATCCTTTGTCACATAATTGACTAATGCTCATTAGATTGTGCTTGAGTCCTTCAACAAGCAAAACATCTTCCATGCATGCATTTGAAATACTATATATGTTTCCTTTAGCTTTAATTTTACCTTTCTCATTATTACCAAAGGCAACAGTTCCATCGTTGCAAGGCTTAAATTTATGAAATAAACTTCTTTCTCCGGTCATATGCCTTAAACAACCGCTGTCCATGAACCATACGTTGTTTGACTTTGCCTTGAAACATATCTGAAAAATAAACAAGTAAATCTTATCTCTTTGGTACCCATTTTATGGGTCCATTTGGGTTAGTAATATAATTCAATCTTTGTTGCTCTAACTTAGAAAGCCCAAATCTTGTGTTTTTTAGAACCCAAACTAATTTTGCACCATAATCATACAGTTTCTTAAAGTTACATTTATAGGCTTTATGACCCATTTTATTGCAAAAATTGCAAGCCATTGGTAATCTAAGAGTAGGCCTCCAAGTATATAATGGTTCAAACGTTGGCCTTCTAGTCCACATAACATTTTTCCTTTTTGGCTTGTATATAGGTGCAATTTTGGTTTGATTGTTCCCAAGTATTGGCACATTCGATTTGCCACTTTCTTTTTGCTCAAATGTATAATATCCAAGACCTCTTTTATTTGTTTGGGCAGTCATATTCAGAACATCTTTACATTTTCTCCTCGATTAGAGAACTTTGCTAATGATTCATTTAAGGATTCGTTCTCCTTTTTCAGTTTCTCTACTTCTTTCAAAAGCAATTCATTTTCATCTTTCAATTTTGATGATCTTTCAGCTAGTTTTCCATTTACAATAATGACGGAGTTACATTGTTGTCTCTTCAATGAGAACTTGTTTCCTAGCTTTTTGATTTCCTCATATAATAAATCATATGCAAGTTGTAGTTCTTCTAATTCAGCACATTTGAGGCATTCTTGAAAAGAAGAATAACTAGATTGAGAATGACAGAGTTTGGAAGTTACATCTTCATTGCTTGTGCACTTTGTTGAGATGGTTTGTTCTTCCAAAACTTCCGTTGTGTTCAAACACAACAAATCTTCTTCTTGCTCAATCCGCGCCATGCAGCATATTCTTGCACAATTTGCCGCTTCAAAATCATCGGTTGAGGAGCTACTTGTTGATGAAGTTTATTCATTCACGTATATTCCTCTTCCTTTTGATCTTTGAAATTTTCTGCCTTCATGTCCTTCCTTCCTCTCTTGATAATCCTTTGGTTTCTCTTCCGGTGTAGGACGTTGAGCTTGCATATGTCCCATACCCCCGCATCTATAGCATTTTGTAACCTCCTTCTTCTTCTCTCTTCGTGGTCTTTCTTTGAAGTCTTTGAAGTTATTTTCTTTTCTCACAAATTTTCAAAATTTGCGAGTGAGAAGTGCAATATCTTCATCATCGTTATGAGACGAGGAGGTAGACTCTTCTGAGTTGTGTGCCGCTTTCAACGTAATGATTCTCTTGCCTTTGCGTTGATCTTCATTTCTTCTCTTGATTAGATCATGTGACATTAATGAGCTAATAAGATCTTTTAGCTTTAATGTGTTTAGGTCTTTGGCTTCTTCTATTGCAGTAATTTTTGGAGTCCATGAATCAGGTAGCACCCTTAGAATCTTCATAACCTGTTCAGATTCAGATATATCCTTTCCAAGACCTTTCAAAGCATTAGTAATTTTTGAGAATCTAGCAAACATTTCAGAAATATTTTCTATTTCTAGCATTTTAAAGCTTTCCAATTCTCCTATCAAAATGTTTCTCCTTGTCCCTTGGACTTGAGAAGTTCCTTCATAAATAGATGTTAGAGTATCCCATTTTTCTTTAGCGGTTAGACAAGAGGATACTCTATCATATTCGGAAGCCGTAAGAGCACAAAATAAAAAATTCATGGCCTTAGCATTGCTCTTAACGGTTCTTACTTCCTCTTCGGTCCATTTGGAAGCTCTTTCATCGATAGGCAAGGTTACACCATCTTGGATTGCAATCCAAGAGTCCATATCGGTAGCCATAATGAGTTGCTTCATACGAAGCTTCCAATAGCCGAAATTGTTCCCATCAAACAATGGTGGACTAGTAAATGATTGACCCTCGGCAAATGCAGGAACGGAAGTCGATTGGGATGCCATATGATTAGATCTCTTTGGTTTAACTCAAAGTCCTGCTCTGATACCACTTGTTGGTCCCGAGTTTATGGTAATTACCCAAGAGGGGAGGGGTGAATTGGATATTAAAAAATTTATAACTTAAACAGAAACTTTACCCCGGATTAATCTATTCCCCTTTATGAAGAAACGAAAAGGAAAGCAATATAATGTTGAGAGCAGAAATATAAATCAAACACACAAGATTTTATAGTGGTTCGGGCAACCTCCCTACTCCACTCTTCCAAGCTCACACTCCTTGTGACTTGGGTTCTACTATTGTATTTCACAAATACAATTAGAGCCACTGCTCTCTTCTAGATTCCAGCTCTAGGGGGCATCAACAAATCGCAGCACAAGTAGGTGATGAGTTCCACTCCAATCACACACTACTTTGCTTACACTTGATCTTAGTTCCTCAAACTAAATCAAGTTCAATACAGTAGTAATAATAATAACAAAATAATCTACACGTTACAGTTGTGTAGAAGCAGTTTGGCGCAGAGAAGAACTTGTAGTGTTGGCTTTGAAGAATCAGCAGTTGGGCTTTAGCAGTTTGAAGCAAAGTTCTTCTTCTAAGGATTGACTTGATCACTTGAAGCTCTTTAGAGATAGAAGTTATGAACAGTTAATGAATCTCAGCTACTTCCCTCGATCACATTGAATGTCTTTTATAATTATGGAGGAAATCCGAACGTTTGAAGGTAGGTGGCGCGCATTTAATGCGCCAACGTTTGAATATTTTCCGACCATTGCGACCCAAGTCACAGGTGGAGTCGACTTCGGATGCGACTTCGCCCAAGTCGCAGATGGAGTCGACTTCGGGTGCGACTTCGCTAGTTCGCAGCATCTTCAAGTTCCAGACTGGGTCGACTTGGTCATCGACTTGACCCAAGTCGCAGGTGGAGTCGACTTCGGTATGCGACTTCACCTCGTCAGTTAGCTTGACGAACATGAAAAACTTTGGGATGCTTTTGTTTTGCCTAGGTTTCTTCATGCCTTTTGTCCTTCCCTGATTTAGTTCTTCCTTGAGTCATTGTCTTCACTTTAGCTTGTTTCCTTTAGCTCCATGATTTGCGAGCCTTGAGTCATTGAGTCTTGAATCTTATTTTCTTGAGCAAGTTCTTGATTAGAACAATTGAGTTTATGCAACTTGTTTTCTTTGGACTTGGATTAGTCTTCATATGTTCCAATTTGAACATCTAAGTTGTCTTGATCTCCAACTTTACTTAAGTCTGCCTTGAAGTCATTTTATTCCCCATTTGTCTTTTGAAATTTTTCCTCTGTCCGATCGAAGTCGATGCCGGAGTCGACTTGGTCTGCGACTTCGCCCAAGTCGCATGCTGAGTCGACTTGGTCTGCGACTTCAGTGCCCCCAGTTCTCGGTTTCAACTCTGGACGGAAAACGACGCCTCCAAGTCGCTACTGGAGTCGACTTGGCCTGCGACTTCACCTTAAGTCGCAAGTGGAGTCAACTTGGGGTGCGACTTCGGTACTTCGGAGTCTTGACTTCAACTCTGGAAGGAATCGTCATTTTGAAGTCGATGCTGGAGTCGACTTGGTCTGCTACTTCGCCCAAGTCGCATGCGGAGTCGACTTTGTTTGCGACTTCGGCAGCTCTGCTCCCCATTTTCAACTCTGGAAGGAAACGACGCCTCGAAGTCGATGTTGGAGTTGACTTGGGGATCGACTTGGCCTTAAGTCGATGCTTGAGTCGACTTGGAAATCGACTTATCCTTCCATGCTTCATTTTCTTCAAATGTATATCCTTTAATCACTTCCACAAACATGTTACTAGCCAAGACTTACTCAAATTGATTTGTTAATCATCAAAACATAAATTTAGCTTATTTTCCACATTTTTCCAACACTTTTAAGTTAAATATGCTTCTATAATAAAACGTTATAAGATAGGTTTTATTAAAATAAATAGATAATTAAAAATATGAATTGGATGTGGTTCGAACCTATAATCAGTGCATGTGAAGTTATCATTCTTACTATTTCAAAAAGCCAACTATTTGTGAACACAACTAACTAATTTCCAAATCTGTGTTTACTCAAGTTTTAATGATTAACAATTAAACTTGAGAATGTTAAGGATATTCATGTGTTTAACTTAATATTTGAAGTTCAGAATTTTGAAATTCAAGCAAAAACAATCCAAATTGCAAAGTCAAGTTGACCACAACATAGACTTGGGTCAAGTCAATACCCGAGTTGACTTCAGCATTGACCTGAACTGGAATTTTGGAGACTGAGAGAAAAATGTGGACGCATGACAAACCGAAGTCGTATCCCAAGTCGACTCAACTTGAGACTTGGTGAAGTCAAAAAGTGACTTGGAGTACATTAGGCAACTGAAGCTCCATTAAATTGAAGCTTCAGAAACGAAGTCGAAATATAGGTCGACTTTACTATGCAACTTGAGTAAAGTTGAATCCAAAGTGGACCCAGACACTTAGACTTAAAGATTTAAGAGCTAAAATAAAATTTTCGCTAAGTATCATAATCAAAGTTGTACCTCGAAATCGACTCCATATGCAACTTGGGTCAAGTCTCTCACAAAGTTGACTCAGCTCATAAAGTTGAAGAAAAGAAAGCCAAATTAAGGAAGATTTAAAGTTTTTAAAATACAACATATAGTGAAATCGAAGCCGAAGTCGACTTCGCATGAGATTTGTGTGGAGTCCCAAGTCCAAGTTGACTTAAAAAGAAAACTTGGAAAAGTAAATGATGAAGACAAACTATCCGGAAGCATTTGTTAGACTGAAGTCACAAGCCAAGTTAACTCTAATGTATGACTTAGGGAAAGTCGCAAACGAAGTCGACTCCAAATGCAATTTAAGTCTCAATGGTTAAATTTTTTTGAATGTTAGTGCATTTAATGTACGCCACCTACCCTCTAATGTTCAATTTTTCCTCACAACTATTTAAAGCACGTCAATGGGAGTTATGATGGTTAGAAGAGAATTTATTTAGTTGCCACCTTCCTATTTTAAGCAGTTAAGAGTGCAATTAAAGACTTTGAAAACAAGACTCTCAATTTCATAGCAAGAGCTACAACTTCTCATCTTCTTCATTCTCTCAAGAGTCTGCTCAAGTGCTTCAACTGCTCTATACGCAGTTGTAAAGTTTACATTCATTTATTACACTTATTTCATATTGTATTGAGTTACTTGGCTTGGTGTTGGAGACAAAGCCCTTGGTGTATCATAAGTAATGCTCGATTAGAGTGGAACTTACCTTCTACTTGTGAATTTATCATAAAGGCCTCCAATAACTAGAATCTAGATGATAGCTAATTTTGTAGTTGTATTTCTTCTCAGATAGTGAATCTCTGGACACAAGAGATTGTGTGGCGCCCCAAACCAGGGTGCCTAGAAACCTTACTCCGGGATCTTGTCGATTGGTTAATGTGACTCGGGATTGTTGCCCTGATCACGCGGCGGGTTCTTAATTGGATCTCGTCCAATTTTTTTTTCTTTTATCCATCATCATTTCATGTCTTTGCATTCCACACCATTCATCATTCATAATGGACTTATCCATATCATCATAAATCATCAACTTCTCATATTATTCATTACTTCATAATTTCATACAACCTATGTCTTTTTCACCATATCCCATTAGGGCATTTATTCATACAAAAATCTACTAACCTTTGTAGATTCCTCTTTTCCTTTAGCAACACATGTCTTTCATCTCTTGGCTTTCCCTACACCTATCTGAGGTTGGAAAAACAAAACATGAGTCGAAACTCAATAAGTAAGCATTTTTAATTTTAAATGCATTCCTCTCAATTCGATAGAAGACACTTACCAAGTGATCAACCATCAAATGCACAGAAACCTTTTCATAAAAATCATTTCATAAATATTTGATGTACAAATTAGGGGCGAGAATCGGGGCGGGTCGGGACGGGTCAGGGTGTGCCCAACGCTGACCCTACCTTTCAAAAATCTGGTTTGACCCTTATTTTTTTTGGGTCAGGACAAGGTCGGTTTAACCCTTACTTTTTTTTACTAGGTCTCGGGACAAAATTCGGATCGGTTTCGGGACGACGGGTCGGGTAAAAACTACGGGTCAAGTAAGAAATTTTTGAAAATTTATGAAGCTATCAAGTATAAAGACAAATCTATATTAAATTTAATTACTATATGCTTCAATCTATTACTAATCAGTCAAAGTAAGACATAAATACTTAAATAAAACATGAATATTTATTCACCTATATAAGAACAAGTTAATGAAACATACCTTCGGGGTAGGTTTAGAAAATATATTATATAATGAACTTGAAAGAGATGAATTTATACGAACGGGGTAAAAGTTGTGAGTTGTAGTGTGTCTTGTTGTCAGGAGAGTGGTCCAAATGGTTGGACGAATATTTCATTATTTATCCAAAGTTAGTCTCATCAGCTGCGTAGTGGAGGAGCGACGCCGTGAAAAAAATTGCCAATATTAAGAAGTTTTCATGTCGTATAATACCAATAAAAAAAGAACTTTTTTTTAAATGTAAAATATAAATGCAAAAGATGTATGTAGCTTTGATGTATTTTCAGACAACCATCTCTAATAATGCAATTTAGTATCCCATTATCTTTGTTGCATTGTTTAGAAATAGGAAATATTATGATTATAAATATCATCAATGAGAAGTAGAGGTTTTGGGGAGAGATGAAAACATGTATGAATATATTTAAAACGGTATGTTTTGGATGGCCTGGTACTGGTTTTGCTTTGCAAGAAAAATAAAATAAACATATGCATAGCAGTTCTGTACCGTTGGTGGGATTCGAACCAGCGACTTAAGCCACCACAGTCGTTCGCTCTACCAACTGAGCTAAAGTCGGTTGATGATATAATGTCTTTTATAATGAAACTTATTCAAGAGCTATCCAGCGCTTCCATAGCGGATCAGCGGGTATAACGGGTCGGGATCCGGTAGGTCCGCCCGTGACCCGCATTTTGTAGAATTTTCTAAACCCTCGGCCCGCCCCGCCCCACCGGGTACATAATCCCGACCCGCCCTGGTATAAAATAGGGTTGGGGTGGGGTGGGTCACGGGTTGACCCGCCCCGATTCCCACCCCTAGTGCAAATGCTTCCTTTCCATTCCTGACAGAAACCTTCGTGTGCGAGTACGCTAGCCCAGGGAACATCTCACATAGCATGGTCTAATACGCCGGCTTTCAAGGGGAATATCTCTTCCTCTTTACACCTACATGGTCTCCTACATGCATGACTTTTGATTTCCCCAGCATTATATACCTCTTACACCAAGTGACTTGTCATTCTCATGTAGATAATTATTTGCACCATCCCTTAAAAACATTATTTTCAAATCTATGCTTTTCTTTTCAATCCATATATGACAATGCAATGCATTCATTCACACATAACATTCCTTTGCCTCTACCTCTTGGGAGGATGCCGTCGGCACACGGCCCATACGACTCAGCAATAGTGAAGGGGGACCCTCTGATCCGCTTTCTACCTCCACCAAAGCCTCTTCATTATACATCATACATGTGCACATATCCATGAACATCACATGATATCAATATGCCGGCATGACTTTTCATAAAAACTCATAAACATTCATCATTTCAAAATATTATAGGAATGACCATCCTTAAACACATTTCATAAATACTTGAGAATAAAACATATTTTCAAAAGAGTTTGCTTGCTTACAATGAAGCAATAAAATCATATTTAAAAAAAAAGTTTGATTGCTTACCTTCTCAGTCCGTGTCCTCAACTTTCTCCTTTCCTCTTCCTCTACAAGAAAATTGGATATTTTATCCATCTATTCCATGTCTTAGATTGCTTTCGATGCATGCTTTATAATCATTTATTACCTCATTCCTATAGAGGTTAATCTTATAAAGATACTTGGTCATTACCTCCTTATATGGATTTTTTTTATCCATAAATTTCTTTTAAAATTCCATCTATATGTTCTTTAAAATATGAATACTAATCTCATTTTTTTCCACCCAATTTACGCTTTTTACTGTTCATGGTAATGTTCATCAACACTGTTCACGATCACTGTTCATGGGGTATTGTTTATAATCACTGTTCATGGATTACTGTTCACGTTTACTGTTCACAGCAATGTGGGTTACTGTTCATGGGTTCCAAAAATAAAAAATACCATGACATAGCTCTTAGTCAGTATATCATGGAAAAATTCATGAATTTTGAATTTATCATCATTAACTTAGCCAATTAAATCATTTTCTCCATATACTAAAATTCATCATAATTTCTCTTAAGCATAATCCTTAAATCTAAAAATCATAAGATTAATATATCATCATTCCAACATCATAACTATCATAAACATTCATCCTAAATCATCGTTTAGCAATATTGGAGCATTATTTACTCATCTTATACATGATTTTCCCGAACGCTCTATCTTCGCTCCAAATTTTTGATGTTTTGGCATAATTCCACTTAGGTATTATAACTTTACTTATTTTCTCATACTTAGGCATTATCTAAGCATAGTTTTACCCTACTTAACATCCAAAAGAAATTTGGGAAGAATCCCCTTACCTGAAGTGAATATATCCTTCCTCATTTCTCACTTTCTCTCTCTTTCCTTCTCTCCTTCTCTCTCTCAAGGCTTGGAACTAATTTGGCTTGAATTTTTCAATCTTGGAGCTAGTTTGGAGTGCCTTTGGTCGTTCATAGCACCCCCTATTTATAGTTTTGCATTTTTTCATAAAATTATAATTTACCCCCTTGCTTGAGGTACTTAATTCTAAATATTTTTTTTAATTTCCATGAATTTTCTTGAGCAATGTGCAGCCCCCTAGCTACTGTTCACACCTACCCTAGCTGTAGCTATTTATTTATGATTTTTGATTTATTAAAATTAATTATTTTAAGCTAATTAAATCTCAACCGTTGATTCTTGATGAGGATGATTTTGGGCCATTGATTTTGGCTCCAAATCCCATGCCCCTGCCCTCCTTGAGCCTTGTGCTGATTTTTCATTAATTATTTTTATTTTTAATTAATTAAATTTAACCCAAAAGTCTAATATAATTAATGAAAAAGGTGGGCTACCTTTTTTATCTCCAAACGACATTTCATCTTGACCGTTAATTCATGATTTTCATCACATCTTAAATAATTCATCATGTTCATCATAAATATTTGGTCATCCATAAAAAATTTCACATTAATCCGACGTCCGGATTGCAAGTTATGAATTTTTCTTCATTTTCTCTCAAAAATCCACTAAAAATCCGAAAATACTAAATAAATCAAAAAGTGGCTATTTTTTCCTTTTGTGAGAAGTTTCCTTTTTCGTCTTTTATGATTAAGTTAATCCAAAGTGATTAACTTAACATATTCCTTAATCCCACATTTCACTATTCACATTTCACTATTCATCCGAATTTACATTTCATAATTCATTATTTAATCTTCCAATTCCATATATTGCAAAATATCATCCATATATTTTATATACGGATCAATACATTACCTAGGGTTTATAAACATAGGGTTTCATACATGTCTCCAAGATCGGGGTTTCACAGATTGTGTGCTTAGAAAAGCGAAATAGGGAGGTTGCCCGAACTATATAATTTTGTGTGTTCTTTGTGTCTTTGCACTTATTCCATTTTTCTGCCCTCTTACTAGCTCTTTGTATTTTATTCAAGGGGATTGATCCAATCTAAGGTTAAATTTTAATTAGCCAAAGAATTTTATTAACCCAATTTGTCCCTACCCCCTTAGGTTGAACTAATGCTCTTAAAGGCCATAAAAAGTCCATTTCAAAATTTAAGCAGGTTGTGATGATTCTATGTGCCTTACCAAAGTCTTAGATGGCTAAAATCATGGCTATTGAAGAAGCTAAAGATCTGAACACCCTAAAACTGGAGGATCTCATTAGTTCATGGATGTCTCATGAGCAGATAAAGAAGAAGAAGAATGAAGAACACAGCCAAGGAAAGAAGACTCTTGCATTAAAAGCTACTTATCATATCATAGACAAATCTTCATCTACTTTCCCGAACGAAGATGAAGAGATTACTCTCCTCACCAAAAAATTATAAGAAGAGGACAAAGTGTTGATTCCTCCAAAATCTATTATAAAAGAAACAAAAGAAACAAGAAGAAAGATGCTTTCAAATGTTACAGATGTGAAGGCGTGGGACACATGCAAGAATAGTGCCCCACACCCAATGAGAACAAGTTCAAAGATAGACAAAAGAGGAAAGAGAGAAATAACTTAAGGAAATTTTCAAAATAAAAAGGCCAGTGAATGTACGTAAAAGAAAGCTATCTACATAAAGCAATTCATCTAGTGAAGACCAAGAAGTTGCAAATTGCACACGAATTTGCAGCGTGGCATAAATAGAAGAAGAAGATTCACTTAATTGCGTCATAGCTATAAAAAAATGATTGAGAGCCAAACCATCTCGACAAATTACACAAGCAATGATTAGGTATTATCTAAATTGTACCATTCAATATCTCAATTGATTTGGTCTTCCTCAAATGATTGTGACAAATATGCCATGTTAGAAAAATTACAACAAGCTTATGATTCATTATATAAAAAGGCTAAAAAATTTAGCATCAAATATGTCAAGACGAAAAGACAATGTAACTCGACAATAATTTTAAATAGCAAACTAGCAAAGAGAGTCAAGTCTCTTATTGAAGAAGTAAAAAAATTTTATATTGAACTAGCAAAGCTCAAGAAAGAAAACACAATATTGAATGAATCATTGGCGAAGTTCTCCAACTCGTAAGAAAGTATTCAAATATTCCTCAAAATGACCACATAAATAAGTAAAAAAAGGACTTGAATACTCAACATTTGAACATAGTGAGCGCAACAATGCAAACGTGCCTAAATGAGTAAAATCTCAAGCCAAAGTTGCACCAAAAGTCAAGTTGAATCATGAAGAACTACATGTGTAAGAAGATCAACTCGGCAACCAACAAGCACTTGGAGTGCCCCTCAAAGGGTTCATGGAGTATGTAATTTATATAACAAATTTGGATACAAAGTATACAAATGTAAAATTAAGAAATTACATGAAATGACCAAAATTGATTTAGGTATCAAGAAGCCTCAGGTATGAACTTACTAGACATAAACAATCGATGTTACAATCATATGCTAACCCAAATGGACACAAAAGATGGGTACCAAGGAGATGAGCTTTATATAATTTATTAAGCATGTGTGTTTTAAAGCAAAGGCAAGTAATTCATGGTTCATGTATAATGGATGCTCAAGACACATGGCGAGGGACAAGGAGTTTTTCAATGATCTCAAGCCTTACAACGATGGAACTATTGCTTTTGACAATAATGAGAAAATAAAAATTTGTAGTAAGGAAAATATTTATGGAACTTCAAATGCATACATAGAAGAGGTTCTATTTATTGAATGACTCAAATACAACTTGATGAACATTAGCTATTTATGTGACAAAGAATATAAAATTATTTTTGAATTTTCTATATGCAATATTTTGGATAAAGAATACATAGTTTTGAGTGGCAAAAGACATGAAAATATATATTTAGTATGCCTTTATAAATTAGATAAAAAATGTCTAATGAAGGTTGATAATGACCTATGGGTATGACACACAAGAGTGGGACATATAAATATGTTAAATATAAAGACTTTAAGAAAAAGGAGTTCGTTAAAAGAATTACTAAAATTCAAATATGATAAAGATAAAATCTGTAACGCATGTCGAATGTCCAAGAAATCAAAAAATATTATTTTCACCTAAAAATAAGGTCACAACAATAAGACCACCTGAGTTACTACACATGGATCTATATGTACCATCCGACATTTTAAGCCTTAAAGAAAAAAGATATATATGTGTTGTACTTAATGATTATTTAAGGTTCACTTGGATAATGTTATTAACTAGTAAAAATGAATCCTTCTCTATATTTTATAGTTTTTCAATTGGTACAAAATGAAAAAAAAACTTCAATCTTATTTATTAGAAGTGATCATAGTAGTACATTTGAGAATAAATATTTTATAGAGTTTTGTAATGAAAAAGGAATACACCACCCATTTTTTGCACCAAGAAATCTTTAACAAAATGAGTGATTGAGAGAAAGAATAGAACAATACAAGCAATGGTTAGAACCATGCTAAATGAAAGTAAAGTATTTAAGAAATTTGGGCCAAAACTATTAGTACAACTTATTATGTTTTAAATCGTGTTACCATAAGAGCTATTTTGAAAAAGGCCTCATATGAGTTATAGAAAGGTAGAAAACTAAATATATTATACTTTTATGTCTTTGATTGCATATGCTATGTATTGAACAATGGTAAAGACAACCTTGAAAAATTAAGTGTGAAACAACATTTCTTGGTTACTCTTCCAATAACAAATCATTTAGAGTATTCAATAAAAGAACTCAAGTAGTAGAGAAGTCTATACATGTTATTTTTGATGAATTTAACCTAACTCCAAAGAAAGAAGATGAGCTAATTTGTGCAAAAAATTTGTCAAAAGACTGTGAGAAGCTACAAGTGAAAAAGAAAAGGAAAAAAGAGCTTAAGCAAGATGAAGAAAATTACAAATCATGCCAAGAGGTAAGTGAATGTAATGTTTCCTATAAACTTCCTAAAGATCTCAAATTTATGTATGACCATCTAATTGAACAAATTATAGAAAATAATACGATGGTCTAAAAATAAGAGACTCAAGACAAAATATATCTGGACATTTTTCCTTTTTGTCAAAGATTGAGCCAAATACAATGGACTAAACTCTTAGTGATGAAAATTGGATAATAGCAATGCAAGAAAAGTTAAATTAATTTGAAATGAATAAAGTATGACAACTTGTTCCTAAACTCAAAGATCAAATCATAATTGAAACCAAATGAGTATTTAGGAGTAAATCAAATGAAAGTAATTTAGTTGTTAGAAACAAAGCTAGAATGGTAGTTAAGGGGGTACTCATAAGAAGAAGGAATTGACTTTGAAGAATCATATGCCCCCATAGATAATTAAAAGTCATATGCATATTATTTGCCTTTGCATCGCATATGGGTTTGAAATTGTTTCAAATAGATGTCAAAAGTGCATTTTTTCAATGGTAACCTTAATGAAAAAATTGAACAACCTCTGGCCTTTTTAGAGAATGATCAATCAAAATATGTATATAAATTAACCAAAATGCTATATGGATTGAAACAAGCTCTTGGAGATTGGTATGAAATGTTTATCAAATTTCTGATTGACCATGACTTCAAAAGAGAAGAAGTAGACACCACTTTGTTCATTAGGTACAAAGAAAATAACATCCTAATAGTGTAAATTCATATAAATGATATTATTTTTAGTGCTAATAATGAATCCTTGTGCCAAGAATTTTCAAAGTTGATGCAAAATGAGTTTGAAATGAGCATGGTGGATAAATTTAACTTCTTTCTTGGATTGCAAATTAAGCTACTTTAAAGAAGGAATATTCATATGTCAATCCAAATACATTAAAAAATGATTAAAAAGTTTGGAATGCAAAATTGCAAATGAGCAAACACACCTATGAATTCATCAATCAAAAGGACAAGAATGAAAAAGGTAAAATAATAAGTTAATGTCTATATAGAAGTATGATTGGACCTTTATTGTACTTAATTGCTTTTAATGTATATATTGTTCAAGATTCTAATCTAATCCTAAAGAATCTCACATGATAGCTGTTAAAAGACTCTTCAAATATCTTTGACGCAACAAATTTAAGATTATGGCATCCCAAAGGTTCAACTTTTGACTTGATAGGTTACTCAAATGCAAATTTTGATAGTTATAAAATAGATACAAAAAGCACCAATGGGACATGTCTATTCTTTGAAAGCATATTGGTATCATGATTTTCTAGAAAATAAATAAGTGTTGCTCTATCTACTACAGAAGCTAAGTATATAGATGCAGATAGTTGTTGTGTCCAATTACTACAGATGAGACAATAATTAAGAGATTATGGATTAGAATATAGAAACATTCTAATTACATGTGATAACATAAGTGTTATTTGCTTAACTAAAAACCCAGTGTTACATTTTAGAACTAAACACATTGATGTTAGGCACCACTTTATAAGAGAACATGTGGAAAATTATGATATTTGCTCAGAATATGTGAAAAATTAGGATCATATTCCAAATATATTTGTCAAACCATTAAATATTGAATCATTTTATAAAAATAGAAAAAGAAATGCAAATGATAGACATAGGAGCACGAAAGTCAAATTAATTTGTCTCTTGACAAATATGTGCTTGTATATGTTGAAATATGTATTGCTTGTAATGATTGATTTAGTTGAAATATAAATTTGAAATATTAAATGAAAATTAAATGATTAAGAGAAGGGTTTTGCATTAGAAAGAGGATTTGGACAATGGGTAGGCGAGTCAAGTTGACTCCGCACAGCCCAAGTCGACTTCATTGAGCGAAGTTGACTTCAAACCTGACTTAGGGTTTGAAATCAGCCCTACCGCTCATGACAGTTCACATACTTAAGGCTCCAATTTATTTATTTTTTTATTTCCCACTTCACTCGAGCTCCATCTCCTCTCTTAAGCTCTCAAGCACTTCTCCTTTGCGTCTTCCATCTTCAAATCACAATCCAATATATTATATCATCATCCTCATCATTCCATCTATCCATGGCTCCTAAGAAAGTCATAAGCAAGCCATCCAAACTCCTCATTTCCTATCATTCTCGATCCACACATGTAGGGAAATGTCCCTAAAAGGTAGAGGCCACTAGATAAGAGTCCGCAAGAAGAAATTACAGGCTCCATCGGATGTAGACTTCGTTTCCATGAAGGTAATTTGTCTACTTCCCAACCTAAAGAAGTAAAGAGGTCATCTAGTGAAAACGAGGAAGAAATAACTAAAAAGAAAGGAGCCTCCTTGCAAAAAGAATTTATCCTGGTCTTACTCGGCAATTCTACTATGCCTAAAGTGAGGATGAATTGAGTACCTATGTCAAAGGTGTAGAAATCAAAATATGTCATGCACATGGAATTTCAAGAAGAAATACCAGACATGAGCTAGGTAATATTTTGGGAGTTTCATTTTATGAAGACCCAATCCAAAGGGATTAACACAGGTTCATATGTATAATTAGTTAACTGGAAGCAATAAATATCTGGAAAGCATGAAATTGCTACACTATATGGATTTTCCTCCAAAGTTAAGAGTACTTAGGCTTCTAGTTGCTCATTTCACATATCCCAAAAGAGGTGGGAGAAATCAACTAAATTCTTAAGATGCGGAGATTTTGTGGAAGTTAACAAACAAGAAAAGAATTAGTCTACCCAAGTTGATCATGGAAGCTTTAGAGCTAAAGAAACACAATCCAAGAGAGATAATTCCTTATGGAACATGGATTACTGGGATTTTGGAGCATTATGGGATTGATTTGGAAGGAGAATCATTTGAAGTTCTCAAGCCCACAAATCCAGTTAATGAATCCCTCCTAATGCGAATGAAGATTGATATAGAACAGTTTAGTCCAGAACAAATTCAAGCTAGAGTTGGCAGGAATTAAGCTCCACGAGCCCAAGGAGAACCTGAGAGGAAGCTCATTCTCAGGGGGAGTATGAAGCCCAAGTCCCACAGCATTAACCTGAACCACAGTCTTCTCATTTTTCTCCTCACCCTCAATTTCCACATGCATTTCATCAATCCCTTGCATCTCATTCCCATGCATCAAATTCTCCAAACTCATCTCATGCACATGATAGGTTTGCACAACCTACAAGTACTCACTCCATGCATCCCACCATTCTAAAATATCTCCATGCCATAGAGTGAATAGGTAACACAAGAGCTAGGGTCTACTCATATGTCTATCCTAAATATGCATGAAAGACAAGATAAGTTAGAGCTTGAAATCAAGCATATCTCTTACCAACTTGCCTCAAGAACTATGCATCATCAAGCCATCCCTAGTATTCCAAGCCTTGATCCATATTTTGTTGAGTCCAAAGTTTCATCTCCCTTGATATAACAAGAGCCTCCAGTTTTCACACCCTATGACATTTTTTCTCCACCCAAATTCCTTTGTGATCAACTGTCATATCCTATAATTTCATTTGCATATGATAAAGAATGCATTGCATTCATATGATCACCTTTTGATGATTGTCAAAAAGGGAGAGATAGTTTGAGGAGTTTGAGCTTGAGGGCTTTATATTTCTTTTTGGTGAGATTTTTATTTTTGGTGGGGTAAAACATATATAGGATATTTTTGAAAGATCCGTAAGAAAACTTGGTGAATTGTTTCGTATTTACAATGATGTTGAAATGAAATGATACATTTATGCCTCAATTTTAGTTATGTTGAATGAATTCGTATTGTGTTGAATGGATTCTAGGTGTCTTAAATGAATACTTTTATTGAAAGGTTCTTTATGTAACCAAGATATACTATGATGGAAAAAAATGCTAAAAGAAATTGAAAACGTGCTGAATTTGTCAAATATAGAATTTCAAATATAAGTCTTAATTAAATGCAAGATAAAGAAACTTAAGTTGCAATTACACAAGTATGTCTTAGGAACCAAAGAAAAGTTTATCTCAAATTGGTTTTGTCAATCATCAAAAAGGGAGATTGTAAACTCAACTAGCTAATCTACAAATCAAGGTTTACCTATGTTTTGATGATTAATAAAAAAATTTCAGAATATTAATAATATTAATGTATTTGATTTAATGTTTGAAGTTAGAATTTTGAAATTCAAGTAAAAATAATCCAAGTTACAAAGTCAAATCAACCTCAACAAAGTCAAGTTAACTTGGGTCAAGTCGATACCCGATTCGACTCTAGCACTGACCTCAAATGGCATTTTAGAAGAGAAAAATGTGTGCACTTGACAGGCCAAAGTCACACCTCAAGTCAACTTAGCTTGCAACTTCGGTGAAGTTGCAAACCAAAATTGACTCAAATGCGACTTAGAGTACATCAGGCGATTGAAGCTCCATCAAACTAAAGTTTGAGAAATAAAGTCGAAATACAAGTCAACTTCGCCATGCAACTAGGGTAAAGTTAGATCCAAAGTGGACCCAGACACTAAGACTTGAAGATTTAAGAGCCGAAATAAAATTTTGGCTGGGAACAAGAACCAAATGTGACTTGGGTCAAGTCTCACATGAAGTCGATTCAAGAGCAAGACTTGAAGAAAAAAAAGCCAAATTAAGGAAGATTTCAAGTTCTTGAAATACAATTATAGTGAAGTCAAAGCCCACGTTGACTTCATATGAGACTTGTGTGGAGTCCCAGTCCCAGTCCAAGTCCACTTGAAAAGGAACTTTGAAGAGCAAATGATGGAAACAAATTGTTTGGAAGCATTTGGAAGACCAAAGTCACAAGCCAAGTAGACTCTAATGTATGAGTTGGGCGAAGTTGCAGTCGACTCTAGATGCGACTTGAGTAGCAACGGTCAGAAATTTTTGAATGTTAATACATTTAATGCGCACTTACACATAACTACCCTCTAATATTTAAGTTTTCTTCACAACTATTTAAATCACGTAAAGTGGAGTTATGAGGGTTAGCAAGAGATTTATTGAGCTCCCACCTTCCTACTTTCAAGTAATTAGGAGTGCAATTAAAGACTTTCAAAGCAAGACTCTCAATTTTACTGCACGAGCTACAACTTCTCATCTTCTTCATTCTCTTAGGATTCTACTCAAGTGCTTCAACTGCTCTACACAAATTCATAAAGTGTAGATTCATTTATTACACTTATTTCCTGTTGTATTGAATTACTTGCCTTTTGTTGGAGACCAAAGCTAGGGTGTATCACAAGTAGTGATCGGTTGGGATGAAACTCGCCGTCTACTTGTGAGTTTGTTGTAAAGGCCCTCTAGAGCTAAAATTTAGAAGAGATCCGAGACTCTAATTTTATTTTTGCTGAGATAGTGAAACTTAAGATATAAGGGAGTATGTGCTTGGAAAAGTGGAGTAAGGAGGTTGCCTGAACCACTATAATTTTGCGTGTTCTTTGTGTCGTTGCACTTATTTTATTTTCTTGCTCTCTTACTAGCTCTTTGCATTTCTTTCAAGGAGATTGATCCAATTCGGGGTTAAATTTTAATTAGCCAATGAATTTTATTAACTCAATTCACCTCCCCTCTTGGGTTGAGCTAATAACTCAGGACCAACACTATTTATAAAATATATTTAATTTAATTAACAATAACGCTTAATAGGATTTAAGGTTTGAACTCATAAAATTTTGTTAAAATCTTAAAGCTTTAGGCATGTTGTGGTAAAGTTTACCTAATGATGTACGAATCATGTCAGTTTAGAAGTAGCACAAAATAACCTAATTTAGCTTAATTTGTAATATATTCGACTAAAGTTTTATGCATTTACACTTCATAAACCATGGTGTTTGTTATTTTGATATATTAATAAATATATTAGGATAATCGAATAAATGAGAATCATTTAATTCAAAGTATGCTAATAAAGTCAAAGATTAACCCTCTCTCATGGGCAATCACCTATAGTATTCTAGAAACATATAGATATGAGACAATTGAAGTGAAATAGATGTTTTGTGTGAGTATGAAACTTAAGATAGTCTCCTTAATAAGGGAATCAAAATAAGGTCATATTTTACTATATCTTGATCGTAATTAGAACCCTACATTTTATCAGATTTGTTAAAGTCAAACAGGAGACTTCAGTTGATGCCTAAGGAAGGTGAACACTTTAAAAACTCATGATAGATAATTGATAGCAACTAAATCTCAATTAGCACCAAAATAAGCAAGCACTTTGAGAACTCAGGATAAACACTTAACATCGACTGAACTAAGATTTGTATGGTGATAAAAAATTAATGAATATATTCTTTATCCATTAAGAATGTTTCTACCATAGCATGTATTTCGTATCATGTTTACTCAATGATTTATAAGGGAAGTGAATTGAGTTTTTTTATAATCATTCTCCTCACTAGAAGAGCCTTTGAAGCAAGAATAACTTCAGTGTTATGGCTTACGTGGCTTTTGACTATATTTTAATATTGTAGTCTAATTCTTCTATTCTAAGATATTGCTTACAAGTCATAAGAATGTGTGACATGTTTATGAAAATAGGTAGTCTATAATTAAGAGATATAGGTAAGAGAGGAAGACTATTTTGTTTATATTACTTGCTTATATTTCATTTGTCAATAAGCTATGTCCATTTATGTAATTAGTCTATATGATTAGATATAATTGTGATTACAATACAATAACAGATAATCAAATATAATTTTATTAGGGATTGGGTACACTTGGACTTATATAAGGAAATGAGTTTAGGGCATAGTATGATATATATTATTTTAGGTTATAGCTGTTCTTTTATACCTAATAAGTGTATAGACTTGAGCTCTCAAGTACTCACAATTGGCACAACCTAGTTGTGAGCATGAATAATTTTGAAAGGAAGATTAGTGGAATAAGGTCATTATGTGAGAGTGGAAGATATTAAAATATATTAGGATTAAGACTCTTATATGTCTCCTCCCTAATGGGTGTCCTCCTTGTGCTAAATAAAGCAACTCACTTGGAGATGATGTATATGGATATATAGTGTCAATGGAAGGGACAACTGCACATATGTGGGAGGTATTTGGGAGACAAACACACAACACCTAGTATATGAGAGAAATTCTTAAAGAGTTCTTCTAAATCATTTCAAAGATTAATAGTATTTAAGTTATGGTAGTGTGATTGGTTACCATCTGTGACTTCGATCCAGCAGAGCGATAAAGTTTGAAATGCAACTTTTTAATCTTTCTACTTCCACTAAATCAAATATGTAATGGATCCTTAATTTTAGCAAAGGTTATATATACCATCTTATGGTAGTTTATTCTGATACCAAATTTGCCAATGTAATGTAAAAGTTTAGATGGTCTCTCTTATATTTTCATAGCTATCTTTTTGGATAGGATCCGGCAAGGTTCTCTTTGTAGCACCTTGAATCCGTATGCAATTCCAAAAATAGATGGAGACTACTCTCCTCCTCACATTTATAAAAATAGTAAATATAGATCAATGAGCACTACTCTTCTTACAAAGTTTGCTTTTATGGAGAAATTTTCGATGAACAATGTCTAACCAAAAACCAAAAGTTTCTTAAGAATTTTGGTTCTGCTAGATCTCAGAAAGAATTATTAGAAGAGGCTTCACAAACCCTGCTTTTTAACCCTTGTACCTGCAATCTCTACATATGGGTGATATGATTTGCAAACCTTACCTTAAACAAACCTTCCACTTCCATTTCTTAGTAAATCTAGTCCTCTTTTGTTGATTTTGACAATGGTATATGTTGAATAAGTGTCTAACTAATTTCCCTTACTACCATCTTAATCTCTTTCTCTCCATTTCTGCTCCTCCCAATTAATGAAGTGGCCAATTGAACATCTTCTACAATATGAGCTAGTAGGGGCCTTCTTCAGTGATAGGCTAAATGATCCATTTGTTAGTGAAATTTTTTACTTCTTGACCATATCTAACATGCCAGTTTGCATCCAAGCTATAAAATTGTCCTTGCTCTCAGTATGCTTTTCCAAGTATATGAATCTGAATTTTGTTCTTTACACTGAAGAACCCTATAGCATAGATAATTAGTAATGATAGATAGATGTCATGCCTACTTAGCTAGTCAAGCCATATTGAATGATGATAGATGACAAAAGCCTAGACCACCACCTACTTTGGCCAAACAAAAATTTTCACGACATCCGACTCATCTTTTTTCCTCCATACTTCTTTTTCTACCAAAATTTGCTTAGAATAGCATTCACATCCATGCAAAAAGTTTGGGGTAAGAGGCCAAATAAGCTCATTGCATAGTTGGAAATTGCTTGAACAACTGTTTTTTATCAAAACTTCCTTCCCACCACATGGAAAAAGCTTAGATTGCCATACCTAAACTTTTGTCCAACAAAAGCTTAGATTGTCGTACCTAATTAAACTTTTTTCCATATTCTTTCTTTACTACTTTGGAAAACCGGCATGTTCTTTCTACTAGGGGTAGGATCAGGGTGAGATGACCTGTGAACCGACCCAACCTTGTTTTGTACCTGGGCAGGGTGGGCATGTGATATTTTTCTGAAAGGTTAGGTTGAGGGGGACCAATCGGACCCCGAACCTCCTCATACCATGCTAACCCACTGACCCTTCTTTAATCTAGCATTTCGACTTATCAATTTGGAATTATCATCCCCTTAATACATGGTTATCCAAACACAGCCTATATTTATTTAATATTTGTAAGAAATTTTTATATATGTCTTGATTTTATCAAACATAAAGATGAGGATATATCAACAAACATGTGAAGAATAAGCGAGAGAAGTGATTTTTCATGTACTGAAAGTTTAACCTGTGGTTTGTTATTGAGCTATCCTTTGCATTCTAGTTGTATATGATCTAATAATTTATTCGCAAGAAGAACTCTTAGTCTATTTTACCTGTAGATGACATGATTTTGATTGATTGTACAAGATAGGTAGAGTATTAATCTTTTACTTTGACCAATTAGTAATAGGTTGGAGCATGCTATATTTAACTTTAACATAGATTTGTTTTTATATTTGATAGGTTCATAAGTTCTTAAGAACATCATATTCGACTCGAATTTTTTTACACGACTCGTTCCCCTAGTACCATCCTGAAGTTTATCGTAAGACCTATTTAAAAAAAGTAAAAGCCAAATCGATATTATGTCGACCCAATATAAAAAATAAGAATCGAATGGGACTTTTAAAAGATAAGATCAAAAATACATATATTTTAACCCATCCCAACTCACCCCGTTTCCTCCCCTACTTTGTACCAATGCTGGTAGACTCAAATACGCAAGAAATACTGATCAGAATGAGAAGGAGCAAAAGAAATATAGGAGTTAGGATTGTCAGCAGGCCAATCCTCAAGAGCTATAACACGCTGGATAAACATTTTAGAATACTGTATAGCATTGCTGTTTTTAGCTTTGATTTGATCTATAGCAACAGAATTTGTTGATAGCAAGTTTTTTTCATAAAATTCCAAAGTCTTTCCGGGAGCAAAAGGGATGAACCACTCAAACTTCGGAAGATATCTCTGATATAACTGTTTAGCAGTTTCTCTTATAGCTTTGCTTTCTTTATCACTAGAAGAGAAGAAATTTATATCACGAAGAGTACTTTTAACCAAATTATAATCATCTTCTTCCAAATATAACAGGATTTGATCATTATACATCTCAAAGTTATAGTTGATTGGACTTATAGTAGATGGGGAAGAAGCTATAAGAGATTTTGCCGGGGATTTGCCTGAAGACGAAGCAGGGGCTGAACTTGAAGAAGCCATTTAATTTTTTTCCTGAAAAAATTCTCGAGATAAGAAGTCAGGCAAAGAATTATCTTTTCCTTTAATATATTCAATTTCAAAATCGAACTATGCTAAGGTAGCTTGCCACCTAGCAAAGATATGTTTTGAAACTTCGTTTTTAACATCCTTTTTCTATAACATATTTTGCAGCTTTACAATCAACACGCAATAAAAAACGTTTATTTGTTATATCTCCTTGGAATTTTTGAACACAAGTGACTATAGCAAGCATTTCCTTTTTTATAGTAGGATATTTTCTTCGGGTTTCATTCCATAAACCTGAAGTGAAACGAACTAGTTGCTCTTTATTTTCAACAGTTCATTGTATCAGTATACCTCCATAACCTTCATCTGAGGCATCTGTTTCTACGATTTTAAATAAATTCGGATCTGCAAGATGAAGACGAGGGAGATATTTGACCCTTTTTTTATATTTCGAACAGTTTTAGTATGTTCTTCTGTCCATGGCGAAGGATTTTTCTAAGTCTTTTAAGAAGTATAGCTCTATCATAAGCTATTTTCTCATAAAACTCAGAAACATAATTAAGACAGCCAAGGAATCTTTGAAGTTGTTTTTTATCAGTTATAACATCTGGGAATTTTTCCGCAAACGCTATAGCTCGATTAATAGGTTGGATAGTTCTATTTCGAATCTGGAATCCTAGAAATGTTATTTCTAGCTGAAACAATTTCATTTTTCTTTCTGATAGAACTAAACCATTGTGATGAATTATATTTTTAAATATTTTAAGATGACGCCAATGTTGCTGAATTGAGTCAGAGAACACTAAGACATCATCAATATAAACAATTATAAAATCACTGTGATTATAGAAAATATCATTCATTATATTTTGGAATTCTGATGGAGCATTTTTTAAACCGAAGGGCATAACATTCCATTCGTATTGACCGAAAGGAACATTAAAAGAAGTTTTATATTTATCCTTTTCATTGATTTGAATCTGCCAATACCCTGATTTTAAATCAAAATTTGAAAATAACTTGGCTTTTATAATTCTGTTTAGCAAATCTTTTTTATTTGGGAGAGGATATCTAATCCATTTTAGAACTTTATTCAAAGGTTTATAATTTATAACTAACCTTGGAGTACCTCTTTCAATCTCAGCAGCATTGTTTACATAGAATGCTGAGCAGCTCCATGGTGATTTACTTGGTCGTTTTATTTTTTTTATCTAGTAAAGATTTTATCTCTGTTTTACAATATTCAAGAAGTTCTTGGTTCATTTGAATTGGTCTTGCTTTTGTTGGGATTTTGTCTTCATTAAAATCTTCAACATAGGGTAAATTAACTATATGTTTCTTTCTTTCCCAAAAATCAATAGGAAATTCAGAACAGATTTCTTTTGACAATTTTTCTTTAAAATCTTCTATGTGTTTCTTTAGTGGTCCATTGATTTCTTTTTCCATATATTTTATAGAACTTTTATCTTGAAGATAACATAAAAAATTCTTTTTATAGTTTAGAGTTTCTTTTAATTCTACGAGAAGCGATGCTTCTGGAGGTTTTATAAAAGTGAATAGGGTTTCATTTGTTCGAATCCCTTCATCGGTTACTGAAAATGGTTTTATTATTTGAAGGAATGGGGTTCCTAATATGATTTTTTGTTGCATATTTTTTATCAATATAAATGAAGTTTGAAGGCATAGTTTTTTATTACAAATGTGTGCAGAGGACAATTTATACTTAACAATCATATCAGTTCCGTCTGCAGTAGATATAGACGAATTTGTTGTTTCAAAAAATTTGGGAGGAATTATACCTTCATTTATACAGTTGAGATCAGCTCTTGAATCTACCAGGGCGATAAGGTTTATAGAAAAATCTTCAGGGAAATCTTTTATTTTTAAAGTTATTCTTATATACCATTTTTGAGATATAATTCTCTGTGTTTCATTACACATAACAGATATAACATTTTCTTTCTCTATTTCTTTTAATTTTGAACTTTCAGTCTTGTTTTCTTTAAGCATTTCATGTAAGTGTAGTTCAAAATCATCTTCAATATTTTCTTCTTGTTCCGCATTTATAGATAATTCTTTTAATTCTAGGATTTGAATCCTATTTCTTAATCCTGATATTTCTTTTTTCATTTCTTTTATCTCTTGAGATAATTCATGTGGTTTGAGGTTTCGGAATATTTTTAATATATTTTCTTTGATTTTTTATAATATGCATCATTGATGATGTTTCAAGGAGAGTTAGAGGTTCTGGAACATTTGTCATTTTTAGATATTTGTTTAATAACTCGATCTTTTGATTTTGATCCTCGACTTGATTTATAAGATCTAATAGCATTTGATTGGAATTATTCATCATATTTAAGGAGTAATATCCTGAATCTGAGGATGTTTGATAATCCTTTTGTCTATAAGAACATTGACATTGATGTTCGTCTGAGCTTTTATTATAGATTTCATTTATTTCAAATTCATTTTCACTTTCTGAAGAATCTTCAATTTCACTTTCAGAAGTGACTGCTAAGTCATTTAATTTTTTAGACATTTCTTCTATACTGAGGTTTTTATTAGCTAATAATTCTTTTACTTGGTTTTTATAACATTTAGAGGCATAGTGGCCAAACTTTCCACATTTATAACACTTGATTTTTTTAACATTTTTCTTTTGTGAGAATTTTGGTTTATGTTTTTTAAATTTCTTTTTTGTACAGTATTGTTTTGGGGGTTTTTCTTTAAAAGGTTTTTCCTTAAATTTCTTTTGATATTTCTTGGCTTTTAGAAATTTTGATTTTTTCATGATCCTTTGAACCGGAGTTTGTTCTATACCATAATTTGAACAAAATATAGATAGATCTTGATACCTAAGGAATTTAGTCTCATCCATGTGTTTTTGGTTACATAATTCTATACCAACTTGTTTTATTTTAGTAAATAGTGTTCCCCATGTATAATTGTCATATTCTAATTTTCCATCATTTTCTTCTTTAATTAGAGTTTTAACTTTTGATTCAAATACCGACGGGAGACCTTGTAGGAATTTTTCTTTATAAACAGGTTTGTTTCCATCTTCTAACATTAAGAAATCTGTTAGAAAAACATCTTTATACCATCTATATTTAGACATCTTTTTACATTTTAATTTTAATATCCTTTCTCTTATAACTGATTGATAGTCTTCTATAGTTCCTAGAAACTGATATATTATTGTGCTAACTAAGGTGTTTACTGGATCTGAATCATTTAGTATTCTTAATCTTGTTTCTAAGTCTAGTTGAATGTCCCACCACGCTTTTAGCTGACCAGTAAATCCCCATGCTATCATATGAGCAGCATCAATTTTTGTTACTTTTTTTATAGCTTGTAACATTGTGGCATACATTATCATACTGTGGGTCATGTTCCACAATTGATATTCTGACATACCATCAATACTCCATTCATATAACGCATTCATATTAAAACTATTTTGTGTAGCAGTTCTTTCTTCCTCAAACTATTGGTCCATTGGGGATGGACGATGATAATAATTTTTCATAACTCTGTTTAACTCGATTTGAGGATTTTCTGTTATAGTTTGTAAAAAAAATTTATTTTTTAACTCTACAAATTTCTTTTTAAAATCTTTTGTATTAGAAGTTTTTTGAGAAGCCATTTTTGATATGTCTTCCTTTTCAGGTTTATCATCCAAAGATAATTGACTAAACTGTAATTCTAGATGAGGTTTATTATAGAATGACATGTTTTTTACGGGTTTTTTACCTTTTAAGATTTTTTCTATTTGGATTAATTTAAAATTTGTGAAATTTCCTTGTTCTATGACTTGAGATAGATCTTTAGCATAAATAGGAGTTTCTTTATATACTGATTTTTTAAAGGGTTGCTGAAGAATTAAACCATCTGATTCTTTTACAGGTTTTCCAATATTTCTTTCTGGAATATATTAAAAAAACGTCATCAAAGTTTTGCAGCTTCCCAAACAACCCCCAAGTGTCACCGGGTGTAAGAAGCTTTGATGCACTCGCGGACAAAACTAACTTTTAATAATTTTTAGTGCAAATCCCGTATGTAGTCATGAATTTTACCTTATTTTAAGTTATACGGCTTAATTTTCAAAATTTTCACATATACCAAATATTTTGCCTAAAATTTGACTTACACCTACGCCATTAAAAATACATTAAATAGCTCGTTGGCAGCCCAACAGCATTAAAAATCCATTAAAGGGCTCGTTGGCAACCCTATAAAATAACAAATATGCCTAAACTCTAATATAATTTAATATTAGTTTGTTAGAAACTAAAAATTTACTTTCAAATAATATATGATTTTATTACAGTAGAAGTTCTAATAGTTTATTTAAATATAAAATTTTTAGCAATAAAATCATAATTAAGAATTTTGTCATTTTACAAGGGTGCTAATGGCCTTTTTTACAGATTCTTACTAGTACGAGTATAAGTAGAATTTTAAGCAAAATATGTGAGTATACGTGGAATTTTTGAAAATTTACAGGTATAAGCAGAATTATGAATAAAATTCATAAGTATATATAATTAAGAATACTAAATGATCCAGATCCAGTAAACACCTTAGTTAGCACAATAATATATCAGTTTCTAGGAACTATAGAAGACTATCAATCAGTTATAAGAGAAAGGATATTAAAATTAAGATGTCAAAAGATGTCTAAATATAGATGGTATAAAGATATTTTTCTAACAGATCTTTTAATGTTAGAAGATGGAAACAAACCTGTTTATAAAGAAAAATTCCTACAAGGTCTCCCGTCGGTATTTGAATCAAAAGTTAAAACTGTAATTAAACAAGAAAATGATGGAAAATTAGAATATGACAATTATACATGGGGAACACTATTTACTAAAATAAAACAAGTTGGTATAGAATTATGTAACCAAAAACACATGGATGAGACTAAATTCCTTAGGTCTCAAGATCTATCTATATTTTATTCAAATTATGGTATAGAACAAACTCCGGTTCAAAGGATCATGAAAAAATCAAAATTTCTAAAAGCCAAGAAATATCAAAAGAAATTTAAGGAAAAACCTTTTAAAGAAAAACCCCCAAAACAATACTGTACAAAAAAGAAATTTAAAAAACATAAACCAAAATTCTCACAAAAGAAAAATGTTAAAAAAATCAAGTGTTATAAATGTGGAAAGTTTGGCCACTATGCCTCTAAATGTTATAAAAACCAAGTAAAAGAATTATTAGCTAATAAAAACCTCAGTATAGAAGAAATGTCTAAAAAATTAAATGAATTAGCAGTCACTTCTGAAAGTGAAATTGAAGATTCTTCAGAAAGTGTAAATGAATTTGAAATAAATGAAATCTATAATAAAAGCTCAGATGAACATCAATGTCAATGTTCTTATAGCCAAAAGGATTATCAAACATCCTCAAATTCAGGATATTACTCTTTAAATATGATGAATAATTCCAATCAAATGTTATTAGATCTTATAAATCAAGTCAAGGATCAAAATCAAAAGATCGAGTTATTTTCCATAAAAAAAAAGATCGAGTTATTAAATAAATATCTAAAAATGACAAATGTTCCAGAACCTCTAACTCTTCCTGAAACATCGTCAATGATGCATATTATAAAAAATCAAAGAAAATATATCAAAAATAAATATATTTTAACCCATCCCAACTCACCCTGTTTCCTCCCCTACTTTGTACCAATGCTGGTAGACTCCCTTTGCTCTCTCTGGACGACAAAGCTCTACAACCGGGAGGCTTTTAAAGCAACAATGTGCAAGGTATGGCCGACAGCAGAGAGGGTGACGATTACCCAAGTGGAAGACAATCTCTTCCTTCTGCATTTCGAATCGGTGGAGGATCGCACCATTGTCTTTAAGGGTCGTCCCTGGACTTTCGACCGGCAGCTGGTGGTCGTCAAGGAGCTGTTTCAGGCCACTTCGTTGGGGGCAGTGATGATGGCGAGCTCACCCTTATGGCTTCAGATCAAGAATGCACCATACCTGCTCGATAAATTGTCGCTGGGACATGCAGTGGGTGCGTCCTTTGACCAATGTTTGCAGGTGGACCAGACGGACAACCTCATCCGTATGCATGTGATGGTTGACCTCACACAGCCCCTCCGAAGAGGAATTTTCATCCAAGTGGACAATAGGGACAGACAATGGCTTCCTTTCCAATATGAAAAACTACCAACTTTTTGTTATGCTTGTGGTAGAATTGGACATGCCTTCAAGGACTGCCGACATTGCCCCAACATCCAAGCTACGATCAAGGAGGAGGACCTCCCATATGGCAACCAGATGCGGGCGGGTTTCCATAATCTGCCTACGACATCAAGGAAGACCACAATGAAGAATCGATCCCCAAGGCTATATGGAGATCAAGGGGCAGCATCACGCAAGTCAGAAATGCCAAAGCAGAACCTGCTCCCCAAGTCAGACACCTCTCTATCACGCCACCAGAATCCCAAGACGCAACTCTCCCCAGATAGTCCAACCCATTGCATCCCACCGACCTCAGCTTCCCAGCCAAATGACTGCCCCCCGATCTCATCTTCCCAGGCAAATGAACTGTCTCTGTATGCTCAAACAGATGCCTCACAAGGCAAGGACCCCTTTCCCATTGGAAGTTTAGACGGGCGGGATCCTCATAATGCAGCAACCAGTTTAGACGGGCGGAATCCTCATAATGCAGCAACGACTTCATATGAAATCATTGTCACAAATGGAAATCCCACGTGGGGGGGCGTGCAGGTTCTGCAATCTCAACCAACCAGCGCTATCATGATCCATAGCCAGGCTCAGGACGAGCAGAACCAACCGAGAGTGGGGTCAAAATCTGAGGGGGAGTCCGACATGCTGGAATCTCTACAGCTTTTTGTGGGGGCGAGCGGACCAAAGCGTCACTAGAAACGCAGGGCTCGGAAGTGGTTCCCGGGTGATGAGGAAACAGGTTATGTGAAACAATGCAAATCTAAACTAACAAAAAGACCACATAACAAGGACTTGGGGGATTGTGAAAGCATTGAGCAAGGGATCAATAAGAGAGGCAGGCTTGATCAAGTGCAATTGGTGGAGGCTGAGGATACCCCTCGGCCCCATCCTCAGTAATGGCTCTCCTAGCTGCCGTGGGCTTGGGAACCCACGGACAATTCGGTGTCTGCTTGACATTGTTAAGCGAGAAGTTCCCAAATTGGTCTTCCTTTGCGAGACTAAGAGTTCAAGTAGAGAAATGGACTATGTAAGAAGAAAACTGAACTTCGAATGCTGTTTTTCTGTAGACTCAGAAAACAGGGGGGACTGTGCCTTCTTTGGAATATAGACTTCGGAGTCACTATCAGGAGTTTCTCGAAATGGACTCTTTTAGGCACAATGGCCACCTGGAGGTTCGGCGGAGGACGAAAAGTTGGAATATTCTTTCTTCTCTCCATGCACAATCCGAGACACCCTGGCTTATCATGGGAGATTTTAATGAGGTGGTCAGCCCCTCCAAATACAGAAGCTGCAGATCCAGACCGAAAAATCAAATGGACTCTTTTAGGCATGTTATGGATTCTTGTAACTTGACTGATTTGGGATTCGTTGGCCCCCCTATGACTTGGCGGAACAATAGGAGGGGAAATCAGAGGGTTGAGGTGCGACTGGACCGTGGATTGGCATCACCACAGTGGCTAGCGATCTACCCGTTCGCTAGGCTCCACCACTTATCGTCGGCATCGTCAGACCACCATCCTATTATCCTCCTCCTCAACTCTCAACATCATATGAGGAAACCCAAACGGGATTTTAAGTATGAGTTATTTTGGGCCAGAGATAAAGCCACACATGACATTATCAAACACACTTGGACAACAACCTATCCAACTGTTGTCTCCCCTTGAGAAAATCTTTTAAGAAAAATCCAGAGGTGCCGCTTGGCCCTATCTACATGGAACAGGAACAAAAGGGGAAGCCTTCGTAAGCGAATTCATCAAAAGCATGAGGAATTACATTCTCTGAACGCCCAAACACCTTCTGACCGCAGAGATGTGGAGATCCAACGTGTCAAACAACAAATCCACTTCCTTTTGGAAGATGAGGAGCTTTTATGGAAACAGAGAGCCAAAGTGCATTGGCTTCAACATGGCGACAGTAACACCTCCTTCTTCCACCGTGCCGCATCAAATCGCAGAAGACGCAATTTTATTGAAACTCTTGTGGATGACAGGGGAGTTAGGATCTCCGACTCTCGGGGGTTGCTTGATACCACACTATCATACTTTAAGGGAGTTTTCTCAAGTTCGGATCCTTCTGACCTCCACAGAATCACGGATCTAGTTACAAGGAAGGTATCAACTGCTTCCCGTGAAAACCTTATTAGGCCCCTATCACACGCGGAAGTGCTGAAAGCCCTAACATCTATGAATCCATCGAAATCTCCTGGGCCTGATGGTCTCCCTGCCGGCTTTTTCCAAACACATTGGAGTATCGTTGGGCGCGACGTTTTTGCTATGTGTAAAGCTTTTATGGACGATCGATCAGTGTAGAATCACCATCATAATATCCAGGCACTCAACCATACCAACATTGTCTTAATTCCAAAGAAACCGGGGGCGGAAAAACTTGGGGATTTTCTTCCAATCAGCCTGTGCAATGTCGCCTACAAAATTATCGCCAAGGTCTTGGCAAATCGCCTCAAATGCTGTCTCAATGAAGTTATTTCTCCTCAGCAGAGCGCTTTTGTCCCGGGACGCCTCATCACTGATAACATGCTCGTAGCGTACGAAGTTATTCACTCACTCCGTAGGAGAAGGACGGGGCGGAAGCATGATTTGGCCGTTAAGCTGGACATGTCAAAAGCTTATGATCGGGTCGAATGGGTCTTTCTGAGTCAAATGATGGAAGCTATGGACTTTGGCCCCGTGTGGATCACATGGATTCGAAGATGTGTACAGTCTGTTCGCTACGGATATTAGTGAATGGACACAAAACCCCCCTCCTCACTCCACGGCGGGGCCTGCGCCAGGGCGATCCACTTTCTCCATACCTTTTCCTAATATGTGCAGAGGGACTCTCCATTCTCCTTGGCCAGGCTCTGCTACAACAGTCGCTCCATGGAATCAAGCTATGCCCACAGGGACCCATTTTATCTCACCTTTTCTTTGCAGATGATGCCCTAATCTTCATAAAGGCGACTGACGTCCAAGCGAGGCTACTTCTTTCCATTCTCCGATTATATAGTGAATGCTCGGGACAAGTCATAAACATCAATAAGACTGCACTCTTTTTCAGCTCCAACACCAACCAGGATGTGAGAAGCTCTATTATTGAGGTGTTTGGATCGTGTGCTTTGGACTTCAATTCTTATCTGGGATTGCCTGTATGGTTAGGACGGTCAAAGAAAGCTATGTTCAGAGAGCTAAAGGACCGTGTATGGCGGAAAATCCAGGGATGGAAGGAACGTCTATTGTCGTGGGGTGGTAAGGAAATTCTTATAAAAGCGGTTGCTCAGGCCATTCCTGTTTACTCCATGAGTATTTTTCTCCTCCCCAAAAGCTTTTGTAATGAAATTGCGAGTATGCTGAGCAAATTTTGGTGGGGTGAAGACGAGGGGAAACGAAAGATGAGCTGGGTCGCATGGAAGGATATGTGCAAGACTAAGGCGGCGGGGGGTTTGGGATTTCGTGATCTTTTCTCCTTCAACAAAGCGCTTCTCGCAAAACAGGTGTGGAGGCTGATATCCAACACTGACTCTCTGTGCTCCTCTGTTCTTGGGGCCAAATATTTCAGTCATGGAAACATTTGGGCTTCAAAGCCGAGGCCATCAAATTCATTCACTTGGAGGAGCATTCTGAGCGCTAGAGACGCAATCCTTGGAGGGTGTCGGTGGAGACTTGGTTCTGGGGATCGGGTGAATTTTTTCCATGATAGGTGGCTTTCGACTCCGCTCTCCAAGGCAGGGCCTTTACCGGAACACATTCCCGACGACGCGAAGGTCAGCTTCTTCCGAAATGAACATAACGGGCTCTGGGAGGAAACACTTTTCTTACAAGCGGTTGGGGAGTTGGGGCGTGACATCATTTTTTCATCCTCTCCTCCATCTGGGGGAGAGGAGGACCTTTGCTATTGGGATCCCGAACCGGATGGACATTTCTCAGTAAAATCTGCATATAGGCTCCTCACACAAGAGGTGGAAGGGTCTATGGTGGATGGTGTTGCCGATGGTGATCGAATTCAGGGGATTTTCAAATTCATATGGCGAGTTAAACTCCCAAGTAAGATACTTATCTTCTGTTGGAGGTTGTTTCTAGATGCTCTCCCTACCCTCCTAAATCTGCAGCGCCGTGGGATCAATGTCGATACAACATGTCTCTTCTGTAAACAGCATGAGGAAGACTCATCTCACCTCTTCACCAACTGTATTGCCACGCAGCCGATTTATCATAATGTCATGGGTGATCTTATTTCTCTGATACAGGGCTCCTCCATTCGGGATATCTTTCGGGCTTTTACCAATGCAAATTACATGGATGCTTTTACCCTTTTCCTCCTTTATTGCTGGCGCATTTGGTATCTTCGGAACAAACTCCGGGCAGAGGGTATACCACCGCTGTTCTCTACGGTTATGGAATGGTGCTTAAACTTTAGAGACCAGTTCGGGTCGGCAATGACATATAGGAGGACAACTTTTTTTGAGAAATCTCTGGTAGCCCGATGGATTAAACCTTGCGGTGGCACATTCAAAGTAAATATTGATGGGCGACGGAACAGTCTGACCAATGGTACGGGTTTTGCGGCATTTATTAGGGACTCCTGTGGTTCCTTTGTGGCGGCCAAGGGATGGTATCGGCGCGAACTTCTGGAACCGCTAATTATGGAAGCTACCGCTTTATGGCTTGGGTTAAAATGGGCCTTGGAGGCGCATTTTGTCAACCTACAGGTGGAATCCGACTCCCTCATTCTTATTGATTTGTTGACTGGTGAGCGCACTATTAGGGCTCCGGTGGGCACATTTGTTTCACGAATACGTTATGTCGCTCAATCGGCCCATTCTTTGTCCTATCACTATGTGCTTAGGCAGGGGAACTCTGTGGCCCATCTTCTTGCTGATTTTGCTTCTTCTAATTTTTTGCCTGAATAAGAATGGTGGGACAATCCATCTTTTTTTCATCAGGAAAAACTCTGTATAGACAATTTTTTGGCAATTTTATACGATGATTATCCTTCCCCTTCCACCTCTGATCCTCCTCTCTCTCAAAGGTGGATGGGATAGGAGCTAATCTTTTAATAATAAAAAAAAAAAAAAACGCAAGAATTTGTTCTACGCGTTATTCTGAAAAACACGTCGTCCTATAGGAATTTGTTACGAATATTGGAATTAGATGGAAATTTTAAAAATAGAGCACGTGGCAACTCAATTTGATTACGAAAACTGCTTGCGGGTCATTGTCATCCTATAAAAGTCCAACATTATTTTATACTTCCTACATTGGCACATTTTAATTCCGTAAACCGTTGCAGTTCTTCCCCCACTCAATCATCTCGGTCTTTGTTTCTCGTGGAGAAGATGTGGAGTAGAATTTTGGCATTAATGTACACACGTCGAAAACCATTAATATTAGCACGTGTTGCATATAAAATTGTATTATCCTTTCCAGCTTTCCAAAATAGCATGCAAGGGATGCCGTAAACTGCGGCCACGTGTGTTCTCGCGGAGCGCGCGTTGAACATGTAGTCATTCATGTGCCGGGCACGGCGTGAACATGGCCTGCCGCATGCCAATGCCTTGGCCACGAGGGCCGCCAGGCTGGATAAGGCCGCACGGTGCTCTCTCGGACAGGCGAAACTTTTGAACAAGGGGAGTACAAATGCGTTTGGTCAGTTGGAATAAAAAAAAAAAAAAATTAAAGTTGTTGTAAACACAATTTAAAAAGATAAGAATAATGATTAAAAGTATAGGAATAAAAAAAATTAAAAGTTGTTGTAAATACAATTTAAAAAGATAAGAATAATGATTAAAAATATAGAATAGTTATATAAAAAGATGTCTAAAAGTGATTGAAAAGTAAATAATTATATAGGAAAATGTGTTGAAACCATGAAAAGTAGAGCAGTTGATTGGAAAAATATATCAATTTTTTTAAAAAACTTTTACCAAGTAGGAAAAAATATTAAAAAATTGTCGTAAAAATTTTTTAAAAAAGGGATGATAATTAAAAGTAGAAGGTAGTTACATAGGAACATGTGTATAAATAATTGAAAAGAATGATAATTATATAAGAAGATGGGCTGAAATGATTGAAAATTAAGATATTATATGAAAAATTTAGAGAAATTTTTTTCCAAACTTTTACCAAATGCATATGTTATCAAAACCAAACTAGATAACAAACTCGCTAACAAATTAATTCAGATTTAATTAGTTTAATTTTTTGTAAAAATCAAATTAAATCAGTGTATTAGCAATTTATATAATATATATGATAGATATAAAATAAAGGATGTTTTACATCCGGCTACAAAACGCACATTTATTCTTTTATTTTCAAAATTTTCTTATAAAATTCTTAATCTAAGTATATTTAATATAACAATAAAAAGTATATTTAATTTATAAATTAGGTTCTACTATTTTTGAAAATGTGTAATGTATTTTTTATTTTTAAAAATAAAAGAATTTTAGTCCAGTATCCTATCACCTTCTCTCTCTCTCTGCCACATATCTCATCAGTCCACCTCTCCTCATTTTTCCTCGCACTCCACATCATCTTCCTACGGCGATTTCACGCCCTTTCCTACGGCTCCCTCTGGTTTTCTACCTCACCAATTTCTTCCTTCTGCGGCTTTTCTCCATCTTTTCATTCAATTTCCTTCAGCAACTTATCTCGCCTTCTCTTTCCTCCAGCTCTCGACCATGACAGCAATTTTCAAACCGGTCAACCATGATCGGATTGAACTGCTCGGTTTAATCGGTTTTCAGCGATTAGATTCTTTCCACCCAAAATCCGGGTGGATTAGACTAGCACGGTCACCGTTACACGGTCCAACCGTCGTGTCCGAACCCGATTGGCTTTTACAACACTGGTATGAACAATGATGACTGCTAAGTCGGCTTAAATTCCCCTGGTCGTCAATGGGTACCATTCTAAAATTTGTAATTTTAGTTTTATTTTGAAATCTCACAGCGTATGTTACTTAAAATAAAATTTGAACCTTTCATGATGAAAATCATACAAATCAAGTGTTGTTAATTAAAAGCCTGTGATAGAAGAATAACAATGGTCTTTATTTTTTCAATTATAAATAAAATATGTATTCAGATTTGTATAATCTGAACACGTTATATAACTATGTTTTATATGGATGAGTATAAAATATAAATTTTTATGTCGTTAAAAGTAATTATTATTATTTCATATGCTAAATATATAATTTTTACTTATTTAAGATCATACCGATATCTAATTTATTTATTTTTACTTTGGACTATCTAAATTGAATTTTCAAATAATATATACAGTTAGAGTTTTTAAATAGAAATAAATTTTAAATTTTTTAAGATGGTTCTCACGCATGTTGATGGGAAGTACTTCCCGCCGTTCTCACAAACAATGCTGCCTTCTCTTTTAGCTCACTGTGATTATTAAATCAAAATTATTCTACTTATTTGGTTTTATAATTTTGTTACAATTCATTTCAACTATATTCTTGAGTGGGCCATAACTTGAAAATATATACAATTAGTATGTAAATTATAAAAAATACTCAAATGCATTCATTTTTGCATTAGAATATTATAATAATTCATCACAATATATAAGAATGATATTTTAGATTGTTCAGATATTGAATAAATAATTTAAAACTGACTTATAATTAAAAGTTTTATTACATTGATTTTAGTAACCTTTATTAGATGAGGACACTAACTATATTATATATAATTTAAGTTTAATATGTAAACCATTAACTTTATTCTATTTGAACTTTAATAAAATTTATTTATTTATGTGACTCTTTAAGGATTAAAATTATTAAAATATTTTTTAACCATAAAAGCCTAGATCGATTGGCCGAGGTATTGCGTCGCATGCCTAGTCGAGGCTTCAAATCCCATGATAAGAGATTCATTATTTCCGTGTGCAAGAGCCGTGGTTTCATATACGAGGAGCTTACGTCTCATCCTTTATAATTTTAGGGAATTTGTAAAGATCTATGTGCGAGGGGTGGCCTGGGACTCTTTTTTATTTTTTATAAACGTGTAGAGTTAGAGTTTATTTAACCTATAAACTAAGTTTTACCATTTTTGGATGCTTTTAAGTATTTTTTAAAGCATCCAAAAATGGTAAAACTTGGTTTATAGGTTAAATACATTTAACTCTATATATTTATAAAAAAAATTTAAAAAATATTTTTTGAAGAGTTTGATGGCTGGACATATGGGATCAACGCTTTTTATATGCTTGATTTGTAAGAAAATTTATAAAGATTCATACACTTAATTTCTAAATTAGGCGGAAAAATGAGATACGAGAAAGTAAATTCCAACATGGAACAATAAAAAATTTAACCATAAATATTATTTTATATTTTGAACACAATACATCTAATTTTAAATATCGGGGGTGCTTATGTGAAATCTGCTTTCTATGTAACTCCCTCTATTTTTAACATCTAGATGATTAATAAAAAATTCACTTCATCTGCTGTATTTAGTATTACTTATATTATCATGAAAGCTCTTTCATTTGTCTACAAAAATGTAAAATCAATGTAATAAAATAATTTAATATTTAATATTAAGTTTTAAGTAGTAGTTTCAACATTAAACAATCTAAAATATCATTACTATATGGATAAATGATTCTATAAAGTATTGTTATATTCTAATATATATGTGAATGAATCTAAGCATTTTCCATAATTTACATTTGAATGTATGTATTTTGGAGCAAATATGACCTATGCACATATTGAATTTGAATAAAACTTTGTTTCATAGCTAAACAAATGATGATAAATATAATGAATGGATTGGATTTTTCGATCAAATATCAAAATTTTAAAATTTGAGGGAGTTACATGGAACTGCTTTTATGTAACCTGGTTACGCAGGCCAGTTTAAATATTAACACTCAAATAAATTTAAGCTTTAGCAATGAACCTCATTCACTGCTAAAAATGAGAATTATATTACTAAAATATTTGAGCAATGATCCCATGCAGCCGGCCGGGACCCTTTTTTATTTTTTTATTTTTTTTATAAACATGTAGAGCTGGGTGTATTTAACCTATAAACCAATTTTTACAGATTTTGGATTCTTTTATGTATTTTTTATTTTTAAACACAATGAAATTTTCGTAATTTTTTGACTCAGGAAATTATGAAAATGTCATTATGTTTAAAAATAAAAAATATTTAAAAGCATCGAAAATGGTAAATTTTAGTTTATAGATTCAATGCAACTGAATTCAGGAAATGGGGTGGAACATGCTGTGCCTGAGGCGGTTCCTAGTGGAAGACCAAATTTAGAGAATGCCCTAACGGACGGGATGTTCACACCTTATGCCCCAAATGAGATAACACCAAAAGTTGGTATGACTTTTGAATCCATAGATGCAGCGTATGAGTTTTATAACAATTATGGGTGGCATTGTGGGTTTAGCACCAGGAAAGATACTAGTTGTAAGTTAAAGACCGGTCAAATATTGAGGCAAATCTTGACATGCTCTAGAGCTGGCCCTGGTCAAGAGAAACGTAGTACTAAAGGTTGTTTCATATCTCGTTGCTCGTGTCCTGCTAAAGTGTACCTAAATTTAAATAGAGAAGGGCATAGTTATCATATCTCTCAGTTTGTACAGATGCATAACCATGCATTGTGTACTCCAACAAAAACTTGAAAGCTAAGGTCGCACAAAAAGTTAACAGAAGATGATTTAAATCTAATATCATCTTTGAAATCCTCTGGGATTGGTGTGGCACGATCTATTAACTTCATGAGGTATGAAGTAGGAGGCCATTCTCACCTCCACTTCTCTGAAAGGGATGCTAGGAATGCTTTAAGGTAGAAGCGGCAAATGATGTTCAGAGGTGATGCAAACACTCTGTTGCGCTTTTTTCAGTGAAAAGGTCAAGAGGATTCTCAGTTCTCCTATGAAATTCAGATCGACGAAGAAATGAGATTGACGTCTTGTTTTTGGGTTGATGGGAAATCAAAGGAAGACTTCATGGTTTTTGGTGATGTTGTATGTTTTGACACCACTTACAAGACAAATGAGTATGAAATGCCTTTCGGGCCATTTGTGGGTGTCAATCACCATAAACAATCGATATTATTAGGAGCAGGCTTGCTCTTCGGTGAGACAATAGAGGACTTCAAGTGGTTGTTTCAGACATGGGTACACGCAATGGGTGGTGTACGCCCTAAGACCATAATAACAGATCAAGATGCAGCGATTGGGGTAGCCGTTGAAGCCATCTTTCCAAACGCAAATCACCTGCTCTGTCTGTGGCATATATGTAAAAAATTGCCCGAGAAATTATCTCATGTCATCCACGAGCACCCAACTTTCAAGAGTAAGTGGAATCATTGCTTATATGGCACTGAAAGTGAGGTCGATTTCGAGGAATGTTGGCAAGTGATGATTCAAGAGTTCGGTTTGGAAGAGAATGCTTGGTTGGCACACCTATATGAAATACGTCAAAAATGGATTCCAACGTTTACACGAAAATTTTTTTATACTAGCATGAGGACAACAGCTAGGAGCGAAAGTATGAATGCATTTTTTGATGGGTTTGTAAGTCACAAGTTCAATCTAATTGATTTTGCTCATGGATATGATAAAGCCGTTGAGGCCAAACGCGAGGCGGAGGGGGAGGCAGATTTTCGTACTTTGCATGGTGTACCTTTGTTGAAAACAACTCTTAAGTTAGAAGCTAAAATGACAAAAGTGTATACTTTGAATTTGTTCTTATTATTTCAGAAGGAGCTGGAACAAAGCCTTTTATATATTGCTGAGAGAACAAAAAGAGAGAGCACAAGTCAACAGTGGCAAGTGCACCATTGTGAAGATGAAGACGAAAGTAAACAGAAGTTCATAACATGGAACGCAGAGGAATTAGTGGCTACCTGTCCGTGCATGAAATTTGAATCATCTGGTATGATTTGTAAGCATATCCTCGCGTTACTTCGTTTTCTTAAAGTCAAGTTCATGCCACCTTTCCACATAATGGCACGATGGACACAAAATGCAAAATCCCAATTTAAACATCCATCTACATTAGTTGATAATGAGTCTAGGCAGTCTCTTGCGGTTCAAAATCATGCATTGTTAAAGTGGTGCAGTTATGTAAGACATGAGGCGTTGCATAATATGGATGCATTTGAAATTGTCAAAGTTAACATGGAGAAGATAATTACTGAGATTGATGCGTTGCCTAAGCAACTGCCATCTATCAAGGATGATCAGTTCGATGGAGTGCAAGGCGATGGGGGTACAGTTGCGAATGACAACTTTGATCTAAATGTAAATGGTCCAAATACTGTTGGAGGCGATGCAATTATGATCTCAACAGCCGCATTCGAGCCACAGTCTTCTCAGGCATTCAACATCGATTCTCCACATATCACGCTCAGAAAGGGAAGATCATCAAAATGCATGAAAGGAGCATTGGAGGGGTTGCGTGGTGGTTCCAAACTCTGCCGTGGATGTAACAAATTCGTGGTCGGACATGACAAACGCAATTGTCCCGCACCTAATAGTCCTAATGTTACAATTGTGTCTGAATTTATAGATGATACATGCATTTCTAGAGGTCGAGGTCGAGGACGACGAGGTATTTCTGTTGTTTCTGTTGTCTTATAATATGATCGTGATTTGGCATTTGCTGTTATTTATGTTGTCTTACATTGTTAAGGGCATTTGAATCTCACACACTCCAATAAAAATGGTGATTCCTTGTGTACATTCTGGGGCTTGTACTTGAATGCTTACGTACTTGAATGCATGTTTTTATCAGGTGGACATAGGTGACATGGCTTCAGCTTCCAGTGGATTTTCCAATGCTAATACTTACACACATTGCACTTGTTCATGTGGTGTACCAGTTATTATGTTGACGTCAAATACTAAAAGAAATCCCGGTCGTCGTTTTCTTCGATGTCCATATTTCCGGGTATGTTTTTCCTACATTGCCTATTGATTCAATGTAAAATGTTGTTTATCATTATTAGTAATCATGATAACTGTATAGATTGTTATTTACCATACCTAAATTTATTTTTCTCAAATCAATAGGATCCAGCCAAGTGTTGCAAATTTTTTAGATGGGTGGATCCAGGCTCTGAGATGAAGGTTGTTGCTGTATCAAAGGATGAAAGTAGGATAGAAGTAGAAGACAAAATGCAGATTCTACCCTTCCATCATGATGACATTGTTGCAGATATTGGAGAGGCGGTTCAATGTGTTGCTGATTTATGGGAGATCCAGCTTGCAGAAATGAATGAAATAAAGCAAATGCAAAAGCTCACAACAGATGAATTAAAGGGTGAATGACAACATCTGAAGGAAATTCTGGTCGTAAGGGATGTAGAACTCAAGGAGGCTTTTGCAAAGAGAGACATGGAGGTGCTCAAGTTGAAGAGAGCAATGGTGCTCATTATTGTTATAGCTTCCGTAGTTCTTTTTCATAACTTTTATATGTATATGTTATGACTGGTACTGAATTGGGCTTGTTGCTAGAGGGTGAATTGGAATTTTCTATCTTAGTATATATTGGAATGGTGAATCTCAACTTTTATATGTATATGTTATGACTGGTATGAATCTCAACTTCTACTGTTCTAAAATATGCTTAAGGCATGCTTGTGGGGAAAACATACCGTGCTATTCTTGTTTTGTTTGCCATTTCCTCCTTGTCAGCACAACTTACTGTGATCCTGTTAAAAATTTTGTATTTCCAAAATGATTTGTAATCATCTATTTCAAATTAAATATTCTGTTTCCTTTGGCCTCATTGTTTGTGTGTGATAGGCTCTTTTCCGAAATTGCTTGGATTCCCATTTAAATTTTAGAGTGCTTGGGAAATTAGGCATGATTAAAGGTCTTTACATGTTCATGGCTAGTTTCTTCTGCCTGCAACAATCCTTCAGAAGAAAGAAGAAACAGAAAAAAAATCAGACCATGAATGGTTGGGCTTAGTGTCTTTAAGAATGAACAATCTATAGCATACAGGCCAACAGTCAATATTAATATCACTAGACCTAAATTAACAATGTCCAATGTGTGCCTCATTTTACTTTACCATTAACAATTTCATCCTTTGCTGTTGTTTTTTCTGCAGGCTAGCAGAGCTGCATTGAGTACATCAGGAGATACTTTGTTTTTGCTTTGTCTCACCGCACGTATGAACAGCCACCGTTGAGGACTATGAAAATGCTTGTGATTCAGAATTGCAATCAATATTTCATGATTCAGAAGTGCATGCTTGTGATAATATTGCAATCAGAAGAAGTAGAAGAGGATTGCGGCACTGTTCTGGCATGATATGGGAGATGCATGCATTGAAACATTGGCCCCATTAAAGGTTACTTATTTGCTATGACGGCGTAAATTCAAAATAAGAAACCAAAAAATGCCATTAATTAGTATTAAGATTTTCAGATTAAAAAGAAAAATACATCTAACATCTAAATGGTAGTCATTTTGTAAGAACAGTGGCCCATGATAGCCATTTTCCTCTTTTTTGTCACTTCCAGTCACCAACCATTTTAATGTGGAACGACTTCACTCACCTAATTTTGAAACTAGGACTAACATCACTTGCCAAGTTCGACCATCATTTTCATCAGTATCAAGAATTTTCAACATGGATAACAAAGTTTTACTTGATTGAAAGAATTTCAATCTATACGTGCGTGCAATATTATCTATATCCTCATAAGTCATGACACCCAGTTGTACGTGAAATGTTTTACCTTACATTTTTATGTCATCGCCAAACAACACACCCTTATTCAGAGTTACAAAGAGTCAAAACATATCAACGAAGCTTAAATAAATTTCCTTTCAAAATATTTGTTACATACAAATGAGGCTTTTTGCTCATAGAAATAACAAATTTCTAAACACCTTTACAAAGGCCAAAAGATGACATGATAATGTTGGTAATTTGGAAGGCCAAAAGATGACACCTTTACAAACACCTTTGATGTCATTAACAATGTTGGTAATTTGGAAGGGCCCATAAGGGCTCTAGCATAGGCTATGGGCAAACTGATGTTATTTTCTTTCCTTTCCCTACATATGCACACTTTGTAAAACTGTTCTAATCATTTGCTTCAATGGAGTCCAATATCTGCCTATACAACATCAGGGAAGCCCAGACCTATGAGCATCATCAAAAGAAAATGTCAGAAATCATATCTAGCACATTAAGAGTATTAGCTGTTAAACTGGAAATCCTCTCTTAAGAATCAATTTCATCCATGTGAAATGCTAGAAGTCCAAGAATTTTTTGAATATGCATATAATCGGCACATTGGACTGCAGTGCTAGCACAACGTGAGCTACAGATTATAGGATGGCAAAAGAAACGCATTTTTATCATTTCATTTCTATCAATCCTTTGCTCACTGGTGCTCAAGGGTGGGGCATAGTCGTCCAATTAATAGAGCATAGGATGAAGACAGGTGCATATGATAGCATGTGCTCAGAATATACTTAAATCATTTATCACATGGGTTGCCTTTCAAATTCTTATATGAAGATAAGAGGACAAATAAAATCTTACTCTTCTCCTACATCTCTGAGTATATTTGTGAGCTGGTTGGCAATCCCCAGGGTTAAAGCCGCATCGTAAACCCTCTGTCGAAACCATAGAATCTGGTGTGATTACCATAACTGGAACACTCATTAGCCCGACTGTCCCATCGACATAGTAACAGTAGAGATAGAGTTCATCAAAGTTCTCATATCTTGATTACCTCAGATCCAATCTCATTCCTTCAATCATGTCCTTAAATGGCTGTTCGAAGCAAAAAGGAAATACCTCAATTTAAATTCTATGAGTCATTAGATTACTGCTCATGCAGTGAGGAATTAAATTGTTGAATGTAGAACATCATCGTTAAATATACACATTAGAATTTTCAAAAAATTTCTATGGACATGTATTTCCTATCAATGGATAAAGAACGGATCAAATGAACTTTGGACGTGGACTACCCACAAATGTTTGTGTGAAGGGATCATACATGTTATATGGACAGCCCTCGAAAACATTGTTCAATCTTTCCTCCCATCGATCCAAAGTTGTTGGTGTTATGTGTGAAGCATTAGGACCATCCACAAGCTCATCTGTCCTCCTGCACCATACTGAACACTTTTGTTAGAAATCAAAAGAATGACTATTTAAAAACAAGTACTAGAACTCGAAAAATTGAAGGGAAATTCAATGTCGATTTTGGAGTGGAGTATGGCACGGTTCATTGACATCTCTAGAATATAGTACTTTATCATCGATAACAGCTGGTTCATGTACAGCAGTACAGGAAATCTCATTCTCCTAATTATGGGAACAATCATCCAAGGGGACAAGCCCCAGGATCCCTCCAATTGAACTGGATCAATTAGCCAATTAGCAGCTCTCAAATGGATAACTTAAGAATCTAGTTTTCAAGGGTCATTGTAATCGTTAATTCCATGTGATCTTATGGCTACCCTCCATCCAAATAAGACCCTACAGTTGTGTGGTCCATCCAAATAAGACCCTACAGTTGTGTGGTCCATATTTACTCTGATTTTAATCCTCATTCACCCAACTAGCCCTGAACCTTATCAGGGCAGAAACTTCTTGTAATTCAAGAACAACTACTAGAAGCTAAGAGATCCATGATGCTTACAGAATTTGAACAAGAAACAATATCACTATGTCAGTCATTCTGAGAAGAAAAATATGTGCACTACATTTATCGTGTAAAGTCCAAAGACCAATGACTATGCCTTTTTAATTCTTTATTTACTGTCGTTAATTTATTCATCAATTTTTTCTTTTTTAAGAGAGAAATATGAAAGTTATGACAACTCATGTTTTTGCTTTAATTTGGCTGCGTTAAAATAATCAGATGGAAATTTTAAATGGGGGAATAAGATAATAACCATTTTAAAAATTGTTTACATAGTTTTTCCAAATTTTGAAACATAATTTTCATGGAAGTTGATTTTTGAAAAAAAAGAAATTTAAAATTCAAGACAAGTAAATCGGCATGCCTGCCTGATTAGACTTGATCAGCATCAGCGGCAAGGAGGCCCGATGACAGGCAGCTGCTGACTGTTCGCATTGGAAGCCAAACAGGCCCTTTGGTGTTGGGCAGCTGGTGCGAGTGACGGAAGAGTCCTGACGCGTGGTGGGAGAGGGAGGGAGGGAGGGAGGGAGAGGGAGGGCGCTGGTCAGGAGGGAGGGCGAGCAGCGGAGGGAGGGAAATCGGGAGCTGATCGAGAGAGAGGGAGAGGGTGTGAGGGAGCAGTGGGAGAGGGAGGGAGGGAGGAAGAGGGAGCGCACAGAGAGAGAGAGGGAGAGGACGGGAGGGAAGCCGAGCGGTGGAGGGAGAGAGAAGTCGGGAGAGAGAGAGAGGGATGGGCGGGAGGAGGGAGGGAGCAGCGCGGGCTGATCGGGAGAGAGGGAGAGGGCGGTAGGGAAGAAGAGGGAGCGCGCAGAGAGAGAGAGAGGGAGAGGGAGAGGGCGAGAGTTTACTTGTCGGGTCGAGGGTGCCAGTGTCGGAATGGTGGGTGGTTGACGAAGGGAGCCACAACCTATGGCCTTCCAGGAGCGGGAGAGAGAGAGAGAGCGTGGGGAGGGAGAGAGGGAGTAGCGGGAGTGGGAGAGAGACTGCCGAGGGAGAGAGAGAGAGAGAGAGAGAGAGAGAGAGAGAGAGAGAGAGAGAGAGAGAGAAGAGAGAGAGCGAGACTAAAGAGAGGGTGTAGAGAGAGAGATCGCGAGAGAGAGGTGAGGGAGGGGGGCTGGCGAAATTTCCGTCGCTGACAGGGGCTGGTCAGACCAAATCTGAGCATTAAATGCCTGCTCCTCTCGCAGCTTTTTCGCTATCTCATCCAACGGCCGAAAAAATGCCCACAGGATCCAACGGCTCTCAGCGTTGGTCGGACACAGCGCGATCGAACGACCGGTCGTAAAAGATCAAAATTCTATATAATTTTATAAACAATATATATTATTTTCAGTATATGGTCAAATGTGCTCAACAGAGTGATGAATTTAACAATAAAAACAATTGCTGAAGTTAAGTCAGTAACTGATCGAAGATCAATGGCAGAAACGAAGCACACCTAGACCGTAACAGAAATAGGTAAGGTACAGTTGTTTTGGGCTAAAAATTCAGGCACATACTCTACTCTCTATGATCATATCCACAGGTTCCACAGTACCGATCAAACAGAAATACACCACCTTATTTTTACAAGCTCATGATGAGCAAACATTTACAACATGTTTTGTCATCCTAATAGAAGCTGAACACACTTTTCAAAAATGGAAAGATGTTAAGAAAATGCTTCTCAAGTAAGAAGATGCACAATACATATAATATGAGTGAAGCTCTTTGAAAGTACAATAACTCCAAAAAAACAGAAAATAAGGAGTAGATGGTCTTGAAGTCGTTTATCGCATTGGATTAAACCACACTTACCGAAGATTGCTGAAAGTGGTTAAATGAGTTGTTTGAAGTTCAGTAAATGTCTCAACAGCTAGATCTCTATTGTAACTCCTTGCTTATATGGTTCATTTAATAGTTAGCAAGTCCTCTCATCGGATCGGCAAGTGAACGTTCAAATGTGCATTGGATGGATTTAGAATCGTTGTACTATCATCTTTCATGGATGGCCGTTGCTGGGCGCTGCTTACTTTTGAACAGTTATCCCTGCTCATTTCTCATTTTTCTTTCATTTTTTTCTCGATGCAAACCCTCTTGTTCCTTCCATTCTCCTTCTCGCTAAAAACCCTACGGCCTCTTCATTCTCCATTTTCGTCTCTTATTTCTTTCGCTTCTTCTTCTTCTTGTGCCAACCACTAAACCCAAAACCTAAAAGCAATTGACGCAACCACTCCCTCCTTAAACTGCACTCGCAGCCCACAAGCTCTCCATCCCTACAGTCGCAGACGCTCTCTGCCCCCATATCTACATCTTCAACACTAGTTACCCTGTCTTTGTTTCCAATCGCTATCGCCCAATCTCATTTCGATTTCTCGTTTCTCCGTCTCATTCCATAACTTCAATCAAAAACCCCAGCCCTAAAAATCTCTAAAATGAAATAGTAAGATGCCTTCAACCTCCTTCTATTTTATTTCCCTATTTGATTTTTTTATTAATATGACATCTTCTATAATTATATTTGTAGCCATCTATAATTAAATTGGGTAATCAGCAAGCTTGATGGTAAAACTCTCATCACCACTAAGGCACTGAAAGCAAGAAAGTTTAGGTATATAAACATTTGGGAGAAATTTTACTGTGTAAAAGTTTTTGAAAAATAAGAGGAAATGATGTCTATGATAGGGGTAATGATTGAAATTAAAGTAGTTGTATAAAAAAATAATAAAATGATTAAAAAATAGTATAGTTATGAATAAAGAAAAGTTTTAGATGATAAAGTTTTAGTTTGAAAAGTTTTAGTTTAAAAAATTTTATTTATAAACAAATACAACTTTTCTGCGTTAAGAGTTTTAATTGTTAACTTGTGATTGTAAATATTTAGTTTATATAAACAACATCAATAACAACAACAACAACAACAACATTTTTAATGTGTTACCTATGACATTAAAGTGTGAATGAGTGAACATGTTGCTTTATATTATTTAAAATACAAAAAATAATATTTTTAATACAATATTCGAGTATTGCATGAATCGATTTAAAACTACAATTGAAATCAGAACCAACTCGAATTTGAAATAGGTAGGACAGAATACATTAGGAACCGAACTAACCAATAAATAAAGTACACTTTTATCAATAGAATATAGGTAGGATAGACTATTACTCAAACTAAACCAATCCATACCTAGAACGACACGGAGTGGAGAGGGCCAATTGCTCGCTTGCATTTTTAAAAATTCAAAAATCCTCTTTACAATTTTAAAATATTACTGTTTATGTAGTTACCACCCTTAAAATAATGTTATCCTCCCATCATGTGAGTTTACTCCCTTAACCAAATGTAGTAGTGAATGTAGCAGCTTCACTACTACTTTATCCAAGTTGCACCCTAGTTGGTTACCGTGGGCATGAAGGAAACATACAATAGGTTGAGGATCCAATCACCTCAATCCAAACTGCCAACGTCATTCGTAGAACAAATAGGCAATGTCACCATCCCATTTTGATTTACCCGTTAACATAATCGAGTAATAGATTACTAATATTTATTGAATGTAACATCATTCATCAGTTTTCAACTTTGCACATGAAATTTTCGGAATTATTATAATGAAACCCAGGGTTCCAACGGATGCCAAACGACAATCAAGTCCAATCAACCAACATACACGAAACAAATTCATAGTCATGCATGGAGATTAATCATATTACGCTGGAGTTTTATATCAATCATTTTCACCCACGCTTGGAGAATAAAATGTCGTTTGGCATTAATTTTTATCCATAAAATCAGTAGAATTATTACAATTAGCCTAATTGGACCGATACTGACGTATATTTTCATTTATTATACTTATTTATTTTATAATTTCCACATTCTAATTGGCATTAATTTTCTCTCGGTTCAAACTTATTGCAAGCGAATACAAAACAGCAAGGGTCAAAAGTACATAACCTAAATCATTAGAAAAATCTCAGTCCTTATTCCATTTGGCCCCATCTAATAAAAATGTAAATCATCATAATGAAAGTGTTTGACTTATTCATTAACTTTAGAGCTGCTAAATCAAAAATTAAAATTTCTTCATGTGTAGATGAATAGTTTTATAAATAATTATAAACATTCAGTGCATCTACGAGTGGATAAATTTTTTTTAATTGTCCATGATTACACATTTTTAAGTACGTATAACCACTCGCAACTCTTTTTAAATAATTTTTCGTATCTTGATAAATTAAATGTTGTTAAACAATATGATTGTTTTAATTTTTATTTCATCATCCCTAAATAAAGAAGTTCCATGAATTTTTAGTATCCCAAACTGATTTCACAGGGTTTGGAATGATTTTTTTATTACATTAGATTATAATGGAGACCACACTTCTCTTGGCACTTCAAGTCATGACCAAATCTAACACAATCACATCTACTACCATTGGGTTCTGCCATGGTTATAGGGTCTAGAATGATTATTAAAGTCAAATTTTTGAGTTCAAATTATATAATTGGCCAAGAACGAAATCATCACTTAAATAAAAGTTTTATTGGGTAAAAAATAAATCACCTAAAATAAATAATTTCACCTTCAAATTACTTTTATTTTAATCTTGCTATCCACCAAATTTTATCTAAGATAATAATTATATTCTTGCTAAATAAATAATGATAAGGGCCAAGCCAACCTTTCCTCATGAATGTCGACAGGTGCATCTCTCGTTGAAAAGAGATAGCTCTCCCCCAACCAAGCAGGTTCACATTGATACCCTGATGTCATGATGACGCTAGTGAAACTTCCACTAGCCCTTGAGCCAAGCAAAATCACCTGATATTGAATTTGATATTGATGAATTTGGAAGACCAAGTTGGCTTGGCCATCACCAACTGCATGCAGCCAACCTCACCATACTCCTAGCCTACTAGAGACTAACTCGTCACCCTGCAAAGGATTTGATGGAAAGATAGCTTCCTTAGTGATATGCGTGCGAGTCAGCCAACCTATAAAGAGTATCAGGAATAAAAGCCAAGCAACCCCTCCATGAAGGAAAAAGGAAAAAAGGGAAAAGGGAAAATCATCCCAACTTATATCTCGTAGTTCATACATTCAAAACTCTAAATAGTGTTTATTAAAAAAACTCTAAATAGCAGAACTTTGGCTTGAATCGACCTCATAGTTTTTCAGTGACCTAATATTCATAAGTCGCTCTTTTATGATGTAAAACCTTGTGTCCTTATCATGAACTCAATTTCACAGAAGTAAGCCTCAAACTAAATTTTAGCTTATCATTTATTGTTGTATATGAGAAACTAATTTCTTATAATCTTTCGTACTTTTACCTCACCCATTCCTCTCAACCTTCTATCAAACCACAAGCATGAAAAATAGGGCTAAAAAGTCCACTCTAATTGAGAATGCCTTCCAAGACCCATTTAAGACTTCAAAGCTTGATGGTCTTAAACATAAGGTAAAAGAGGAAGCATCCGAAATGAGTAGTAGGATAGCCATAACCCAGACCAAGAAGTCAATGGTAGAAGAAGCACTCAGGAAGTGCCTATCTCCTGAGGAAAGTATGATGCCTTTTGCATATCATGAATCATAAATAATGCTAGATATGTAAAAGATGGCTAAACCTGGTCATCCTGCTTACGACTAGGCCCTCAAATGATGGGCTATAATCCTTTGCTATAAGCACCACATAACAACAATAAACTTGACTATTATAGCTATTACCACCTTAGTGACAATGGCCACTGGTGTTCTAATGGCAGCATTAGTGCCCACCAATACTCTCCCCATGGTCATCTTGATCATCCCCTTTATAGCACCATCGATGCCATTAGCCATGCCTATCCTTGAGATGGGCTACTTAGGAGACATAGTATTACCCCTCTTTCCATTGTTGTGATCCCTAATTAGTAAGAAGGCTCTCAAGCCTCACTTCATCGAACATGGGGCCCCCTCCTTCATTCACCTTGATGCTTCTTCCGACATGATACTAAAACTATATAAATCTCTCAGCTTTAAGCATAACTATTTAGATTATATCTTTTTTATAATATGCTAGCCTAGCACTTCCAAGTTCAGCTTGCTCCTAAAAGGTTTTAGATTTTGGAGATGCTGATCTTTGGTCCAGCATTCGATCTCACTAGCCATGTGGTAAATTTTCGCATCCACATGAACCTTAGGGCTACATCAGAGGGGCTAAAGTGCACTGCCTTTCCAACCATGCTTGATGAGTAAGCAAGATATGGTTTCCATTTCTTACTCTAGGATTTATTTCCAACTTTAAGTAACCAGTAGATCCGTTTGAGGCTTGATTCAACAACTAACACCAATGACCCATCATTGTCGCTCAATTGATGTGTATCAAACAGTCCCCTAATGAAGCATTGCGGGATTGAATCATTCGCTTTAATATAGAAGTTAGAAATGTGCCATGCCTCTCAATGGAGGTCTATATGCAAACCCAAATGCAAGGAATTAGGAACTATGAGCTAGATTGATAATTTGGGGCTCCGCTCACCTTAGTCGATATGTGAACTAAACAAGGTGGTAGCATAATCATTTTATGAGGAGATGATCTTGCTTTATTAAAACACAGTATCTTTTAAGTGGGTCTGAAGAATTATATCAAAAGATATAGCTTAAAGTTCAAAAATTTTGATTTTATATCTTTTAGATTGATTAAAAGAGCTTAATATGATAGCTAGAATCTACTGAAGCTTTAAAATAAGAGAACAAGATAAATCGGGTAAAGTCCTTCAAAGGTAATTCTCATTATCAAGATTTAAATATGTAACATGATAACTTGTATGTTCTAATTAGCAAAGACTTATAACAACGCATTGAAGTATGACACGAAAGTTTGAATGATACTCTTATATGTTGGGGCAGTCAAGAACCATGTTTGGCACTCTTACTACTCGATGCAGCCAAACACCCTGTGAATTTAACCTTGCTTGTAGATCAACTTTTAATTTAATAGGTTAGAACAAATAAAAGGCTCGTCGGCTAAATTGAAGACTTGAGTAGAGGTAAAGTAGGATCACTCCCTCTGATGTAAAGTACAAGGTGAAAGCACAATTCTGGGTGTGACTAAGGGGGTGAGTATAAAACTTATCTGCCAAGTTTAGGGACTTGATTATGAAGAATATGATTGCATATTCCCAAGAAGGGGAAGGATCCAAGGAACCTGGCATGCATCTCAATTAACAAATACTAAGCTTAGAAAGTAAATTATATTCAAGGGCATTCCCATTATACAAGAAAAATAATGAAATCAATAGGGTTGGTCCCTTTTATTTAGCTTAACCTAAGAAGGGAGGGATGAATCAGGTTACTAAAATTTTCTTTGGTTCAATTGTTAATCCCCTTTTAAATTATTTTCCTATGATTGAAACTTGCTAGCAAATGATAGCTTAGAGTACAAAAAATAGATGAAGTGAAAGAAACACACAAGCACAATAGTAAATATAGAGATTTATATTGGTTTAAGCAACTTCATACTTCATTCTTCCAAACATATACCCCTTGTATCTTGAGTTCTACTATTATTCAACAACACAATTAGAATATACTTTCTCTTCTAAATTCTAGCTCTAGAGGGCATATACAATAATCAGTTGTTAGAGAGACTAACTCTAACCAACTAAGCCTAATCCATTAGTAAGACAAGCTCAAGCCAATTAAGCAAAACCCATTTTTGAGACAAACTCAAATCAACTCCCACTTTTTCTTCCTCTTGAATTTCGTCTCCGACACTGATCCAAGGCGACACCTTAAAATAAAATAAACGAAAAGTAAATTTACACTTTATAATATATAATCAATTTACTCCAGAAGCTCATTACTATGTGATGAAGATAATCTTGTAAGCTAATTTAAAGTAGTAACACTTTGAAGTTTCAATAGTTATTCAAATGATTTCAACACTCTTGAATATTTAGAGATGAAATCTCATTTTGTATTTCAACCACTTCTAAAATTCACACGTCAATGATATTTCTAAAAGAGATGAAAATCTAGTCATTGGAGTGGTGATTGGCATGCATTTAATGCTACAACGTTCGAAATTTTTTACTGTTATAACATGAGGTCACAAGTGGAGTTGACTTTATGTGCGACTTTACTCAAGTCACATGTGGAGTCAACTTAGAGTGAGACACCATTTTGTTAAAACTTTTTACCCACTTCATCTTCCAAATTGTAAGTGACTCATTGAAGTCATAGGCGGATTCGACCTAGGGTGAGACTTCGATTTTTCGAAAATATAACACCCTGAATCATGAGTGCTCCACAATGTGAAACCTTACTCTACAGATCATTTTAAGTGGTGAAACTTGTGGTTTCATTCTTATACAAGTGAAAGCCTTTCTAATGTGTTCAAAAATTAATCTAAAATTTTTTTTCTCTTTTCTTTTTGAACATATTTCGATCTATTTTCTTAACTAAAATTTGGCAGCATGCCGTCTATGTTTGTGTAAGTCAAAATCTAAGAATCATTAAATAGTCCAGTATTGACAACTAAATTCATTTATATCCACTTAGTTTATCTAGTACATCTCTTATACAATCATACCTTACATGAAAAGCTAACTTCTACATTATATAACCTTTAAATTTTTTATTTAAACTTCAAATATCAAATTTAAACTTCAAATAACATATTTAAACTTCAAATATACAATTTTAATAATTATATCCCAAGACTCAAAATACCTCAAAAGTCTTACAAATCATATCTTCACTACTTTATTAGTAGCGAAGACTCCTATATCAAGTCTGCATTATCTGCATTCACTGGTTATTTGAAAACAATGAGTATAAAATACTTAATAAGTAAGTATTTAAAAATACATGTAATTCCATAATTCATTGCATTAGTTGAAAATATAAAATTCTTAAATTCCTTTTATGCATTTATCATAATAAAAGGAGTGCATACATGTATCATGACTTATTTCTCAATTGGCAAATGACACTTACCAAGTGATTATCCATCCATAATAGCATTTCTGATATTACATGCTTAACAATACAGTGCATGAATTATATACATCCTGCTTAACTCCAGAGGGTACTAGAGACGCCTCCGGCACCACTCTTAAGATTCGAGGTCAGGTGATTGGGCTCAATTTTCTCAAAAACATCACCTCCTGCCTCACCTCACAAGGTACTTAATGTATACAAACATACCATAAATCATGATCATTGCAAGGAATATGCATGTCATCATCAAATAAAATAGAAAATTTCATTTCAAAGTGCACAATTTAAACATATAAAAGAAAATTAAAATAATCATTTGTTGACAAATATTCTTTTATAAAATGAAAAGATAAGAATGGATTTTCTTATCAAAAATTCTTTTGGAACAAAATTTTGAAGGCTTGCTTACCTTTTTCCTTTAGTTTTCCTCAATCTTTTCTTTACACTTTCTTATCATAACCAATAAAGAATACATCTAAGCATATCATATATGTTTACATGGATACTTATCTTTCTTATATGCCCATTTCTGATTGGCCTTTAGATAAGAAATTCAAGCATTTATTTGCTTGAACATCTCATTTAAATATGATTTATCCTACATTTGAACAAACCTTTTATTCTCATTTAGGACTTTCATATATGAATTCAACCTAATGACGTCGTGAAATTAAAATAATCTCAATCATACTTAGAATATGTAAATTTCAATCTCACTCATATCTCCATTTCATGTGTCATAGGCTATTAAAGCCTTTTCACCCTTGTACTCAAAAATATATTTAGATAAACTTATACATTTATAAACTTTACATTTAACACATGAATTAACACATAAGGCAAAATAGACCTTAAATAACTTTTATATATTATAAAATTTAATACCGCCTTTACAAATCATGTAAAGGGCATGAAATCTTCTCATACGTATAAAACAAGTCTACTATCAAAAAAACCTCATCACGCATAGACTAATCTTTTCATAATCTTAACCCATTTAAGATAGATGACTAGAAATCATATACCCCATCAAATATAGCTCATAAATTCTCATATATACAAAAATACCTTTCCCTTGTGGTTCTTTTTCTTTTCTCTTTTTTCCTATAATTAGGATAGAAATATTAATTCTTAGTATTCCTAAAAATATTAATTCTTAGGGTCCATTTCTTTTTCATTAGATTTGTATAAAAATTATTATTATTATTTAGTTATTAAATTTCTTAAATATATTTTGAATTAATAATTTATTTCATGAAAACTTAACGGTTTAAGCCTTCTAATAAGATTAATCTTTTGAAAAGGATTTATATTTCAAAATATTTTGGTGTTTAAATTTAATAGTGATAAATAAAAATAATTTAATGTTTAAAATTAGTTGAACCCTTGTCATAATCTTAGAACTTTTCCACTTTGTGATTCACTTTGACTATTTTATAAATATTATATAATGTTAAATAATATTAATATTAAAATGTCAAAATATAAGTCCGAGGTGATTTGAACCTTGGACCTCATTATCCACTACTCTCACCACTTAGGTGATCATGTTATGTTTTGTAGCTTTTTAATATTAAAATATTTAAACTAAGTCTCATGCTTATGTCTCCTTAACCCTTTAATCTTATTATTGGATCATCAAATCTTTCTTGGTGTAAAGTGAGTTATTCTAAATTGATAATACATAAATTGATTCACCTTATTTTGTGCATATATAAGAAAATAGTTTACTAGAAAATTTTCCACTAAGGTATGTAGTAAATATATTTTAAAAATTACATTAAATTATGATCAATTAAATTTTAAAAGTTCAAAATTTATGTTTACATCATATATAAGTCATTAACATCATCATAACTTACTTTGATCATCAAATTAATGGTTGAATTTAATCATTAGGAGTCATACATAGCTGTCCAGCAGAGTGCTAAAAATAAGTCTGTCTTGCATCCCAAAAACGATCCCCTAAACGTCATTATTTTGAAAAGTTTCAATATAAAAGTTGTGTATCTCATTTTGCTACTCAATTTTGACTATTTATGCATCAAATTCTGTTTTAATATGATGAAGATACTATTGATTTATTGAAATGTCTCTAAAAAGCATTGTCTTTAGGATATCTCTATTAAAATAATTAATCATCATAATCTAGCCTTTATAATCATGATCGAAACCATTCATTTGAAAGAAAACTAGTCCAAATATATAAGATAAATAAGATAAAAATCTAAGACTATTACCCTTTTAATAATCTCTCTTGTCTATCACTATTACTTTGATAATTTCTTCTGTTTTTTATTCTTTCACCTACCCTTGCTTATACATCCGAATTTCTCACCTAAGTACACTATTTATAATCATAATTTTTGCTTTATTTAGTGTGTGGAATTTACTCCTGGATAGGCTAGGATAGGTTATACTTAGTTTTTTTATAAGAGCCCTCAAGTTTGCACCAATGAGAGACCTTCATGTGCAAATTACTTGAATTTGTTCCCTCTCATATGGTTGGACCTTGTCTTGTGATGCAACAAATTCATTGCATTAATTTTCTCTCTTATCCATTTGGGATTATCTCTAATTGATGTGACATCTAAATTCACCTCAAATTTGCTTATTATAGTTGACGATGGCTCACTTGTGATGTTCTCAATTTATGTGCCTAAGCTAAAATCTATGTTGACCACTTGATTTCCAATAATTTTTATTTATATATTTTTCTCCCAAACTTATCATACTATATATGGATGAATTCAAAATTTTATATTATTTTTAATGATATTATTTTTTAAAGTTTATCTAATGTCTAAATATATTTTAATCAATTAAATCAGAATTATTTCTATTTCCGTCATAGTGTATAAATCAGGATGTACGTTCACTATTTTTCATATATCTTTCTTATTTTAAGCCTAATTTAGATGATTATTTTTTAGTTAGAAAGTAGACTTTGAGAGCTTTCAAATGATATTAATTTCATATTATTTGGAATTATATATAATATTTTGTAATTTTTAAAGTCAGCTATTAAATAGTTTTCTACTACTTTGTAACTTTACCATAATTCTTGTAAAAATTCTAGAATTCTTCTTTCTTAATTTCTAAAATTTTCGAGAATTTGAAGAAAGTTATCTTGATCATCTTTCTTTCATTCAAACTCATTTTTATAATTTTTTCATATTTTCATTATTTGTATAGTTTTTATTTTGTTCTTTTATTTATTTTAATATAATTCATTATGAATTCTTCCACCCATTATTCATACAAGATTATTCATTTTTATTAGTTTATTTTCTTATTAGTCTTAAGATAAAAATTATACATTTCTTTAATCATATGCTAAATAGAATTTAGTCTCTAACCAAATCATAGTTTAATAGTAATTAATGTAAAACTAAGGTAAGTAAGAGATTAATTTACATGGCCATTACAGAAAACATGTTATCCACTTTTTGCCTCCCAAGTTAAGTTGACTTTGGGTGAGACTTAACTAAAGTCTCAGGTGAGTCCAACTAAGGCTGAAACTTCACTAAAGTTACAAGTTAGATCGACTTGAGCTGAGACTTTACTTTACTAAACTTACTAGATATAGACTTGAGCTCTTGAAACTTTATTTATCTTATATTTTTATCTTTATATAAATAATTAGTGACGTAATATCTATGTGCACTTTGATTTATTCATTAGATCCCTTTTTAATGATATTTCAATAGCTCGTTGATTATCAAAATTAAATTAAATTTTCTTAAATCAAGTTTATGATCTACAATCTCTTCCTTTTGATAACTGACAAAACCCAATTGAAATATCTTCCTTTTTCAAATAAATGACAAATGTGTTATCATGAATATCATCATTCTCTTCATTAAGCAAAAATTCAAAAGCTTATATACTTACGTATGAGATAGAATGTGCATTAATTCTAAAATGCTCTCCTCCATATACGATGCACTCTTCCTCTATGCATAGAAATAATTCTCCCCCTAAAATGTATACAATATTATTCTCTTCTCCCGAGATATGTTCACACTATTTTCTCCCCCATTTTGTCAATCAACGCGAAAGTTAGGGCTTAAATCTAAAACAATTGATCAATCGTAGAAATAAAAAATGGAGCATAGTAAGTTCATTTCATGCATTCAAAATCATTGTATGAGATGTTTCCATCCATCATTCAAATCATATTCTCATATTTTGACTAATTCATCAAAATCATTCCGTTAAATCATCATTTAGGGTGCTATATGACATGATCAAATTAAACATGCGACTACTATATCATACTCAAAATAACTAATCATGTTCTTTTTTCATTCAAATCTTTCATCTCAAGTCATAAGTATATAGTCTCTAATCAAATCAATAAAGAAAATTTTATACTTTGTAGATTTGTATAGGAAAATGAAGCGCAAAAGTTCTTAATTTGTAGAAAGATATGATCAATGAGGCTTTTGCAGTTGCACTGAAAATCTTATCTTGAGATCTTGTCTATGTAGTCTTCAATACTTGTAAATGAGAAGGTAAGATCTCATTCAATTACTTAATTAATTACCATAACTCCGCTTGACAAGATATTTATAGCCTTAAGAGAAATGTAACCATTTGGTGGTAGGTGATGTGCAATAAATGTGACAAAACCATGTGAGACAACTTATTTACTAGTGCTTTCATGTAAAAAGGGCTATGAAAGTAACATACCCTCACTTTTCTTTGATGAGAGTTATCAGTATTTTGCTCAACTCCCCCTTTTTTTTGCAACTCATGCTCTTAATCCTCTAGATGGCTTTGTATTCATTTGAAATAATCCTACACCCCAAATATAAAATTTTCTTTTCTTTTGGTACTCGTGTCATGGGTCCATGAATATTAGTACTATAAAATCTAAAAACACTAAAAGACTTGATTCCACCTTAGGAATGAAATTCAATGTAATTTAACCTTATTATGAAATAGTTTTTTTTGTCTTTCATTGATATATTTTATATCCGAACTTATTATAATAATAACAAGAAACTTTAGTATGGTTTGGAGTAATGTAATAGTACTTCAGTTGACAAGTAGGCATTTTTATCTATGACCTATCAACAAGCTTCTTGACCTAGAAAACTTGTCCCATCACATTTGATGTACTAGAAGCTTTAATCAAAGTAAGAAAATTTGATTTGTTCGATTTTATGTTGGTGTGTTCCACATATCTAAGACCTCTCTTATCAATTTAAGTGGTCATTCAAAAAAATTTGTGCATGTTTTTCCCTAAGTTGGAGAACTTAGCAAATGAATTTTTCAAATTTTAGTTCTCCTTCCTCAATGCCTTCGTCTCCTTCTTCAAGGCATTTACATCCTCTTGCAAGGATGTGTTCTTCCCTGCCAAATTTTTATTTGGAATAGCGGCTATATCAAACTACTTTTTTTTTGAAGTATATTTGATACCAAGGCTTTTAAAATCATCAAATAATGAGTCATAAGTTTATTATAGATCATCCAAATCATCACATCTAGAAAAAAATACTAGAATGTGAAATACGATATGAATCATATGAGTTTAACTTTGTATTCATAGATACATCTAATATTGGTAATTTGAACTTCATTGTATCATTATTTACCTCTTTAGTTTATGAAAATCTTCTTCTTCATTTTCTACAATATTCATGTCATAAAATTTTCCCAATTTGTTGCATCTTCTTCTTCATTTGATAAAATGCTAGAACTTGAAACAGTATCTTCTTTCATAAGCATTCTTCTAGCTCTTCTCCTTGAGAAAATTTTGTTATCTTGAATTTTTAAGTCATCTAGTGTGGTGCAATTAGTTTGTATATATCCAATACTACCAAATATATAATTTTTTAGAAATTTTCTTCTTTTATCCTTCATCTTCTTATGTGAGTTAAAATTTTTATTTCTTCATGTTTGAGTGTGAGCTTAATGAGGATTCATTTGAGCTCTCTTTACACTCTTGAATATAATAGCCTTTCTATTTCAATGAGGTTCATGTCCCCTATTTTTAATTAGCTAATGAGATATGAATGAGCTAAACAAGTTATTTATTTTAAGTTGCTTTATGTCCTTTGCTTTCTCGATAGCTGTAATTTTTTTTATTCCATGAGTCTGACAATGCTCTAATATCTTCATAACTTGCTCACTTTCAAAAATTAGCATTTTTAAACCTTCAAAAGTATTAGTGATTGTAGAAAATATAACATACATTTTCAAAATAGATTCACTATAATTTCTTGTGTTTATTGATTGTTGTTTTACTTGCTTTATTACTCTCCACATTTTCATTCAAGGGGATGTAGTTTACAAGGGATTAAGTTTTAAAATTTTAAAAGGACCTAATTCATTCCTCTCCTATTGGATTTTGGCACAAATTCAAGACCAACAAGTGGTATTAAAGCAAGTCTTTGAGTTTGCATCAAAGAAATTTTTATAATAGATGACATCCCAATCAGCTTCCATCTCAGCATTAGTTGAGGTCCCATCTTTCACAAGGTCACCTCTATTTGATGGAAGTAACTTCGATTATTGAAAGTTAAGAATGAAAAAACTTATTATGATAACTGATATGGATTCTCAGATTGTTATCCAAGATGAGATTACTCTACCCACAAGTGAAAGGGCCTTCGACTGGATCGAGGAGGAGGTAAGATTAGTGAAGAATAAAGCCAAGGCTATGAATTCATTGTTCTGTGCCTTAACAACTGCTGAGTATGATAAAGTGTCCGCTTGTTTAGCCGTCAAGAAAATATGAGACACTCTAACTTCAATATATGATAGTACTTCTTAGGTCTGGGGGATGAGAAGAAATATTTTGATTAGAGAGCTAGAAAGTTTTAAAATGTTTGATACTGAAAATATATCTAAAATGTTTATAAGATTTTCTAAGATTACTAACACTTTGAAAGGCCTAGGAAAGGCAATATCTGAATTTGAACAAGTCATGAAAATCTTAAGAGTGCTACTTGAATTTTCGACCCTCCAAAATTACTGCAATAGAAAAAGCAAAAGACCTGAATACATTGAAGGTAGAAGATCTCATTAGCTCACTCATATCTCATAAGCTGATAAAGAAGAGAAATGAAGAGTATCACAAAGAAAAAGAGCAATTGTATTAAAAACAACACAAAGTTCAGAAGAATCTACTTCTTCATCCCAAAATAAAGATGAAGAGATTGCACTTCTCACAAGAAAATTCAAAAAAATTGTGAGGAAAGAAAAGAACATCAACTCCTCTAACGGATTCAAGGAGAAGAGTAGAAGAAAAAAGCAAAAAAATGCTTTAGATGTGGTGAAGTAGGGCATATGTAGGCTTAGTGCCCTACACCTAAAGTTAACAAGTCTAAAGATTAGCAGGAGAAGAAAGAAAGAAGTAGCGCTAGAAGGTTTTCGAAGATTAAAGACAAAGGAATGTATGTCAATAAGGACCCATCATCAATAAGTAACTCCTCAAATGAAGATCGAGAGGCTGCAAATTGTGTGAGAATCTGCCATGTAGCAAAGATTGAGGAAGAAGACATACTAAACTACCTCGCAACCCTAAAATTGGTGGAAGGATTAAACCCCTCAACTGATTATACAAACAACAAAGAGGTAACCTCTAAACTTGATAATTCTCACTCTAAATCTATTTATTCCTCCACCTATGAATGTCTCAAATGTACTGAGTTAGATAAATTATAATAAGCTTATGATTCATTATTTGAGGAGATGAACTTTGGTAACAAGTACACTTCAAAGAAGAAGCAATGTAACTCTACAATCATTATAAATAGAAATTTAGCTGAAAGAGTCAAGTGTTTGGTTGAGGAAACAAAAAACTTAACTGCTGAAATTGAGAGATTAAAAAAAGTAAAATGCTACCTTAAATGATCATTATCAAAATTCTCTAACTCAGGAGAGCATGTCAAAATGTTCTTCAATAAGATAATTCAAACTAGTAAAAGAGGACTAGGATACTCCGCATTTGATTAGGGAGAAAGCAACAAATCAAATGCTCCAAAGTGGGTTAGACAACAAGCCGAGATGGTTGCATCCCATGGCCAAGCTAGAACAACAAGAGTAGCTTGGGTTAAGAGATCAACTTAGCAATGGTCATGCAATTTTTACAACAAGTTTGGTCATAAAATTACCAATGCAGAATTAAAAAGTTTCAAAACAAAGGTGTTAAACTGGTATGGGTACCAAAGAGCATTGGATTTGTGCCCTCTAGACATGAACAATATATGCTCCAAATATTTACTAACCCAAATGGGCCTATGAGATAGGTACTAAAGAGATGAGCTCTATTCGATTATTTTTGAAAGTTTATTTTAGAGCAAGAGCAAACAATACTTGGTTTATGGACAGTAGTTGCTCAAGACATATGACCGAAGATAAAGCTCTATTTAATAATCTTAAATCATACAATGGTGGAATTATTGCATTCGACAATAATGAGAAAGGTAAAATAAGTGGTAAGGGCAATATTTATAGTATTTCGAATGTATACATAGAGGAAGTTTTATTTGTTGAAGGACTCAAAAATAATCTAATGGGTATTAGCCAATTATGTGACAAAGGTTATAAAATTATGTTTAAAACATCCATATGCAATTTTTTTATGGAAAGCATATAATCCTTAGTGGAAAGAAATATAAAAATATATATTTGGTATGCCTTAATGAAATGGATGGAAAATATTTAGTAGTTATTGACAATGATCCATGGGTATGACACAAGAGACATGGACACATAAACATGTCAAATATCAAGACTATGTGGAAAAAGAGCTTGGTAGAAGGTTTACCAAAGCTCAAACATGACAAAAAAATTCACAAAGCAGTCAAATGTCCAAACAGTCAAAAGTATCTTTTTCACTAAAGAATGAAGTCTTTACTTCTAGGCCACTTGAGTTATTACATATGAATCTTCATGGACCATCCGATATATTGAGTCTTGGGGGAAAGAAGTATATCTACGTTATTGTTGATGATGTTTTAAGATTCATTTAAATGATGTTATTAGCTAACAAAGATAATGTCTTCTCTATGTTTGTGAGCTTCTCAAAATTGGTACAAAATGAAAAGCAATTTATAACTGTCTCTGTTAGAAGTGATCATGATGGTAAATTTGAAAACAAATATTTTATAAAACTTTTTAATGAAAAAAAAATTCACCATATATTTTCTGCAACAAAAACCCCTCGACAAAGTGGTGTTGTGGAAAGAAAGAATAGAACATACAAGAGATAACTAAAGCCATGCTAAATGAAAATAGACTATTTAAGAAATTTTAGGGTGAAGTTGTAAGTAAAAAAGACCTTATACGAGTTATGGAAAGGTAGAAAAAAAAATATCTCACATTTTCATACTTTTTGGTTACACTTGCTATGTTTTGAATAATGGAAAAGACAACCTTGGCAAATTAGATATCAAAAGTGATGAGGCTATATTTCTTGGCTACTCCTCTAATAGTAAAGTATATAGAATATTCAACAAAAGAACTTAAGTAGTAAAAGAGTCAATTCATATCACCTTTGATGAATTTAACCCAACTCTAAAGAAGGAGGATGAGCTTAGTGAAGCAGATGATTAATCAAAGGACTTTGGAAAGCTACAAGTGAGAAAGAAATGGAGAGAAGAGCTTAAACAAGATCATAGTGCAAACCAAGAAGAAGAGTTTGAAATAAGCACGATGGGTGAACTCAACTTCTTCCTTGGACTATATATCAAGCAATAAAGTGAGGAAATTTTTATAAACCAGTCCAAATATATCAAGAAAATGCTCAAGAACTTTGTTATGCAAAATAGCAAAGAAACAAGTACACCCATGAGCTCCATAATCAAAATGGATAAAGACGAAAGAGCTAAACGATAGATCAACACTTGAATAGAAGTATGATTGGTTCTTTACTATATTGAACTGCATTAAGGCTGGATATATTGTTTAGTGAATATCTGTGTTCTAGATTTCAATCAAACTCAAAAGAATCCCACATGAAAGTTGTAAAAAGAATATTCAAATATTTAATAGATTCAACCAACTTAGGCCTATGGTATTCCAAGGGCTCAACATTTGACTTAATTGTATATTTAGATGTGGATTTTACCAATTACAAAGTGAACAGAAAAAGCACTATAGGAACTTGTCAATTCCTCGAAAACACGATAGTCTCATGGTTTACAAGAAAACAAACTAATGTTGCTCTATCTACAGCAAAAAGGAAAATATATAGCCACCGGTAGTTATTGTGCCCAATTACTTTGGACGAGATAGCAGTTGAGGAATTATGACATTGAATATAGAGATATGCCAATTAGATGTGACAATACTAGTATCGTTTGCCTAACTAAGAATCTCATATTACATTCTAGGACCAAGTACATAGATGTTAGACACCATTTTATTAGAGAACATGTGGAAAATCATAATATTTGCTTAAAACATGTCTAAATTGAGGATCAAGTTATAACTATTTTCACTAAATCACTAAGTATTGAGTCATTCTATAAAATTATAAAAGAAATAGGTATGATTGATGTTGATGCTTGATAGTGAAATGATTGTTTGATGTGAAATTATTAAAGGATGCTTGTGTGAAATTTGTATGTTTTAAATTTGATCGATGGCATACTTTGGGAAGAAGAGTAAAATAGACATTGCATTGTCACTAGAATACGGAGCCAAGTCAACTCCACTCTCACAAGTCAACTTCGCGAAGTTGACCTCAATTGGGCGAAGTCGACTTTGAACCCGACTTAGGGTTCAGAGTCGACCTCCGGGCGTTGTTTCGGCTGGCCTAAAATAGGCGCCAAATCTCATTTTCTCTTCATTTCTCTTCCTCTCAAGTTCCGAAAACCCATTTTGCTCACCTTGTTTGTTTAGATTTTACTAAAGTCCTTTGAATCTCCTTGCTAATCCCTTGCCACATCTTGTATTCACTCCTTTTCATCTGTATGGCCCCAAAATCCATTTTTAAACTAAGCAAACTCCCGATCTCTCGCCCCTCTCGCTCAACTACAAGGGATGAAACACCAAAAAGGCAAAGGATACCCTCCACGCGGCAACGGGATGAGACTACCACGTCCACCAGACATTGGGTTCGATTTAAGGAAGGTAATCCCTCCATTTCCATGCCCCAGGAAGAGAAAAACTTAAATTCTAGTGGAGAAGAGGGATCATGAAGAAAAGGGACACCCATGGCTAAGCCCTAAGTTAGGAAAATGCTAGTAGATTACTTTATGACACCTCAATAACACCGACATTTCTACAGTCATTTTTATGAGAGGAAAATTTTGTTTCCCAAGATCATAGATTTCAAATTCTTAAGAGACTATGAGTTTGAAATAGAGAAGTTACTTGATTACCAAAGCTCTTCAAGGAAGATTGTCATTTTTTATCCTGATCTAACCAAACAATTTTATTACCATTGGAACCAAGAAGGATTTTCTACCTATGTTAAGGACACTTGGATTATACTTGAAAATAATAAGAAAGAAGCAACTCAAAACATTGGTGAAATCCTACATATACCACATGCTAAAGACTAGATGCCCAACGAGCTCTCTTTGCCAATGTTGTACAATGAGCTCATAAGGTGCAACACGTATGGGGATTGACATAAATTCCTACATTATATGGCCTTGACCCCAAGACTAAGAGTCATATGGCTTCTAGTAGCCCATTGCATATTCCCAAAAGTTTGGGTAAGAAATGTAGTTAACCCTAATGAAACATCTATCATCTAGCAACTTGTCAACTGGAGCCGTATTTCACTTCCAAAGCTCCTTCTTGATGCACTAATAGTGAGAAAAGAAAACCATAGAGGTGTTCTGTCATATGGAGCTTGGATTACTATAGTCATGGAGCATTTTGATATTGACCTAGCAGGAGAACCTTTTGAGATATTGAAGCCCACAAATACCATCAACAAGGCTCAATTACAATGTATGAAAATTGACATATAAGCCTTCGAGTAAGCACAACTCCAAGATAAAATGGAAGGTGAGCCATTGAAGAAGCACAAATGGGTGAAACACCAATTGAGGGGGAGTTTTAGGCTCCCCATGCATCACTCAAGCCCACATCTCCTCTATTCCATGCTTCTAATTCTCCACAGACTTCCCATGCTCCATTTAGACCTCCTCAGGCCTTTACATTTGATATGTCAGAAATCTATAACCTATTTCATGGTGTTGAGTCTAGGATCACCTAAGAATTGGGAACACTTCATTATTCCATCACATAAATGCATGACAAACAAGCTCACTTGGAAGCAAAAATTTCTAGAATTAAATATCAATTGGCTTTAGGGAGTTGCAGGAGTCCTTCCATTCCAAGTCTTCCAAACTTGGAACCATATTGGGGAGAATCCTTTGTTGTAGAGCCCACAGTACAAGACAAATCCAACCCTCCATTTACTCCCTATGACTTAGCCTCCTCATATGATACCCTCTCATCTGATTCATTTGTTCCCATGGAAATACCCTACACTATCTCCTCTTTTCATTTCTACAAAGCCACAATTACGCTCAAGCTTCCTTTGTTTTATTTTTTATGTTTGCCAAAAAGGAGGAGGGAAGGAGTAAATTTTGAGTGCATTGTATATTGGGATGGTAGAATGTATCCAGGAATACTTGAATGAATGAATACAAATGTGAATTATTTTGAAATGAACGTGTTGTGTTCAAAATACATTTGATTGATACGCGAAATGCTATCCATGTGTTGTGAAATGAATTAGAGGAATATGTTGTGCTGTACGTTCAAAATGCATGCAAAACGTTATCTATATCCTTAAACAATGTTGAAATGTGATAGGATTGACTAAAATTGTCATAATGCATTCTATGACATATTAAATTTGCTAAATGTCAAAGAGAGAAAGGTTAACTCAAACTTAGTTTTGTCAATCATCAAAAAGGGAGAGATTATTGTGAACTCAACTATAAAATCAAGAGCAATCTATGTTTTAATGATTAACAATCTATTTTGAGTATTTAAAGGGACTAACACGTTTGGTAGAATTTTTTCAAATTATAAATTTTAAATATCAAAGTATGGCAGACCAAGTCCCACAATTAAGTCAACTCAGATATACGACTTGAGTTTAAGTCTACACTCAAGTCGACTTCAAAAAGGAACTAGGATGGAAAATAGCAAGGACAGAAGTGCAAGCAAGTCAAGTCGAGACCTAAGTTGACTTTGTCTGCGACTTTGGTGAAGTCGATAGCCAGGTCGACTTTGGGGTTGTATGTTTTCATTGACTAAGGGTGGAACAACTGAAGTCGCACCCCAAGTCTACTCCACCCTTCGACTTGAGCAAAGTGGAAGACCAAGTCGACCTTAGACTATGACTCGAGTCCTTGAAGAATTGAAACAAGACTTCAACTTCAATTGTCGGAAATAAAGTCACAAACTCAAGTCAACTCTGCGTGCAACTTAGATGAAGTTTAAATCCAAGTCGACTCAATTCAAGGACTTAGAATATCAAAGCCATAGAAGCATAATTCATGAAGTTCAATGTTTCAAACGAGAAGCGAGGTTGCATAGCCAAGTCGACTTCACCAGCAACTTAGGTGAAATTCTAGAGTCAAGTTGACTTAGGCGTTACATATTCCTATTGACTGGACAGGCTACATGCAAAGTCACACCCGAAGTCGATTCCACAATCGACTTGGGTCACGTCGAGGACCAAGTCAACCCAAGATGGAACTGAAGGAGCACTAATCCAAGGGAGAAAGTACGAGAAAAGGCCCGATTGAAACTGCACTCCAAGTCGACTCCAGTATGCGACTTGGGTGAAGTCGCACCCAAAGTCAACTCCAACTGCGACCTGCACTGTAACGGTTAGAAAAATTCGAATATTGACACATCTAATGCACGCCACCTACCCTTCAATGTTTAAAACAACTCCTCCTCTATTTAAAGCATGACAAGAGGAGTTATGAGGGTTAACTAAAGCATTCATCAAGTTTTAACCTTCCCACCTACAAGTATTCAAAGTGATCATTAAGTACTCTTCACAAGAACTCCATTATTCATTGTAAGAACTGCAACGGTTCAAAATTTCTAATCTTCCAAGAGTTCATTCTTTGTGTTAAATCTTCTCTACATAACCTGTAACATGTAGAATTTCTCTGCAATCCTTTTTATTATACTACTACTTAGCTTAGTGTAAAGACCAAGCCAAGTAAAAACAAGTAGTATAGGGTTGGAATGAGATTCGCCGTCTACTTATGCTGAGATTGTAAAGGCCTCATAGAGCTATAATTTAGAAGAGAGCAAGAGCTCCAAGTGATCTCTGGTTGATATAGTGGAACCCAAAACACAAGGGTATATTCGTAGAAGAGTGGAGTACTGAAAGTTATCCCAAACCACTATAATTTCTTATGTTTACTGATTGTTGTTTTACTTGCTTTATTACTCTCCACGTTTTCATTCAAGGGGATGTAGTTTACAAGTGGCTAAGTCTTAGAATTTTAAAAGGACCTAATCCATCCCTCTCTTCTTGAGTTTTGCCATAAATTTAGGACCCACAACTTCTAATTTTCCTCAGAGGACCCCTCAATAAAAAGACTTCTTATGGAACACTATTAAATGACCATGAGCCTTCTCCACCATGCCATCAGTAGAAGCCTTAAGGGCTTCATCCATCCTTTCCAAGGAACCTAAGGGGAAGGGATAATAGAACTCTACCTTTATCTCCTCTGAAGGAGAAAGCCTTTTCTCTACCATGACTAATGCAACCCTGTCCTCTGATAATAGCTAATTCGAGGGCTAAAAAGGGAATGATTCACGAACTTATTAAAGATCTTATACGAAGAAAAGCCTTGCATTACCAAAACCTTATATACGGGCTCCCGAGATAAGAGAAGTGCCTCACATACTTGCTTATCATCTTTCTTTATTTCATCACATCCATTATCATCAAGATGGAAGAAAAGTGGTTCACAAAGGCCCATCAAAGATGTTGAATCAACCTCGATCTTAGCATCCTTTATCAGAGGCCTTATTAGACTATGCATCACTTCCATGTGCCTTTTTAGTAAAATTTCCTAAGAATAATATTTTATAAATTTGAGCTCTGTAAAGGGAGCCCAAAACTATGGCTAAGCCCCTAGAATAACCCCCATAATAGAAGTCTTAAGCGTGAAAGGACGAGTTAAAGACTTAAGTTCCACTAGCTCTACCCCCGCCTAGGTCACACCTCTAACAATTGGTGTCAAAGGCTAAGATCTAGAATAGTGATAGCACAAGAAGAGCTCTTGATTGCCAACTTAGTTGTCTCAACGGCAGGCTTGAGAGGCTTAGCAGGAAGCGCCTTTCCTCCTTCGCCTCCACTCCATCAGTAATGGTTGCCGCTCCTTGATTCTTAATGCAGACCAAACGAGCCTTAAGATCATGCTTTTGGAGAACATCGACTCTCTTGGAGGCATTACACCCTATTGAATGCCTTGACATTTACGGTAGTCGCCTTTCAGTTCCCGATAGAGGGAGTGGCCTCCACAAGGCATGCATGTCATCATTACTAATGGCTAAAGCGATGACAACAACCTCATCTAATTCTAGAAGAAGGCCCATAGACCAAGTGTAATCAATAAGCACCTTCTCAAAATCCTATGCCTAGGAATCTACCTCCCCTGCTTAAGGGAAAATGTCCAAGAGAGCTATACTTGTCTACCGAAAGCCCTTATCAGTGTGGGCTTCATCATCAACTATGGTGACCACAATTGGATCAACTAAGTAAGCATCAACATTTAGTAGTATTAACAAAAAGTAAGCCCTAGTCTACTGAGTCAAGCCCTAGGGTTGTGTTCTCCTTCAGCTCCATATCAAAGTGACTCACCTGGTCTATGATCTAAAAGTAAAATAACAAATCATGTGAGTCTATCAGAATCGGTAAGTAGACAACAGTTAGTACGAAATAGATATAAATAAAACTCTTGATACACATGCCATGACGTGGATGCAATAAGACAATTCATAAATGACTACGTGACACATAAGGGACTAACACGCACACCTAACAATGTATGCATATAACCGCATGACTTTAATAGGCCATGCATAATCCTCTCCTCATGTCAACTAAGGGTCATGAATAATCTTTTTTAGCTAAACAACTCATTCATATACCCAGTTACATCAAAATTTATGTGATGCAATATGCACATGATCATATACGTGCATTAAACTATCAATTACAATCACTTATATCAAATAATACATCATCTAATGCGCATAAGAGCAAGTGCCACAAACCACGCAGATAATACCAATAAATTCACGATGTTAGCTTTAAATTTAGAATATCTACTGTCACACATAAGCATTTCACCGAACATATGATAGGCATAAGAGGGAAACTTCTAGTTTAACCCACCTAAACAATATCATGTGAGGGAGGAAAGAATGCAAATCCATCATCTATTTCAGAAAATTCTTTTTGTACTATTGGGTTTCTTGTGGTTTTCGCTAACCTTAAATCTTTAGGGACCTTAAATGCCCCAAATCATAGAGTTCTTGGACATTACCTCCTTTCCTACCAATCTTATACCATGTTTAAGATAAGATTCTACAACTAATTGAGAAAAAAATATCTACTTACCTAGATTGTGATTTGCCCCAAACCAGCAACCCTAGACTCAAACATTTGGGATTTTTGAGCTTCCTTGATGCAAACCAACAATCTTTAATGCAGTTTAGCTAAATTTCAAGAAGGATTAGAGTCGACTTGATGGCTAGAGAGAAGAGGCGAAGGAGTAAAAAGGAGAAGAAGAAGAAAATGGGGAGGTCGCCCCCACGCCCTTATCTTAAGAGAACCTTTGCTAACACAGAGTCAGGCATAAACATGGGCGAGCCCAGTTCTTGATTTGCCATTAACCTCGTACCTACTCTGTGAAGGTTCATAATAGTTATAGTGTCTCAAATAGTGCGTTAATCATACACCTCTAAATCAATACCTAATAAATCATAGTATATACAAGTAGTGTAGCCACCAAACATGTTAGTTCACAACTCATAGTTATTCTGATATTCTAGTGAATGGTGCCCTATACAACCCGACATGCAAAGATTTTAATGTGTGCATGCATACACTACATTGCACCCAGATGCCACATCTATATATAGTATACATAACACTAATATCATTAAGTGCTAGTGGTATATTCACAAATTATCTCATGGAAAAATAAAGAGTATATATTAAAAAAATACCTGGTCCTCACAGCCCCATTGCGTTGGGACGTTCCATCTAGAATTTTCATCCTTGTGGCGAACAAAGAAGAATTGCTCCTTCTAATCACAGATAAAAGAGGGATTATTTTCCATAAGGCCAATGTTGGTTTCTCCATAAGTGCATGGGTCATAGCCTACAGTTTATAAAATATTGTTCCAATGAGAATCAGGTTGAAAACTAAACTATCGCAAATTCAGTTATCTAAATAATAAAAAATTGAGAAATATAATAGAATTTATGGTTAATATAAGTAAAAAGAAAATATTAATTTAAACTAAATTTATAAATGAAAAACAAGGATGAAAAATATCTAGGGTCAAAGTTTCACATGTAAACTTTCTACAATGGAAATTGACTTACTTGTTTAATCTGGATAATTTGCAATAAAGGAGAACAAACTCTTTTGTAATCTTATTGCCTCTTTCAAGACATGCAGATGAATCTAACATTCATAATCTCCTATTTCCATGGGATTATGACAATTAGAACTCATTAAATATTTGGGAATACTTCTATGAAATTGGGTTTCATAGAAGTAATTTCATGAAACCCTTTTATTTTTGAAACGTTGATCCTTGATGGAAAATCTAATTCATTCATCGTATTTAATATCATTTATTTAGCTAGAAAATCAAGTTTCATCCTAATCCAATATGTGGATAGCCCACATTTGCTCAAAAGTGGGTTCATTAACGTGTAAATTATCAAAAATGCTTAGATCCATTCACAAATGTATTAGAATATAATAATACTTTATAAAATCATTTACCTATATATTCTTGATATTTTAGATGGTTTAGATGTTGAAAAAACTACTTTAAAGTTAATATTTTAATATTGAACCATTTTATTATATTGATTTTACACATTTATAGATGAGACCCATAAACAGTGAAATTAAAAAATAAAATTTTTTTCATAATACTATAAATGATGCTAAATACAATGGATGAAGTGGATTTTCTATCAACCATCAAGATTTTAAAAATAGAAGGGGTTTCATAGAAGACTGGTTTCATAGAAGCGTCCTCGTTAAATATTATAGTAATTTGGGGAATTTCTTAAAGGTGTGTAGAGTATTTTTATGATCAAAACTCCTCAATTTAATATCTTAATTTTTTTTGTTAAACTTTCACATTTTGGTTTCTTCACTTAATATATGAGATTATGCAAAAGTGCAAACTCAAATACCAAGCAATCATTTATGCCACAAAATATCAGATTAAAATAAATCACTCTTTATAAAGAATTATCATCAAATCATCCACGCAGATATGATACATCCTGCTGCTAAATAGGAACATTAGTCGAGCATGACTTCAATGAATTCAAAAGATAAAATAATATCCTTTCGCAATCCTTCAAATTCAAAATAATATAATCAAAAGAGAAAGAGCTTATTGATTAAGTCTCTAATAGTATTTTGGATATCTTCCTCAAACTTGCTTCTCTATCTTCTTCTTGTGGCTCTTATCTTTTCAAATTCTAGCCTTCAAAAATGCCAAATTCATGCCTTCATCATACTTAAATATGTTTCGCTTCAAAAATGTAAAATCCTGAAATCAGCGTGTGTAGCACTCGAATTGGGGGCTTACGAATCAAACATGATTTAAACCATGTTTCCCCCCAGCAAAATGTATTTTAAACCATGTTGTACTCTAATTGATAGCTTTCACTCCATTTCTTTAGAATTTTGGGCCCAACATAACCTTAACCATGTTAGACCTTCTCTTACACATTTTAAACCATGTTTTACTTTATTTTTGCTCCTTCACTCCCTCATAATATCTTTCTTCTGTCTGTTTTCTTCTTAATTTTCTGTTGGAATCAATGGAAAATTAAGTAAATCTATGTTTTGATGATTAACAACTCAATTTGAGAATATTTTGGGTACTAACGTGATTTGTTGAAATTGGTTTAAGGCTAAGAACTTAAAATTCAGTACCTGACAGACCAAGTTGCAAAGCCAAGTCTACTCAGCTATCGACTTGAGTGAAGTCGATACCCAAGTCGACCTCAGGATCGACTTGGAAAGAGCAAAACCTTCCAGCGCTGAAATTTGAAATCAAGACAGGTGAAGTCGCAATTCAAGTTGACTCCAACTGCGACTTGGGTGAAGTCGCAGACCCAAGTCGACTTCACCATCGACTTCAGATGCTCAAACCTTCCAGCACTGAATTTGGGAACCAAGACAGGCGAAGTCGCAACCGAAGTCGACTCCATGTGCGACTTGGGTGAAGTCGCATCCCCAGGTCGACTCCACATGCGACTTAAAGTGAAGTTGGAACCCAAGTCGACCCAGATATTCGACTTGAGTCAGAATGAAGAAATATGTAGTCTTGACATGCAAATTTGCCTAATTTAATCATTCAAGACAGTATATTTCTCAAAGGATAATCATTGGGCTACATTTATGAACTACAAGATCAAATTATTCTAAGTTCAAGACATGAAGGCAAATCTCCAAGAAAAGATGAACATGTCGAGTTCCAAGATTAAACTTTCAAAATTAAGAATATCGGTGGAAGAACAAGATGTGATGAATATCAAGATACCAAGATCACTTTCAAGAAATCCAAGTTCCAACAAGTGCATACAGAAAGTGCAGTCGCACCCGAAGTCGACTTCACCTATGACTTGGGTCAAGTCCAGGACCAAGTCGACCTGAATTGGAACTTGAAGTTTTTGCTGGAAACCGAAGTCGCACCCCAAGTCGACTCCAGTGTGCGACTTGGGTGAAGTTGCACCAGAAGTCGACTTCACATGCGACTTGGGTCGTAACGGTCGGAAAAATTCGAACGTTGGCACATTAAATGTGCACTATCTACCACCAAATGTTCGAATTTACTCCATCAGTATAAATAAGCATTCAAGTGAACGTGCTACAGGTTAGAAAAAGCATTTACTGAGATCTAACTACCATCCTCTCCAAGTATTAAGTGATCTACACAAGTTTCAAGTGAAGAACTAAGCTCCAATTTGCTGCAAGCTCCAACCTGATCAAATCCTTTCTTTTACAAGTTCTTCCACAAGGTGAAACCTGCTTACACAATCTATAAAGTGTAGTTATTTGATTTAATATTTGTATTTGATACTTGATTTGATATTGGTGTTTTGAACCAAGTGAAAGCAAAGTAGCTTTGTGACTTGAGTGTGACTCGTTACCTACTTGTGTTGTAATTTGTACATGCCCCATAGAGCTGGAATCTAGGAGAGAGCTGCTGCTTTGGCTGTATTTGATAATACATTAGTGGAACCCAAGTCACAAAGGGTGTGAGCTTGGAGGAGTGGAGTAGGGGAGGTTGCCCGAACCACTATAAAATCATTGCCTACTGCTGTGGTTTGCATTTCTACTTTTATTGCTTCATTTCTCTCCATATTATTCATTTGTTTTATTAAGAGGATTAAATTAAATAGGAAAAAAATTTCTGTTTAAGTGAAAATTTCAAAATACCCAACCCCCTCTTGGGTAATAGCCATAAACTCGAGACCAACATTTTCATCTTCTCTTTTTTCATTCATTCTTCATTCGATTCATTTTGTTTACACAAATAACAACCAAATATGAATATTTGCACTTTAATATGCTAATCATGACATTTTATCACTTAAATTCATGATTTAATCAAAATTCTAAGTGTAAAAATATTTATAGTACTAGCCTACTTCCGTAACCACATCAAGCAACAGACCGTCTTTCAAACATTAAGAGCAAGTTGAACATGAACAATCTCATATAAAATAAAAAATATCCTTAATAGTGAACATAGGTTCATAGATAAAAGCATTCCTCCAAAAGAGTTATTGGGGAATCATTGCCCTGTAAAGAAATAAACTAAAAATCGAGGAAGGACATTGTATTTTACCCTTGTCTCCCCAAACTCCTCCGGGAATAGAACACTATGGACAAATTCTTCATTAATAGGATGTCTCCTCACCACTTTGGACTTTACCTCTGTAACATTCTTCTTTGTGATCTCGATAGACTCTACCTCAATGGCAGATTTCTTTTAAGTCTTAGCATTATCCTTTTGAGTCATGATGAAAAAAGAAGGGAAAGGGGACAAAAAGAAGTAGGGCAAAAACTGAAAGAGCTAAAAAAGTGAATTACCCCTTGAGAGAAGTAAGGTTCTTAAGTAGCTCGAAGGATTGCATCTTGAATTGATAATAGATGTGAATCAATAACGGATGGTTACCAATGGTATAAAACATTACCAAAGCAATGAAATAACTCAATGCAAAAACTATCTCTTCAATTGCTAAAGAAGCTTATCATACCTTTTCTCGAAAATGAAGCTACACTTTTCAAAAGGGTAAATGATCAGGGTGAGGCTAATCCTTCCTTAAGAATGCCAACATTCACATCCTTTGTTGAAAAGAGATGAGTCTTCTCTTCAACTAAGCAAGCTCATGTTGATATCCCGGCTTCATGATAACACTGATAAAATTTATAACCCAAGATAGCTAATTAATGTCTATACCTTTGAGCTAAGCAAAACTGCCTGACATGAAATATGGTACTTATAATTGCTAAAGATGAAGCCAACTAAACCATTACTAGACGCATGCAATCGACTCACCATGCTCCCGACTTATTACCATGGGCCTAAATGTCACCCTACAAAGAATTTGATGAGACGATGGCATCCCTTCATAGGTGATAAGCACACTAGGTGACCGGGCTATAACTAGGGGTGCAACTTGGGTTGAGTATGTTGGGGTAGGGGTAGACACTACCCTTTCCCTATTTTTTTTTTTTTAAAAAAACTCTACCTTACCCCATTTTAGGCTATGTTGGTTTAAAGCCTAATCTACCCTTTTTTTCAAGGGCGGTCAGTTCCAATTTCAGTTCCAAATTAGTTCTCAAAAATATAATGTGATCATGTTTATCTGTTACATATTTGTGCCCAAAATCTCTATATACAGACTATAATTATATTAATAAAATAACATCAAAGTTCAGTAATGTCATTATAAGATAAAAAAGCACAAAACTATAGTATTGGTTATGAAAATTTCATAATAATGTAACTATTTTAATAATCGGATAACATTTGCTTTTGCAAATTTCCTAAGTCCACATGCTATACAAGAATCGTGTTTCAATAGATTTTGAAGTAATATTTAATTGCTCGAAGAGATGTGTTTCACGTATCAAAAATACAAAAAAGGAAAAATTTGAGGCTTTAGACAGTCACCTTGTAGCATCTCTAAGAGGCAAAAATGAGATATTAAGGCTAAAACCGAAGCAGATATGGGAAAGATGAAGCTTTAAGGCGAGAGAGACATGTGAGATAAGCAAATTTGGTAGCGAGACAATTTGGGACAATTAGACAAGAGAGGTGCATGAGTTAGGGATTTGGTGTAAGGACGAAATGCAGAGACTAAAGAAGCATAGATGATGAGATCTAAAGAGTAGGCGATGAGATGAAGAGAATAAAGAAGAGATGCATTGAAGAGACCAGAGAAGAGATTAGGGAGAGGGGTGCAGCACTACAACTAAAAGAGATTATTTGCAGAGAAGAAGAGATCTAGAGTAGCTAAGTTTGACTGTGGGAGGGGAGACCAGGAAAGGCATGCAACCAGTGCTGCAACACTTCTGCGCTGCGTCTAGGGTTTTTGAGGAATGGGCGCTTGGAGAGAACTAAAGTAATTGATATATGAGGTAGTAAATTTGGATATGCAATATAAGGGTATATTATATATTTTACAGTATAATATAATGCATATACTTATCAAAAGCTTGCACCAATCCACTACTGGTCCACCATCACCTTATAGTTTATATCATTGTTAATTCTTGTCACATGCTTCAATATCACACACGTAAAATCCACACCGTCCAATTTTTTCATTAATTGTTGTTAAATCATCAAAATGACATGTACATATCTTTTATAAAGAAACCTACATTTATTATTAATTATTACACACGTGGTAATGATTTACGCCTGCACTACTAATAGATTAAATGGTCCAAAACAGATGAGTGGCTCTACTGCTAAACCAATGAATCATTTACATAATTGCGTGAATTACCCAAAATACTAATATATGAAATCTGGGTTAGCTCCAGGCACCCGTGTGAAACTCAACCTATGTAGGACTCAAATGTATGCATTGAACATATATATGTGATTTATATGTGAATTAAATGAAATTTTGCATGATTTTGTGATGTTGCTAAATTATTGTAATTAGGGCTAAGGATTAACAATAATGATTCGAGTGATCATTATGAGCTGATATAGGACAATGGGATTAAAGTATTTTGATGATGATTGAAACATACCAATATGTTATGGATATTTATTTTAAATTATTTATTATAAATTATGAGAATTTAAAGGATAATTATCAAGTTAAGTGGAAAAATACTAAAAAATTCATAACTCAACGCCTGTAAGGCGGATTCAAGTGAAATTTGAAAGGAAAGTTCGTAATGATGGACTTGAGCTTATGAGATTATTGGGTTATGGAAATCCTTGATGAAATTAGTGTGGCAATTATTTGACCATAGTTCAAAACCAACAGTTAACTTCAAACGGCTATAACTTGAGCTAGAAAAATCGGATTGAGATGAAATTTGAAACGGTTGAATGAAATTATGAAATTAAAATTTTGGAAGGTTTAGATTAAGCATATTATGTTGGAAAAATTCCTGAATTAGAAAAGGCGTATACAGTTGACTTTTACACCTTAAAAGTACTATGCATTAAAGGCATGGAGTACATGAATTAAATGCAAATTTTAATGGCTAAAATAGGTGTCCAATGCAGCTCAAATCTAGGCTATTTTGTGCATTATCCTAAAATGAAAAATTCAGGTCATTATCCATGCAAGGACGTTGGGAGTTATGGGGCTAAAAGAGTGCTCAAAGGGACATAGGCAAGGTAGCAATGCATGGACGTCCCAACTAGCTGCTGCTGGATTTTTTTAAATTTTTAATTTTATAATTTATGAGCCTAGGTAGCTGTCATGCAGGGATATATAAATGTGCATTTATTCATGTGAAAAATCCCTGCAAAAATCGTTAATGGCAGCTGCACATTGAAAGGTTGAATGGTGGACAGCATGGGTCATACATATGGACGTGCAAGGGTGTTGCTGCTGCAATTGTTTTGATTTTTTTATGATAAATTAATGGTTAAACTAACTACTAATTAAGTGCATAAATTACCCTTAAATTAAGGTTGTTAAAAAAACTGGAAAAAATCTGGAAATAGGGCAATTAGTGGACGTGTGCAAGTGGACAGCTGCTGATGGATTATCTTCAGCAGATTTTTACCTTTTGAAAAATATGGTAAAAATAATTTACTTGGCCAAAAATGACACAGCACACTAATGGATAAAAATGCATTGAATTACCCTTGGAAATCTTGCTCTAAGTGGGGTCCACAAGCTGGAAAAAATCCAGCCCTATATATATGTGGATGGCCAAGTGAGAGAGAGGGTTGGAAAGAAAATTACTAAGTGCAAAACACACTCTCCACTCAACAACAGCTCATGTACAAGGAGAATCCCAGCAAGGAGGGAGAAAAAGGGAGAAAAAAAAGAAGGAAAAAGAAAGGGGAAAAGGAGGAGAAATCAAGCACAAGTGATTAGAGTTTAAGTTTCACCAACAAGTAAGTGTATGTGATGAGTTGAACCTTTTAATTTTAAGTTTTAAAATCCAAGTTTTTGGATATGAATTTGAATCAGAAATTTTCCTTAAATGGTGATTCAACATGCCATTTGATCAAATATGGGATGAGCATTAAGATATACCTATGAATTTCAATGATTTATGGAGTGTAGAAAGGACTATGAGTTGAAACCCTAACTTGGTAAATCCTAAATGCAAGTGTTAGTTGCTTTTTTGGATTAGTATTATGTTTAGGCTATGAATCATGTTTTAATGAAATATATATATATGTTGATTTAAGCTTAAGATATGAATTTTAGAAAGAATGGAATGCAAAGTGATCTATATGAACCAATTTTCATGTTTTTGTGACATGTATGTTGTAAAATTATGCTTAAGTAAATTATGGATGATTTAGAGGGTAATTTACTCTAAATTTAGGGTATTTTTAATGACCAAAAGGAATGAATTAACCTTGCCTTAAATCTGGAATTTTAGGGCATAGGTATAAACATGCAAAATGGAGTGAGAAAGACACCCAACATGTGCATGAAAATTTCTGTTTTGAGAAGAGTTGAATTATGGATGCTAAATATGTGTTAATACCCTGGATTTAGGTTAGGAAAAGTTGGATTAATTGCTGGAAATTCGAAATTATAAAACTTTTTAGGGTTAAGTATTGAAAGACACGTTAAACGTGTGAAAAATGGGTTCCAAAGTTGCTATTTTGGAAACCTATGATTAGTGGATTAAAATTCCATAAAAATATCCTAAATAAAGTGGTAATTAAGGATGATTAGCATGTTGAAAAATGGACAAAGTTTCTGACTTGGAAAATTTTATGAAATGCATTATATATGTGTTACCAAAGGGGCATACACGGATAGATGAACATGTATAAATGATAAATGACATATGTAATTTGATTATGTGCAAAAATGCATGAAAATATGATAAATTTCATGATTATATAGCTGTTTAGATGCATGATGTTAATTTCAAATTTTGGGATTAATTAATGTGGCTTAAGGCGACAACGTGTGCTTAAAATGAGCACCGATGTAGAAAATTTTGGAAAATAAGTGAAAAATGGTGTATGGAAGGTAATGAACCTTTAAATGATAATTATTGGATGATTATTATGTCATTAAATGGTTACCCTACTTATGGGGTTAAATATGTTGTGTATTTGCCGATGTGATGTGCAAGTATGTGCTATATATGCATAATGACTTGAGAAGTCAAATGGATTACGTATGTTAATGAAAATGGGTTGAAAAACTAAGTGGGATGCAAGCAAAAGAAATATATAAATATGATATTATTCTCATGTAGGCAAGGGCAAAGAAAAGGCAGATTTGGAAAGCTAAAGAAACACAGGTAAGCAAGCAAATTTTCTAAATGATTTTTGTTTTTCTAAATTGCTTTAAATAAATGCAATTTTTGTTCTAACTGTTTGATGTGAATATTGAAATGGTTTCAAAAGTATTTAAGGATGGTCATTCCTTAGTTAAATATGTGTTGAAATGATGTTTTTGTTTACCATGTGGTATTATGAAATTTTCTTTGATAAATGTTATGAAAAATGATGTGATTCTAAGTTCTGAACGAAAATTCATGCTAGCATGTTAAAGATGGTTTTTATGAAAGTTCATTTGTACAAAGTATTAGGTCCACCTGAAAGGTATAAGCGAACCGATTGTTCCCCTTTGGTGTGGCCAAGTCGCTAAAATAGGCCCAAGGCCGGCGGCGCCCTCTCTGAGATGGGAGAAGACAAGGACGGATGGTTGTCTAGCTAGCTTCCATTCTATGAAGGATATGTTCATGGTTTTACATTGCATTATGCATGTCGTACCCGTGATGGGTACAGGGACTATATTTTCAAGATATACCTTTCCAAAAAGTATAAATTGTTTTCCAAGATATTTTAAATGAAAAATGTTGCCTGGAATGAATTGCCTGTGAAATATTTATAGCTTGCTTATTGAGTTTCGACTCACGTTTTCTTTTTTCAAACCCATAGACAGGTGAAAGAAAGGACATGGAAAAGGAGCAAGAGCAGACCCTTAAAGAAATGGAAAAACATTAGCAGTTTGATGTCATGGAAAACTTATGTGGATTGGTTGTAAATTACTTTGACGTTTTATGTTGACAACTATGGATGATACATGCTGTGACATCTGATTTATGTGAAAATTGAAATGTCTCTTGAACATCATGCTTAGTTATGTAATGGTTGGGTGGAAATGAACTAAATATGCATGAGATGAAAAATATAAGGAGATAAACTTCTATGAAAATATATTTAATTGGATAAATATCCGCTAAAACCCTCCGTGTGACAGGGCAACAATCCTGATCACGTTTATCAATCAATAACGATCCCGAGGTAAGGCTCAGGATGTGACGCTCGGGTTTGGGGCACCACAACCCGGCCCCTGGAACTAACCCTACACTAATTTCAGTAAGTATTTTCAAGGCCTAATAATTTCAGATCGATCTGAATTGAGGTCATTTCATACCAAACTAAAACACATATTTTTTATTTTTTATAAAAATTTTGTTCTAATTATGTTTAATCTATAAATCAATTCTTACCAAATTTGGAGATGTGTATATATTTATTTTGAATTTTTAAATATAGGAGTATTTTAGTCATTTTAAATTGTTGAAACATGATTAAAATACCCCTATAGCCCGAGTTAAGCAAATGACTCTTTAGCCCACCTAAAAAAACTCATTTAAAATATTTTTTGTTTTTTCTTCATACATTTGTTTATCTAATTGTATTTAATACATAAATTAAGATTTTCCATTTTATGTGTATATATTTTTTTGAGATTCTTAAACCCCTAAGGTTAAAAATCTCAAAAAATATATACACATATCCAAAAATGAAAAAACTTAGTTTTGTATGTTAAATACACTTAGATGAATAAATTTATGAAGAAAAAGAAAAAAAAGTGTTTTAAATGGATTTTTTGAGGTGGACTAAGAAGCTATTTGCTTAGCTTGAGCTAATGAGATTATTCCTCAATCAATATACATCTCTAAAATTAGTAAAAAGTGGTTCATAGATTAAACATAACTAAATTAACCATTTTACAAAAAGAATTTTGAAAAAAATATATGTATTTAGACTGGTCTGAAACGAGGACATTTCAGACTATTCTAAAATGATCATTTTGATGTATTTTACACAGAGAACCATCCCAACCCTGTGGGTAGGAACTAGACCTACCTGAATTAGGGCACTTGGAGGTTGACCCTTTAGTGCCTGAGTTGAGTTGCACCCCTAGCTATAATGGGTATAAATGCCGAAGAGCCATTCCATGAAAGAAAAAAAAATAACCTTAACTTGTATATCTTACTTCATTGATTCAAAACTCTAAATGGTGTAACTTTGGCCACAATTGACCCCACGGTTTTCTGGGTAATCCTATATTCATAGGTCACTTTTTTCATGTTAAACCATATGTTCTAACCATCCACCCACTTCACCTTTACCTTTAATAATTTAAGTCCTTGATGTGTTATAGTCAAGCCTTAGATAAAATTTTGGACTTATCAAATAGTTTTAAACACGATTAATAGGTTCAGTTTTATATATTAAATAAGAAATAATAAAGATATTTCTTGAAAATTTCTAGGTACGATTTCTTAATTTGGTCCCATTTTATTAGTATTGTAAATAAAAGAAGAAAAAATAATTATTTTAAGAAATATCAAGCAATAAATTATTTGTATTATCTTACGAAGGCTGAATATTTTAGATTAATTTATCTAATACGATACAAAAAAATTATTTATTTTTTATTTGGTATATAATCTTGCAAATTAAAGTTTTGAGTGGGCATACACTGAAATACCTAAAGAAAAATATTGATATCATAAAAATTATTTTAAAATTGTTAATGTTTAGCATTTATTATGTATAAGAAAATATTAATATAAAATGTTTTGCCAGAAAAGTTAATAAAATTTTACATATGAAGATGAAACAAGCTAATATTTTCAATAAATATAATCTTTGAAAAATTTTAATTGGTGTGGCTCACCTCAATATCTATTATAAGTAATTTTAATAGTAAAAATTATTTTACTCAAAATAATACTAGAAATACTTCTATGGTGACATCATAAAATTAGTGTAACACCCCATGTTGGGCTAACATTAATGATTAAAGGCATATTCAAGAACTTTGAATGAGATGGAAAAATGAGATGAGAATATATTGATGTGTATTCAAAATGAAAAAATTTATTTTGAAAATTTTAAAAAATATCTTCATAATCGAAAAAGTTGTCATGAGAATGAGGATAAGCATTCCATTCAAGAATCTGAATTCTTTGGAATTAGGGACGGGAATCAAGATAGTGTTGGAAATATGTGGAAAACTAGCTAAATCTATGTTTCGATGATTAAACAAATCAATTTGAGTAAGTCTTGGCTACTAACAAGTTTGTGGAAATGTTTAAGGAATATTCATTTGAAGAAAATCAAGTATGGAAGCCAAGTCGTATACCAAGTCGACTCCATAATCGACTTCAAGCATCCAGAGTTGAAAATGGGAGAAGAACAAGTGAAGTCGCAGGCCAAGTCGACTCCAGGTGCGACTTAGGAAACCAAGTCGCAGACGAAGTCGACTCCAGCATCGACTTCAAGCATCCAGAGTTGAAAATGGGAGAAGAACAAGTGAAGTCGCAGGCCAAGTCGACTCCAGGTGCGACTTAGGAAACTAAGTCGCAGACGAAGTCGACTCCAGCATCGACTTCAAGCATCCAGAGTTGAAAAGGGGAGAAGAACAAGTGAAGTCGCAGGCCAAGTCGACTCCAGGTGCGACTTAGGAAACCAAGTCGCAGACGAAGTCGACTCCAGCATCGACTTCAAGCATCCAGAGTTGAAAAAGTGGAAACGGACATGACGAAGTCGCAGGCGAAGTCGACTCCAGGTGCGACTTGGGCGAAGTCGCAGACGAGGTCGACTCCAACTTCGACTTGAGGAGTTCAGACTTGAAGATTGAAGTTTCAATCTTATTCTAAGGATCCATTTGGAATTTATCAAATCCAAATAAGATGCAAAGTTCATTCTCAAAAAGCAACTGAAGTTTCTTGAAGATCAAAAGCTAAGATTCATATTCAAAATTCAAATCAAGTCTATCAAGTCCAAAGCTAAATCTTCAAGCTTATTCCAAATGAAGAAATATCCAAGTCATGAAGACCAATTTAACAAAGTTCAAGCCAGTTCAAGAAGATCAAGGTGTTCTTGCAAAAGACCACGCCAAGTCGCAACCCAAGTCGACTCCAGGATCGACTTGAGTTGAGGACTGAAGGCCAAGTCGACCCAGACTCGGACTTGGAAATTTGGAGAACTGGAGTCGCACATGAGGTCGACTCCAGGTGCGACTTGGAAGCCAAGTCGCAGGCCAAGTCGACTCCACATGCAACTTGGGTCGCAACGGTCGGAATTTATTCGAACGTTGGCGCATTAAATGCGCGCCACCTACCCTCTAACGTTCGGATTCCCTCCAAAATTATAAATAGCATTCATGGTGGACGAGGGAAGTAGCTGAGAAACATTAAGTGTGCTTAACTCCTATATTCAAGAGCTTTAAAGAGATCAAGCCATTCAAAGAGGAAGAACTTCACTTCAAGTTGCAGGAGCTATATTTCAGAATATTCAAAGCTATTACAACAAGTTCTTCTCTGCGCCTAATTGTTGCTACACATCTGTAAAGTGTAGATTTCTTTGTTGTTTCATTTACTTGTGATTGAACTTGATCTAGTTTGAGGAACTAGGATCAAGTATATGCTAAGTAGTGTGTGATTGGAGTGAGACTCATCACCTACTTGAGCAGTGTGTTATATGCCCCCTAGAGCTAGAATCTAGAAGAGAGCAGTGGCTCTAATTGTATTGAGAGAATACAATAGTGGAACCCAAGTCACAAGGAGTGTGAGCTTGGAAGAGTGGAGTAGGGAGGTTGCCCGAACCACTATAAAAATCTTGTGTGTTTAATTTATTTATCTGCTCTCTACATTACATTGCTTTCCATTTCGTTTCTTCATTAAGGGGACTAGATTAATCCGGGGTTAAGTTTCTGTTTAAGTTATAAATTTTTAAATACCCAATTCACCCCTCCCCTCTTGGGTTTTGCCATCAAACTCGGGACCAACAAGTGGTATCAGAGCAGGTCTTTGAGTTAAACCAAAGAGATCTATTGATATGCCATCCCAATCGATTCCCGTTCCCGCTTTTGCTGAAGGCCAATCTTTCACAAGGCCACCATTGTTTGATGGGAACAACTTTGGTTATTGGAAGCTTCGTATGAAGCAACTCATCATGGCTACCGATATGGACTCTTGGATTGCTATCCAAGATGGAGTAACTTTGCCTATAGATGAAAGAGCTTCCAAGTGGACCAAAGAGGAAGTAAGAACCGTCAAGAGCAATGCTAAGGCTATGAACTCTTTATTTTGTGCTCTTACGGCCTCCGAATATGATAGAGTATCTTCTTGCCTAACCGCTAAAGAAATATGGGATACTCTAACATCTATTTATGAAGGAACTTCTCAAGTCCAAGGGACTAGGAGAAATATTTTGATAGGAGAATTGGAAAACTTTAGAATGTTAGAAACAGAAAATATTTCTGAAATGTTTGCTAGATTATCTAAAATTACTAACGCCTTGAAAGGTCTTGGAAAAGCTATTTCTGAATCCGAGCAGGTTATGAAGATACTAAGGGCTCTACCGGATTCATGGATTCCAAAGATTACAGCTATTGAAGAAGCCAAAGACCTCAACACCCTAAAGCTAGAAGATCTAATTAGCTCATTAATGTCACATGAGCTAATTAAGAGAAGAAACGAAGAGAATCATAGAGGCAAGAAAATCATTGCATTAAAAGCTGCACGCAAATCTGAAGAATCTACCTCCTCATCTAATAATGGTGATGAAGATATCGCACTTCTTACTCACAAGTTTCGAAAATTTATGAGAAAAGAAAAGAACTTCAAAGACTTCAAAGAAAGACCACAAAGAGAGAAGAAGAAGGAGGTTACAAAATGCTACAGATGCAGGGGCGTAGGACATATGCAAGCTCAATGTCCTACACCGGAAGAAAGGCCAAAGGAGAGCCATGAAAGCAGAAAATTCCAAAGGCCACGAGGAAGAGGCATGTTCGTCAACGAGGAGACTTCATCAACATGCAGTTCCTCAACCGACGACAATGATGCAGCCAACTGTGCGAGAATTTGCTGCATGGCACGAATCGAGCAAGAAGAAGAAGACTTGCTATGTCTAAACACAACGGAAGTTTTGGAAGAACAATCTACCTCAACAAAATGCACAAGTAATGAAGAGGTAACTTCCAAACCTTGCTATTCTCAATCAAGTTATTCTTCTTTTCATGATTGCCTCAAATGTGCTGAATTAGAAGAACTTCAAATTGCTTATGATTCATTATATGAGGAAATTAAGAGGCTAGGAAACAAGCTGTCATTGAAGAGACAACAGTGCAACTTTGTTATTGTTGAAAATGGAAAACTAGCTGAAAAATCAGCAAAACTGAAAGAAGAAAATGAATCACTGTTGAAAGAGGCAGAAAAATTGAAAAAGGAGAACAAATCATTAAATGAATCATTAGGAAAGTTCTCTAATCCAGGAGAAAGTGTGAAGATGTTTCTGAACATGACCTCACAAAAGGATAAAAGAGGTCTTGGGTACAATATATTTGAGCAAAAAGAAAGTGGCAAATCAAATGTGCCAAAACTTGGAAAATATCAAGCTAAAACTGCACCAATTTATAAGCCACAAAAGAAAAATGTTATGTGGATTAAAAGACCAACTTTTGAACCAAAATGCAATTGGAGGCCTACTCCTAGACTACCAATGACCCGCAATTTCTGTAATAAAATGGGTCATAAAGCTTACAAGTGTAACTTCAAGAAGTTATATGACCATGGTGTAAAGCTAGTTTGGGTTCCAAGGAACACAAGATTTGGGCTTTCTAAGTTACAATTACGAAGATTGAATCATTTTACTAACCCAAATGGACCCATAAAATGGGTACCAAAGAGATGAGATTTACCTGTTTATTTTTCAGATTTGTTTAAAGGTAAAGGCAAACAACATATGGTTCATGGACAGTGGTTGCTCAAGGCATATGACTGGAGAAAGAAGTCTATTTCACAAACTTAAGCCTTGCAACGACGGAACGGTCGCCTTTGGAAATAATGAGAAAGGTAAAATCAAAGGTAAAGAAAATATTTACAGTAGCTCAAATGCATGCATGGAGGATGTTTTGTTTGTTGAAGGACTCAAGCATAACTTAATGAGCATTAGCCAATTATGTGATAAAGGATATAAGGTTGTGTTTGAATCATCTATATGCAATGTATTTGATGGTGAGCATATCATGTTTAGTGAAAAAAGACATGGAAATGTATATTTGGTTTCACTTGATGAACTAGATGGTCAATGTCTAATGGCCATTGAAAATGATCCATGGGTTTGGCATAAAAGACTTGGACATGTGAATATGTCAAACATAAAGACCCTATGGAAAAAGAATTTGGTAGAAGGCTTGCCAAAGTTGAAATATGACAAAGATAAAATTTGCAAGGCATGTCAATTATCTAAACAACCAAAGATGTCTTTTTCTAACAAAAAGGAGATTTCCACCACAAGGCCACTTGAATTGCTACACATGGATCTATATGGACCATCCGACGTTTTAACCATTGGTGGAAAGAAATATGTATTTGTTATTGTAGATGACTTTTCAAGATTCACATGGATAATTCTCTTAGCTAGCAAAGATGAAGCCTTCTCTATGTTTTCAACTTTTGTAAACTTGGTGGAAAATGAAAAATAAAGTACTATTATGTCTATAAGAAGTGACCATGGTGGTGAATTTGAGAACAAACGATTCATAGAATTATGTAATGAAAAAGGAATTCATCACACATTTTCTGCACCAAGGACTCCACAACAAAATGGAGTAGTTGAAAGGAAAAACAGAACTATACAAGAGATGGCTAGAACATTGCTAAATGAGAGCAAATTATCTAAGAAATTTTGGGGTGAAGCTGTGAGCACAGCTTGTCATGTTTTAAATCGAGTTACCATTAGAGCTATCTTGAAAAAGACCCCATATGAGCTATGGAAGGGAAGGAAACCAAACATATCTTACTTTCATGCTTTTGGATGCACATGTTATGTTCTGAATAATGGAAAAACCAACTTGGGAAAACTTGATGCTAAAAGTGATGAAGCAATATTCCTTGGTTATTCATCAAATAGCAAAGCATATAGAGTTTTCAATAAACGAAACCAAGTTGTAGAAGAATCCATACATGTTATTTTTGATGAAACTAACACATGCTTCAAAAGAAAAGATGATCTAAGTGATGCAGATGACATAACAAGCAATCTTGAAAAATTGCATATGGAAAAGCAAGAAGAATCCATGGAGGAAAGGGTAAGTGAAGGTAACAATTCCTATAAACCTCCAACTGATTTAAAATTCAATCATGCACATCCAATTGAGCAAGTTATAGGAAATGTGTATGAAGGTGTAAAAACTAGAAGGTCAAAGCAAAATGTGTGTGGACAATATGCTTTTGTATCCAAGATTGAACCTTCTAATATTGAACAAGCTCTTGATGATGAAAACTGGATTATAGCAATGCAAGAAGAGCTAAATCAATTTGAAAGAAACCAAGTTTGGCATCTTGTTCCTAGACCAAAAGATTGTACTGTTATTGGCACCAAGTGGGTCTTTAGGAACAAATTAGATGAAAGTGGACTTGTAGTGAGAAACAAAGCTAGACTTGTGGCAAAAGGATACTCACAAGAAGAAGGAATAGATTTTGAAGAATCCTATGCCCCGGTTGCTAGATTAGAGGCAATTCGCATCTTACTAGCTTTTGCATCTCACATGAACTTTAAATTGTTTCAAATGGATGTCAAAAGTGCATTTCTGAATGGTTATATAAATGAAGAGGTGTATGTAGAACAACCACCTGGATTTGAGGAAAAAGATCAATCTAAATTTGTATACAAGCTAACCAAAGCATTATATGAATTAAAACAAGCTCCAAGAGCTTGGTATGATAGACTAAGCAAATTTCTGATTGATCATGATTTTCAAAAAGGAAATGTAGACACCACTTTGTTTATCAAGTACAATGGAAAGGATATATTGATCATTCAGATTTATGTAGATGATATTATTTTTGGTGCTACTAATGAAACTCTTTGCCAAGAATTTTCTGAGCTTATGCAGAGAGAATTTGAGATGAGCATGATGGGAGAGCTCAATTTCTTCCTTGGACTGCAAATCAAGCAACTAAATGAAGGAATCTTCATAAACCAGTCCAAATACATCAAAGAGATGCTCAAGAAGTTTGGCATGGAGAATAGCAAAGGAGCAAACACGCCCATGAGCTCTACAATCAAGCTTGACAAAGATGAGAAGGGCAAAGTAGTTGATTTAAAATTGTATAGAAGCATGATAGGTTCATTATTGTATTCAACTGCTTCTAGGCCAGATATTTTGTTTAGTGTGTGTATGTGCTCTAGATTTCAATCATGCCCAAAAGAATCACACTTGGTAGCTGTGAAAAGAATTTTCAGATATCTAGTTGACACTACCAATTTAGGACTATGGTATCCAAAGGGCTCTAATTTTGATCTAATCGGCTACTCGGATGCGGATTTTGCTGGTTACAAAGTAGATAGAAAAAGCACTAGTGGAACATGTCAGTTTCTTGGAAGCATGTTGGTTTCATGGTTTTCAAGAAAACAAACTAGTATTGCTCTATCTACGGCGGAAGCCGAATACATTGCCGCCGGGAGTTGTTGTGCCCAATTACTTTGGATGAAACAACAACTTAGGGACTATAGCATGGATTTTAAAGATATACCTATCAAATGTGATAATACTAGTGCCATATGTCTAACCAAGAATCCAGTCTTGCATTCTAGAACCAAATATATAGACCTTAGACATCATTTCATTAGAGAACATGTAGAAAATCATGACATATGTTTGGTATATGTAAGAACTGAGGATCAAGTTGCAGACATATTTACTAAGCCCCTAGCAAAAGAAGCATTTTATAAGATTAGAAATGACATGGGAATGATTGAGTTAGGCTAAGCATAAACTTAGGGGGAGCAATCCCACCTATCTCTTTCCTTACCCTCTATTCTTTTTGATTTATTGACAAAAAGGGGGAGAAAAATAGGATTTGAGGAAGAGAAGAGTAGATAAGTTTGGGGAGAAGAATAGCATATGTTTGAATGTGTGTTAAATATTGAAGGATTGCATGAGCATATGTTAAATGATTGGATGAGTTTAAGTATGATTTCAAAATGCATAATGAACATGATATTTTAAGCAATTGAAAGGTATACACTCAAATCGGTTTTGTCAATCATCAAAAAGGGGGAGATTGTTGGAAATATGTGGAAAACTAGCTAAATCTATGTTTTGATGATTAAACAAATCAATTTGAGTAAGTCTTGGCTACTAACAAGTTTGTGGAAATGTTTAAGGAATATTCATTTGAAGAAAATCAAGTATGGAAGCCAAGTCGTATACCAAGTCGACTCCATAATCGACTTCAAGCATCCAGAGTTGAAAATGGGAGAAGAACAAGTGAAGTCGCAGGCCAAGTCGACTCCAGGTGCGACTTAGAAAACCAAGTCGCAGACGAAGTCGACTCCAGCATCGACTTCAAGCATCCAGAGTTGAAAATGGGAGAAGAACAAGTGAAGTCGCAGGCCAAGTCGACTCCAGGTGCGACTTAGGAAACTAAGTCGCAGACGAAGTCGACTCCAGCATCGACTTCAAGCATCCAGAGTTGAAAAGGGGAGAAGAACAAGTGAAGTCGCAGGCCAAGTCGACTCCAAGTGCGACTTAGGAAACCAAGTCGCAGACGAAGTCGACTCCAGCATCGACTTCAAGCATCCAGAGTTGAAAAAGTGGAAACGGACATGACGAAGTCGCAGGCGAAGTCGACTCCAGGTGCGACTTGGGCGAAGTCGCAGACGAGGTCGACTCCAACTTCGACTTGAGGAGTTCAGACTTGAAGATTGAAGTTTCAATCTTATTCTAAGGATCCATTTGGAATTTATCAAATCCAAATAAGATGCAAAGTTCATTCTCAAAAAGCAACTGAAGTTTCTTGAAGATCAAAAGCTAAGATTCATATTCAAAATTCAAATCAAGTCTATCAAGTCCAAAGTTAAATCTTCAAGCTTATTCCAAATGAAGAAATATCCAAGTCATGAAGACCAATTTAACAAAGTTCAAGCCAGTTCAAGAAGATCAAGGTGTTCTTGCAAAAGACCACGCCAAGTCGCAACCCAAGTCGACTCCAGGATCGACTTGAGTTGAGGACTGAAGGCCAAGTCGACCCAGACTCGGACTTGGAAATCTGGAGAACTGGAGTCGCACATGAGGTCGACTCCAGGTGCGACTTGGAAGCCAAGTCGCAGGCCAAGTCGACTCCACATGCGACTTGGGTCGCAACGGTCGGAATTTATTCGAACGTTGGCGCATTAAATGCGCGCCACCTACCCTCTAACGTTCGGATTCCCTCCAAAATTATAAATAGCATTCATGGTGGACGAGGGAAGTAGCTGAGAAACATTAAGTGTGCTTAACTCCTATATTCAAGAGCTTTAAAGAGATCAAGCCATTCAAAGAGGAAGAACTTCACTTCAAGTTGCAGGAGCTATATTTCAGAATATTCAAAGCTATTACAACAAGTTCTTCTCTGCGCCTAATTGTTGCTACACATCTGTAAAGTGTAGATTTCTTTGTTGTTTCATTTACTTGTGATTGAACTTGATCTAGTTTGAGGAACTAGGATCAAGTATATGCTAAGTAGTGTGTGATTGGAGTGAGACTCATCACCTACTTGAGCAGTGTGTTATATGCCCCCTAGAGCTAGAATCTAGAAGAGAGCAGTGGCTCTAATTGTATTGAGAGAATACAATAGTGGAACCCAAGTCACAAGGAGTGTGAGCTTGGAAGAGTGGAGTAGGGAGGTTGCCCGAACCACTATAAAAATCTTGTGTGTTTAATTTATTTATCTGCTCTCTACATTACATTGCTTTCCATTTCGTTTCTTCATTAAGGGGACTAGATTAATCCGGGGTTAAGTTTCTGTTTAAGTTATAAATTTTTAAATACCCAATTCACCCCTCCCCTCTTGGGTTTTGCCATCAAACTCGGGACCAACAGATAGGTCATACTAGGTCAAAGTTAACCAAACCCTAATCATATTTTTTTAAAATTATGTTTGACCTTAATTTTTATACTTGACTACAACAAGTTTGATTTGACCCTGACAATTTTTCATTTCTCAGGACAAGTTTGTCTTAATTTAAGTGTTGTGTGCTTCAATATTTTATTAATTAACAAAAGTAAACCTGATTACTAAAATAAAACATATGCAATATAGTATAGATTTATTAAAATAGGTTAATGAAATATGCTTCATTCAAAATGGATTTTAGCAATTTTAGAAGTATTTTTCTAAAATAATATTATTTTCTATGAGTATGCCCAAAATGCTAGAAAAACTACAATACACATAAAAGTATGTGCACGTATGAAAATGCCTCTTATTTAATTCTTACATCATTATATACTTTTTTATAAATATATTGTTGATATTATTAATCATAGAGAATGTAACACTTTTGAAAGAAAATAAAAATAAGATTTAAAAAATACACTTATAATTTTTTATAAATGAATATATGTAGGATGGGTTGAAACATAATTAATCCATCCTAACCCTATTTTTCAATTCAGGTTAAATTTTTTGACTTATTCCTATACTGAGTCATAAAAATACTGATTTTATCTGGTCAAAAGAAAGTCTAGTCATAAGTCGACCCACTCCAGTTCACTTCCTATTTAGAAAAATCCTGAACTAAAATCTAATACACATTAACCCATATCATTTCAACCAAGTCTTCAATGGGTCATCACTGCTTTAAATATTTATGACCTTATGGATATGAAAATTGCTTACGTCAATTCATAAATGTGTTAAAATGTTATTATAATGTATAAAACCATTTATCTATATGGTGAAGATATTTTATACGATGCGAATATTAATCTGATAGCTTTAAAATATAATTACTTTATGGATATATAATTGCATAAAGTATATTTATGTTCTAATGTATATGTGAATTCATTTAAGTATTTTCATAGTTTATATATGAACATACATACATATATATAAACAAACTTGCCTCCAAGTGATCATTTGAGGTCAACCCAAAAATGTATTTTTTAATTTTTAAAATTTTTGTAAAATTATTAACTTAAGTGTATTCAATTTATAAACTAATTTTTATCATTTTTGGAGATATATAATTTTTTATTTTAAACATAGGGGTATTTTAGTCATTTTTTAATTTTGAATAAAATATTGGTATGTTTAAAAATCCAAAAAATACCAACATATCTTCAAAAATGGAAAAAAATTATTTTAAAAATAAATATATCTAGATTAACAATTTTATATTTTAAAATTTTTTTAAAAATATTTTTTAGTAGACTTAAAATTTATTGGTTTTAAGTTGGTGGTAAATAATAATACCCCAACTTGGTCATGCACAATTTATATGTTAAATTTAGGTGTCCTATTAGAAAATCATCTCTCTTCTGATTGGATGGTGATGAGGGATGGAAAAAAGTGCACTTATTCATTGACATAGCAGAAAAATTTTTAGTAAACAGCTGAACTTTAATACATTAAGGCTCATCCATCTCTTTAATTTGGATAAAACTTGATTTCTTAACTATAATTGGATGAAATGAATTTGCTATTTATCATCAAAGTGGGAAAATGGGTAAGATTACATTACAAGACTCTTCAAATAAATTTATAATTCAAACAATTTTATGAGTTTGTGAGAACTCATGGTTTTTGCAGTAACGTGTCCTTTTTGTATGGTGAATTTGTAAATTGTCAACTACTTGACATTGATGATAATTTCATGCATTGAGTTTGATTGATGAGATGCATGTGAGCATGTAAGTTGTGGTGATTGTATGATGCATTAGTGCGGTTGGGTTAGTCACAATATATTGAGTTTATGAGTGTTGGCGCATGTGAGCATGCATGATGTGTTGCATGATGTGTTACATAATGTTTTTATGTGTTTGTCTTGTATTGGTTGCACTTATTAATTTTTATGATTTGACTTATTGGGCATTGAGTTAGAGAAGTATGGGTGATGCACTTGTTAAAAACTAAAACTATCTTTGACCTTTCAGAGTAGGTATGGAGATTTGACCTACCCAGTTAAGTCATAGGGGTTAAGGGTGGATCCCCAGAGGAAATTTTAGTTGATCAATTGTGTGAGAGGGAGAGTTGGTGGAAAATGGGTATATACACAATATAGGCATGAGTTATTATGTATGGGAGGAAAGGAAATGTGATTAAAGTGTTTTGCAACCATGCAAATTGAGTATAAGGGTTGAAATGGGTGAAAATTCAACAAAACGACCATGTAAGCAAGCATGTAACAGCATAACCCGTATTTTGAGAGGGCTAACTGTTTGGTTGTAGAGGTACATATTGGCCTCGAGTTATAAGTTCAATCTAAGAGAGGATGAGTGAATTGGATTAAAAAATTCTTTGGTTAAATAAAACTTAATCCCTGTTTTAATTTATACCCTTTGAATGAAATGTAACAAGCTAGTAAAAGAGCAATGAAAGAATGAATACAATCACAAAGGACACAAATAATTATAGCGGTTCGGGCAACTTCCCTACTCCACTCTTCTAAGCACACACTCCCTTGTGTCATGAGTTTCACTATCTCAGCAGAAATTATAACTAGATCTTTAGCTCTCTTCTAGATTTCAACTCTAAGAGGCCTTTATAATAGTCACACAAGTAATGACAAGTCTCACTCTAACTGACCACTACTTGTGTCTCACCTTGACCTTGGTCTTCAACACTAAGCCAAATATCACAATATAACAAGAATGAATAGAATAAAAGGGTCAACACTTTACAAATTATGTAAGACAATTGAGGCATCGGAGCAGACTTTTGATAATTTGAAGAAGAAAAGAAGTTGATGCTCTTGCAGTGGATTTAAGAGCCTCTCTTTAAAAATTAGTAAATGCTCTCTTTAATGCTTGTAGGATAGAAGGTTGTAGCTCAATGAACATTCTAGCTAACCCTCATAACTCTCCTTGACGTGCTTTAAATAATTGAGAAAAAACTTGAATGTTAGAGGGAAGATGGTGCGCATTTAATGCACCAACATTTAAAAATTTCCTATATCATTGCGACTCAAGTCGCATCTAAAGTCAACTTTGATAATTCACCCAAGTCATACAATAGAATCGACTTGACTTACAACTTTGGTCTTCCAAATCCTTCTTGATATTTTTTCTTCATCATGTATTCTTCCAAGTTCTTCTTTAAGTTGATTTGGACTTGAGACTCTACTCAAGTTGCGAGTGAAGTCGACTTGGACTTTGACTTCACTATTCATTGACACTCAAAAATTCAAGTCTTCCTCAATTTTTTGCTCTTTTCCTCAAATTTTGCTACTGGGTTGACTTCATATAAGACTTGGCCTAAGTTGCAGGTGGTGTTGACCTAGGGCACCGACTTCAGTTTTGGTACTTAATAATATTTTTATTTCTTCTTTTAAACCTTCAAGTCTCAGTGTCTATGTCGACTTTGGATCAGACTTCACTCAAGTCGTATGGCGAAGTCGACTTGAGTTGTGACTTTGTTTCTTAAGCTTTAATTAGAGGGAGCTTTAGCCACCTGATGGATTTCAAGACGCATTCTGAGTCGACTTTGATTTACGACTTCACCTAAGTTATAGGCCGAATTTATTTAGGATGTGACTTTGACCTTTCAAGTGTCAACGTTTTTCTCTCTATTTCCAAAAAGCTGTTTGAAATCGACTTGAGATATTGACTTGACTCAAGTCAGTGTTGAGATTTACTTGGCATCGCAACTTGGATTATTTTCACTTGAATTTCAAAAATTCTAACTTCAACCATTAAATCTAACGCATTAGTATCTTAAATATTCTTAAATTTGGTTATTAATCATCAAAACTTGGATATATCTTGATTTATAATTCAATTTGTTGAGTTCATAATAACCACACGACTTGTATTGTTGTGGATTATTTTAAGGTGAGAGGGCTAAAAGCCATCCATTTCCTTCTCTTCCCTTCTCTTTCTTATTTTCTTCCTCTATCGACCTAGTCATCAAACCCACCTTAAAATCCCTTAGAAAATTCCTGAATCATCTTCTAAATCATCAAATCACATCGAGGAGCTAGGAATTTCAAGATTCAATAGGTAGAACTTGAGAGTTTCGAGAAAAATTTCTACGTAGGTAAGTATGTTTCTTTTCTTAACAAATGAGTTGTTTAATGTACTCTATGAGCTCTATCTTTTGGTTACCTTGGTTTGGAAGTTTTTGGGACATCATGGTGGATTAGGTTTGGATGGAATCACTAGAATAAGGGAGTTTTAGTTTAAATTAGTGATACAAGTTATCTAGAAGTGATTTTCCATGGTAATGTAGTGCATTGGATTGGGTTTGTTTGTTTTGGTATAAGATTTAGGAGTTTTCTATAAAATGCATGTTAGGTGTTCGATGAAATGCTAATGTGAAAGTTAATGTGTTAAATTTACATGAATTGACATATAACCTTCTAATGATATGAACAACTAGTATTTTCTTCTTGAGTTATGTTTGATTGAGTTTTTCTATGACATGGAGTGTGTAGCAACTCAATTTTTTTGTGCATTAGAGAGACATTTATGTATTGGCATTGCATGGGCACATGATGGGAGTGTGAAATTATGTTATCCTAGTTGTATAGGATTGTTCATAACCCTTAGTTAACGCAAAGATAGGGTTGTGCATGGCCTTTAATGATATGTAGTTTGAGATAGCATCCATGGTCATAATATATGCATTGAAGTTTTATTTTGATTTTTCGCTTCTTACTGAGTATTATTTACATACTAAGTTTGCTTGAATTCATGTGTTTTGTCGTTACGTCTAGGTGCCGAGATAGGTGGAGTTCAAGATGGAGCTAGTTAAAAGCCCACCCTTAGAATTATACCTATCTAAACTCTGAAGCTTCCATTTTTTTTTTCTAGATGATTCATTCACTATGATTCTTTTTGAAAATCATAGATACAAATGTTTAAATGAAAACAATGCATTACTTATGAGAGAAGCATGTTATATTTGTATTTCTTTTACAATATATCAGTGACTCTTATCTATACATGAGATATGGAAGTGGAATAAGACTTATATTGTTATGATGGCTATGTTAAATATTTGTGATAGTATCTACTACTTGATGTGGATGAAAATGTATTGAACAAACCCTACTAAGTTTTGTTAGGCATGTGACACTTTGTTGGTTCTTCATTGTAAATGTTAGATTGACATAATACAACACTTTTACACTTTTATCACTTTTTATGAAATATGTTCATATAAATATTTTTTTGAAGTCTACGTGAATATTTGACTCAGATAAAACTTTGATTTCCTAATTAAATAAAAAAATTTAAGTGCAACAGGTGAAGTTAGCTTTTATATTATCATCAACGTAGGTCCAAATGATAAGGCAAGAATGAAGATTTCCCTTTATATAATAAACCATACGTCAAAAATGAAGAATATTCAAATTAACTTTTTGACGACAAACTTAGCATTAAAAGATGATCAGTATTTATCATAGTTTTGTCTTTTGTGGTTCGTGTTATGTTTCTACGGGTGGCAATATTTATCTCTAGATGGCCAAGATCTCATTTTCTACGACATTTTTGCGCGGCGGCTGCGCACTAAGCAGCCTGAGCCAGTTGTTTGCTTCCGTAGAATTTCCTCATTCTCATTCAGGCTTCAAACCGGAGCCCTTAAGAAGTGAATAAGAGGGGAGGGAGATCCTCAGACCGTCAGAAGCATCTTCCTGTTCTTAATCAAACACCGGCCGAAAAATAAAGAAGCACCACCACCAGCATCAGCAACAAAAAAAAAAAAAAAAAGGTGGGGGAAGAAAAAAGAGGGGTACCAATTCAATGCTCTTGCTGTCCCTCACTCCTTCCGTCCATATCTTTGTTTTCTCTGTTTGTTGTTGTCGGTTGGATTTTCTACAATGATAGCTCGGGAAAAATGGTAAAAAAAAACAGAGACAAGAAAATTCCAGCCAGGGAAGAAGGGGGGGAAAGGGAAGAGCCCTTTCTCTCGTCCTTTGCATCATCTAGCCATCCTTTTGATTGTGTAGTCTGCTTCTTTTCTGGGCCCCACTGCTTTTTGGAAAGCTGCAGGGCATATTTGCGGATCATCCTCCTCTTCTTTGATTCTTTTCCATTTCTTTACTCATTCTTTGATTCTCGTACGTGTAAGCCTTTCCTCCTTTCCCCATCTAGTTGGTGATGCTCTTGAGATAGGATAGCGAATTTGGTGAATCGTGAACGAATCTTCAATAACTTATCCTCAACTTAAGTTTTGTATTCTTTTGGTTTTTGGTTATTATTTCTTCATCCGGATTCTAGATGTCGTCCCATGGCTTTCGGACTTCGATGGGGAGTTGATTCTAGTCGTTTTTGGGTCTTGTAGATGATTCCTTTTTGGGTGCGAATCCTTGTTTCGTATTTGATCTTTTTTCCTGCATTTGTTTCATGGTTTTCAGAATACTTATGCCATACGTCTGTTTCTTGAATGTGTTGTTTTTCTGTCATCATTTATAGCTATGATGTTGCTCGACAGCTTGGAATTTAGGGTTGCCTTTCCTGATAGTTTATAAGCTGCCTCCATTAACTTGCATATGCTTTCAGTTCTCCATCCAAAATGCACAGAATTCATGTCGCAGCAAATGCTTCTTCTTCTTTCTCTTAATATCTTTGTGGGTTGATGACTTGTTCTCAAGGAATTGAATGCGTTGTAGTTCTAAACTTGGGAACCATTGGGGTTTCTGCGTGCAGAACTAAGGAGGCATGTTTTTCAATATTTTAATTTGCAAAAATGGTTTCCAGGCAGATGTGAAGTGACAACGAAGGAATAGACAAGAGAAGGATAAACTTGTCAAGGGCCTTGTTTATAGTCAATTAAGATGAAGTCTTCCCAAGAAGACTTTGGGCACAGAGAGCTTACCTCTATCTCATAGCCTGTTTAAAGAGTAGCAGTCCAAATTTGCAGCTTTTCATCTAGTTTTGCACAATAAAATTGTGATCAATTTCAATTATTATCCCTAGAGTAGAATAAAGATCCCTAAAATTGTGATCAATTTATTGAGAGTGAGTGATTCCAAGTCCAAGGTAAAGATGTCAGTTTCTGGAATAAAGATGGTTAAGCAATGTTGGTAAGGCTTTAGGGGTCTAAATGCATCTGTATGGATCAGCATGCTATTCAAAGCATGTTCAAACACCTGACAAACTCAAATGTTATGCTCAACATCTCTGTTTTCATTGTATTTACCTTTATAACATTTTGGGGAACTTGGATTTACTTATTGCTGTCAACGATCTCATTTCTGTTGATGGTGGAATTCTTTCTGCAATTGTATCGGTCAGTAGAGTGCTGTTGTATCTCTGATGCTGTCTGTTGTTTGTCTTGTATTGAGGAGGTTGTGGGTTATGTGATACCGTGATTGCTGTTGTACTATCTGTCAGTGCTAAAGTTGTTATGAATAGGCTCTCTTGGCCTTGGTTTTGATTAAGAGACATGCAATTATTCCATACATATGATATTGAAGAAGGGGAAGGAAACCATAAGTTCTATGAACTTTATGGTTGAAGAAAGTGGGAACTTTCATGTCTTTTGAGATATTAAGAATCCAGTTTAAATGGTGCCCATAGGGCAATAGCCTAGATAGCTAGGACCGAAAACTTTAGATATCAAGAACCATTATCTTGTTTTGTTCTTGAGTTGCTGAAGTATCTGTTTGTACTTAGGGCCATAAATGTCCTTCTATGAAGGTTGAACTTTTACATAAACAAAAAGGTCAAGATGTTACCTTTGGATCCAGGAGACAATTGATGTAGTTTTTATCAATATAGTTTAATACTAAGTCTAATCTCCTTTTTCAGTCTAACTTACAAAAGTAATTCTTTGCTCTCAAATAAGGAAAGTGCCAAGATCAATCTCTCTTTAAACCCGTCGTACAATTATTCAAACTAATTAGTCCAAATGATTTGTGGAGATATTGTTAAAAGACAATCTGAAAAACAAGCATATGATGTGAGACTTGCTAATTGATTGAAAGAGGAACTGCTTTTCTCTCTTTATCTTAATGGCAGATCACGATGAGGACATTTTGTTTCATCTTGCATTTCTTTGTCACACAACTGCTTCTTCAAGGAGAATATGATATCTGGTTGCTTTTGGTGCAGATGCTAAGGGCCCTTAAAATATTGTGTACATCAATTAGCATTTTTTTTATTACTATAGAATGAAGAAAGGGAAATACTTTTATTCAACCCATACTATTGAACTCTTCAGTATTGCTGCTCCTTTTTGGCCCATTTTTGACTATTAAATCAAAATCCAGTCTGGCCATTGTATTTTACATTCTTTGGTTAGCTAGGACACTAACTTTTATTTGCATCAAATATTTGTGTGGGATCCATTTGATGAAAGTGATAAAAGTGTAAAGTCAACATAATATAATTGTTCGACTTTATATCTATTTCAAAACTATTAATTTAAAAACATTCTTCCTATATAGATAAATGATCCCATTAATTGTTATAACATTCCAATGAAATCTGTGAATTTTCATATTTTACATGTGATTATAAATATTTTAAACAGGTGTTACCTGCCCAACACTTTGATTAAAATGACTTTGGTACCATATTAAAAATAAATATTTTAAACAAGATGTGCAGATTGAATTTTGATTTAAACATCAAAATGTGCCAAAATGAGGCAGCATCATTGAAGACTCCAATAGTATGGTTTGCTTAGAAGTATTTCTCATGAAGAAACAGGTTTTGCATGTTCTACTTGTTGGAACGGGTTCCAGTTCTAGGGCTGTAGTGCTACTTTTTGATTTTTAATGGTCCCTTAATTAAAGTTATAAGCATGCAGATTAAAATTGGGGCAATTTCAATATTTTGAAATTTGAGTTGATGAATGTTCTTAGATGGATTTTATTTAATTTATTAATTTTTAAAAAAATAATAGCCTTAGTGTATTCGCCCACTGAATCATGTGACTTTTTTGTTGGACTGGTTTTGTTTGAGGCACTAGTCAAATGATCACGTAAGTTTTGTTTTATTATATGACTAATTGCATTTTTGTGAAGGGAAAAGAGAATTATAAAGCTTGTGATGATTCAAAGAACTGTACTGCATGGAGCTCCCACATGCTGCATATCCTGAAAATTCATGCAGTTAGTTTGTTGGAATTTTGCATGAATTGTTTTAGTTTTTTATACTTCTTTTACAAGGGAAGGAAACTGGTCATCCAAATATGGGAGTGGATTGGATTTTTGGTTTACGCTTAGTGTGAGGTGCGTGCCTATATAACTGGTTTGCGGTGTGGAGTTATAAATGCACTGATTGAGTGCAACATTATTGCCCTGGAGGAATTTGAACACCTCAGAATGTTACTTCTTTTAAACCTTTGGTTTCCTCCTGGTTGTCCATGCAACATTTGCAATGATTTACTGCGAACAGGTCTTTCTTTCCTCTTCTTTATTTATTTTTTTCTTTATTGAGACTGGTTGCCTATGCATTAGCAGAATTTGGATATTGAATGATAGTAATGGAATGGCTGTGATATGAACAGTTAAATAATGAAAATCCTCTCTTTCATTTTTTATTAATTACACTGATGATACTAGTACATCTCACCCTCAGATGGAAGGACAAAAGCACCATTACGGCCCGATCATTGAAGTGAGTGGGGGTGTACCTACGGGAGGAACAAGTCAAGGTGGGAGCAAGGTTTGTAGAGGAGCAACTTGTGGGTTTTCTGACTCGGAGACTGTCTCTAAAGATGCAAAAGAGCGGACTGCATCTATGCGGAAACTGATTATGGCTGTTGCTCTTTGCATTGTCTTCATGACTGTTGAGGTAATTGGCGGCATAAAAGCAAACAGTCTTGCAATCTTAACTGATGCTGCCCATCTGCTATCAGATGTTGCAGCTTTTGCCATCTCTTTGTTCTCGTTGTGGGCGGCAGGCTGGGAAGCAAATCCACGCCAATCATATGGGTTCTTCCGAATTGAGATTCTTGGTGCTCTGGTTTCCATTCAGTTGATATGGCTCCTGGCTGGCATACTAGTCTATGAAGCCATTGCAAGGCTCATAAATGATATGGGCGAGGTTCAGGGCTTTCTGATGTTTGTTGTTTCTGCTTTTGGTCTTGTTGTTAACATCATCATGGCTGTTCTGCTGGGTCATGACCATGGCCACAGTCATAGCCATGGTCATGATGGTCATGATCATGGTCATCATGGCCACAGTCATAGCCATGGCGGGCATGGCCATGGTCATAGTGGGCATGGTCATGAACATGCCCATGAAACTGATCGTGTCCATGGGATAAAGGTTACTACTCACCACCACCATGCTGTGAGTCATTCTAAGAACAAGGATGAGTATCTTATTCATGTGGATAATGCTTCTAATTTGTCTGAGCCCCTAATCGAGCATCCCGAAGACTGCCGTGATTCAAAGGCCCTTTCAAAGGAAGCAAAGTCAAAAAAGAATTGGAACATCAATGTTCAAGGGGCATACCTCCATGTACTTGGTGATTCTATCCAGAGCGTCGGTGTGATGATTGGTGGGGCAATCATATGGTACAAGCCCGAGTGGAAGATAATCGACCTGATATGCACACTCATCTTCTCTGTGGTTGTTCTGGGGACGACGATCAAGATGCTGCGCAACATCCTGGAGGTCCTGATGGAGAGCACACCAAGGGAGATTGATGCGACAATGCTTGAGAAGGGGCTGTGTGAGATGGCCGGCGTGGTGGCGGTCCACGAGCTCCATATTTGGGCAATCACTGTAGGGAAGGTACTGCTGGCTTGTCATGTTACCATTACTCCAGATGCAGATGCAGACAGTGTGTTGGACGAAGTGGTGGAATATATTAGGAGGGAATACAATATTAGTCATGTAACTATACAAATCGAGCGCCAGTAAGGGTCAAAAAATGACGGATTAGGAATAGAGGAGAAAGGAGTCTTGTATGGTTCTGTTCAGGAATCTTCTAGGGCATTGCATTTTGCTTAATATCTTTTTATTTTAATCATGCAATTTTGTTTGTCCTCGTATGATGTCGATTTTAATCTCTTTTATGGGGGTTGCCGAGCTATCATGAATTGGATTCGTGACATAAATGCGGGCTCGTCTCCAGGGATCAGATCAGATCGGGACACAGCCATACAAGGACCCAAAATCTCATTAAATGCTCCTTAATTTCATAAAGTTGCCGCTTCTTCCTTTGTGTGTGTAGTTTTTGGCAAAACGGGTGTCTCTTTCATCATCAAATTCTTTGTTGGTCGCATTAAATTTTAAGCATCTGCAAGGTACAGCCTTTCGCCCACTTATTGAGTCCTCTTTCTTTTCTGAACGAAAAAGTGACAGGATATAACCTAAAGTCTCTTTTGTGATATAATAGTGGATGTCCACTGTCTTCTGTCTTGGAAAAGAATATTCTACCAAAAGTACCAACATTTCCTAGTCAACATCATCCTATCCGATAGAGAATCTGTGATTATTTTGCTGTTGACTCGCGTCGGTCTGCTAAGTAGTTAATGTTAATGTTGTTAAGATCGGATGAGAATGGCCGGTTCCAACCTGGTCAGCACGATCTACAAAACCTATAACTTTGATTGGATTTTACAATTTTGAAGAAGGGCTAAAGCCTATAGTTGAAATGAGTAGGTGGAGGTTTAGAGTTGAGTTGTGTTTCAAAGATGAATTAGGCAGAAGCTAGTGGACATTGAATAGTCCGGAACTAATCCTACATTAAAAAGAGAATAGAGTTCCTGGGGGTTTATAAGAGAATCTAAGCTTGAAATATTGTGTGATGTGCTTTAAAACTATGCGATGGAGCTGCTAGGCTAAAGTAGAGAATATCGCATTATGAGACCCATAAGCCCATAGGCCAAAGATCATTTTTCTAGTTCTAGGCATTAAAATAAGGTTATGAGCTAAAGTTGTTTGGAATTTCTGTTTTCACTAAAATTGTCTTAAGTTGATGAAAAACGATGATGGTTTTATTATTGAACTTTAGTTGTTTTCTGGACAGAGTATTTGAGTTAAGACTTGTTTTCAAGGGATGTTGATTGACTTTTACTTGAGTTGTTGCTAATGCTTTGTAGGCGATTAGGAGTCTAAAATGTTTACAAATAGAAAAATCAACAGACATGAAAGGAGGGACTTGAATCACATTGAGAGCTTTTACTTAAACGTCTACTTGAAGTTGAAGAAGAACTCTATTTTGTTGAAATATTGATTCGTGTATTCGAACTTGAAGAACTACTTCAATTGCTACTAAGGAGAGCTTCATTGTTGATTGATTGGTTATATTACTTTTTCATTTTTATTTGAGCGTGTGTTACCTAGTTGTGGGTTATACATCAAGAAGAAGTGAATCAACAACTGGGTGAGACTTAATCGATTACTTCGGTGCCTCCCAGAGCTGTTTCAATTTAGAAGATAGTTTGGTTGTGAAATTGTAATGGTGCGTCTAATTTGCGTTGCAAACTAGTAGAACATAGGTTTGGTGTTTGCTTAGGTTTGTTTGTGATCTCATCTTCTTCTTCATATGGGACCCATTATGATGGTTTTCTTGATCCAATCCTTCAAATCTTCTTTGAGCTTTCCATGGTTGATCATGGTCTTTCATATGCCATAAATTGAGCTCATCTCGATTTCGGACACTCAACGTGAAGGCCATTGAACTTTGTAAACAGATCTTGAGCTTTCCTACTTAAGCTTATTTTTAAGTCTCATAAGCCTAAGAGAATTCGGCCATTTTATGTTCTTCCTTTCTCAAACTTCCTTTCAAGCTCTCCTCATTGCTTCTTTGAGCTTTTTCAGGTGGGTTTTCACTTTCTTCAATCCCTAATTGCTTTCTTTAGTGCTTTGGAATTATCAGAATTGTGCTCGCTAACCCTCACAAGAAAGGTTATCACACCATGACTTTTATTCAATGTGTAAAACCCATGGCTTGCCTTCATCTCATTGCTCGAGAAAGACAACAATAGTACCACAAATAAGTATCCAATGCTACTTAAGTAGTTTTTGAGATTTTTCTTCAATTTCTAAGTTGACACCTTTTTAGAGATAAGTCATGCCCTAAAGGGGCTCCAATGTGTTGTTTGTAAGTACTTAAATCCTTTTGTTGAATTTATCTTGCTTAATTTGAAGAAGACATCTTCACCATGCAACTAAACCCCTGTTGAAAATGGTAACCCTTCTCTAGGATTGTCATAAGGATTCCTACAAAGCTGCACTTGAGGGACAAAGCCGTTGAGTAATAGGTAGAGGCATATGCTAACCTTCAACTTGAATTTAACCTGATGCAAAGGGCCATCTTGAAGGGAAGAGGACTTAGCCAAAGATGGCAACAACCACTTGAATAGATGAAGAAGGAATGTTAGGCAAGAAGTAGAGATCCCATGAGAAGAAGCGCTCCGGGTAGAAACTCAACATGAAGAATGACCTATATTATGGGAATCCTTACAGTTGGATCACATACTTTGGCTAGAATCTAGAGATAGGAGACTGTGAAAACCTACATAATTCCCAAGGTGTTCTTTGGCACATCAATGTTCACTCTTTATATGGAAGAAATTAAGGAAAGATTGTGGGGAGTCACTTATGTGTTGCGGTGCTTCATAGAGAATCGCACTGTTTGCTTTTTCCATGTTAAGGGTATCACTTTCTTTGACCCACATGACTTCTTTATTGGCTAGTTCTCATCTTTGAATAGAGTGTTTGGTGAGCCACATAATTTTATTGTTAAGACCTTGTAGGTAAGGACCATCATGTAGAGATAGTCTTTTAGGTGTAGCGAAGGAGCTCGTGCCTTTAGAGGGTGCTCGGGTGACATCTCTAGCTTCCATGAGTGGGGTTAGCATGTATTAGGGTAATATCTTGATGTATCGATGGTTGCTAATATTGATGAGATGATCCTGGTGATAGGTGAAGCCTTTTAAAAATGGTTAAAATCATTAATGATTTCTGAGCTTTTGGCCCTTAGCGACCAACTCACTTGTATTCTCCTTTTGGTGAAATGGGATAATGCTATCGGACCTAAGGGAATTTGTAGGTTGCTAGTGTGCGAAGCCTTGTTGGATGAGTCCATGCCTCCCAACTTTGTCCTAAACTAAGATTCTCTTGCTGTCAAGATTCTTAATCTCTTGCATGATGTAGTTTAGGCTAATCAGAAGGATAAGTTCATTAAGAGAGGTTGGCTTGAGCTTTTCTCTAATATCTCATTGCTAAAGGAGAACTCTAACTAACTAATCAATGATGTTGAGTTCATTGATCAAGCTAAAGTTTGAGAGAAAATGGTCTCAATCGACAATTGCATTTGACTTTCTTTGGAGCAATTTGCCCGATAGAATTGAAAGTAGAGTTGGCTCTCTTTTCATGGTTGTGGGTTTCGATTGTCGTCTACCTATCTTTTGCCTAGTATGAGCTTGTAAAGTAATCTTACCTACTAATTACTTGTGATATGGCACAAGGGAAGAGGTTTATCCTAGTACCTAGCGTTGGATGAGACATCTATCATGAGATCCACCATGCTATCTATTGGGAAGATGAGCTAGGCAACATTTCGATTGAGTTTTACTTTCCCTAGGTTTATGAAAATGAAGAAGTGACCCAGTTTCCATATTGGGGTTTAATCTTGAAGAAATTTTCTCAACAACACCTTGTTAATATTAGCCTTGAGGTAACCATAGATCATCTCTTGAAAATTTCACAATTTGAGGAGAAAATATTTTGAATAGTACCTTTATTGGAATGGTCTTCCAAGTTCTCTACAAGAAATGTCTCCCTTGATGAGAAGGATTTTTCCCTCTCATTGCTTTTAGGCTTGCTTACATGGAGAGAAGGCTAACGCTTTAAGGTTGATCTATATTATCTTTACTGATTTGTTTGCAAATTCAGTTATGATCAAGATATACTAGCAAGGATACCTCTTGCAGAGATGAGACAGAGGTCAGATTCAAACCCTAGCATTGGCTCTTAACATGCTCTTGTTTCGAGGATGTGCGGATTGACTGTCATCTCTTCTTCCCGTCCCCTGATCGAAAGGCGAAGGCTAGGAACAATTATTTGCATTTCTACAAGATTAAGGCAAACAAAATTACGGAAGAGCTCCTGCAAAGATCTTCATTTTAGGCTTTTCAATCATTGGACCTCATCTTTAACTGGTCAGAAGTAGGCCTTGTGATGCCAGAAGAGTTGTGCAAGCTTTGAGAGCTCGCTTTCAGATGAAGTTTTTTGTCCATTATTGATGAGATCGAATGTTTCCTTATTCTTAAAGATTCCCTTGGATTCAAACACAACTGTAGATAGTGGATTGTAGTTGGTAGCGAAACTAGAATGATGGATTAAAAACTTACTTTTAGACAATTTTAGGAAAATGTCATTTGCTGCCACAACGACAAGTGGCGTTACAAACCAATTGTAAAGAGTTAATTCTGATTTCTCTAATTTTTGCTTGCTACTTTATAACTTCTTTCTGATATCATATCTTAGGTGTTGGTTCTGACTTTTGGAAAAATCCAAAAGGGAAGAGGTGAGTTGGGTTCTTTTAAAATTTTAAAACTAATTTCCCTTGCAAACTATGTCCTTGAATGAAAATGCGAATAGTGGTAGAGCAAGTAAACAACAATAAGTAAACATATGAGATTATAGTAGTTTGGGACAACTCTTCCTACTCCACTATTTCTAGAACACACCCTTGTGTCTTGGGTTTTAATATATCAATTAGCAATATACTTAGAGTTCTCGCTCTCTTTTAGATTGTAGCTTTAGAAGGACTTTATAGCTTCAGCATAAGTAGATGGTGAGTCTTACTCCAACCATGCATTATTTGCCTTTACTTGACTTTGGTCTCCAACATCAAGCTAAGTAAGATTACAAGAAAATGAATTAAAAAAAAGTTCTACGCTTTATAGATTGTGTAGAGATATTTTCAGCACATGGAAGAACTTTATAAGGGTTGGGATTGATAAGAAGCTTCAGCACTTGTAGTGAATATCATAGTTCTTCTTTGTAGAGTACTTAATGATCACTTGATTGATAGTGAGTGGGAATGTGAAGGCTCAATGGATGCTCTAGCTAACCTTTTTCACTCTACTTGATGTGCTTTAAATAATGGAGCTATTAATTTGAATGTTAGGAGGTAGTGGCATGCATTAAATTCTCTAACATTCGATTTTTTTTTATCGTTACAATGCAAGTTGCAACTAGAGTCGACTTCGGTTGCGACTTCACCCAAGTCGCACAATAGAGTTGACTTGAGATACGACTTCGATTGGGGCTTTTCCACTTCTTAAGTCCTCCTTTAAATGCAGTGTTCCTTAAGTTCCAACTTGAGTTGACTTGGTCCTCGACTTGACCCAAGTTGCGTGCGAAGTTGACTTTGGGTGCAACTTCGCATGTAGTCTGTCTAGTCAATAGGAATATGCAACCCTCAAGTCGACTTGCCTTAGGAACTTCATCTAAGTTGCTAATGAAGTCGACTCGGTTATGCGACTTCACTGCCTGTCTTCGCTTAAGTCGACTTGATCTTAGACTTCATCCAAGTCACTTAGCGGAGTCGACTTGGATGTATGACTTGACTTTTAGTACTTATGTCTTTGAAATTTTGCTTAAGTCTTCAGATTCTCAAGTCAGAGGCTGAAGTCGACTTGATCTTGGACTTTGCTCAAGTTATAGGTGTTGGTCCCGAGTTTATGACTATTATCCAAGAGGGAAGGGGTGAATTGGGTATTTTGAAATTTTCACTTAAACAGAAAATTTTCCCTTGTTTAATTTAATCCCCTTAATGAAACATATGAACAATATGGAGAGAAATAAAGCAATAAAAGTAGAAATGCAAACCACAACAGTAGACAAGGATTTTATAGTGGTTTGGGCAACCTCCCCTACTCCACTCTTCCAAGCTCACACCCTTTGTGACTTGGGTTCCACTAATGTATTATCAAATATAGCTAGAGAAGCAGCTGTCTTCTAGATTCCAGCTCTAGGGGGCGTGCACAAATCACAATACAAGTAGGTGATGAGTCACACTCAAGTTACAACGCTACTTTGCTTCCACTTGGTTCAAAACACCAATATCAAACCAAGTATCGGATACAAATATTGAATCAAATAAATAAAACTACACTTTACAGATTGTGTAGGCAGGTTTCAGCTTGTGGAAGAACTTGTAAAAGAAAGATTTGATCAGTAATGTAGCTTCGGCAAGTTGGAGCTAAGTTCTTCACTTGAAACTTGTGTAGATCACTTAATGCTTGGAGAGGATGGTTGTTAGATCTTAGTAAATGCTTTCTCTAACCTCTAGCACGTTCACTTGAATTCGCATTTATAATGTTGGAGTAAATTCGAACGTTTGGTGGTAGGTGGCGCGCATTTAATGCGCCAACGTTTGAATTTTTCCGACTGTTGCGACCCAAGTCGCATGTGGAGTCGACTTTGGATGCGACTTTACCCAAGTCGTAGACTGGAGTTGACTTCGGGTGCGACTTCGGTCTCCTGCATCTTCAAGTTCCTACTTCAGGTCGACTTAGTCCTGGACTTGACCCAAGTCGCAGGTGAAGTCGACTTCGGGTGCGACTTCACTTTCTGTATACACTTGTTGGAACTTGGATTTCTTGAAAGTGATCTTGGTAGCTTGATATTCACCACATCTTGTTCTTCCACTAATATTCTTAATCTTAAAAGTTTGATCTTGGAACTCGACATGTTCATCTTTTCTTAGAGGCTTGTCTTCATGTCTTGAACTTCGAATAATTTGATCTTGCAGTTCATAGTTGTAGCCCAAAGATTTTCCCTTGAGTAATATACTGTCTTGAATGATTAAATTAGGCACGTTTGCTTGTCTGGACTGCATATTTCTTCATTCTGACTCAAGTCGGATATCTGGGTCGACTTGGGGTCCAACTTCACTCAAGTCGCATGTGGAGTCGACCTGAGGATGTGACTTCACCCAAGTCCTACATGGAGTCGATTTCAGGTGCGACTTCACCTGTCTTGGTCCCCAATTTCAACGCTGGAAAGTTTGAGCATCTGAAGTCGATGATGTAGTCGACTTGGGTCTGCGACTTCACCCAAGTCGCAGTTGGAGTCGACTTGGACTGCGACTTCACCTATCTTGATTCCCAATTTCAATGCTTGAAGGGTTGAGCATCTGAAGTCGATAGTGGAGTCGACTTGGGTCTACAACTTCACCCAAGTCGCGGCTGGAGTCGACTTGGACTGCGACTTCACCTGTCTTGATTCCCAATTTCAGCGCTGGAAGGTTTTGATCCTTTTGAAGTCGATCTTGAAGTCGATTTGTGTATCGACTTCACTCAAGTCAATGACTAAGTCGACTTGGCTTTGCGACTTGGTCTGTCAGGTACTTAATTTTAAGTTTTTAGCCTTTAACCAATTTAAACAAGTCCCGTTAGTACCCAAAATATTCTCAAATTGAGTTGTTAATCATCAAAACATAGATTGTGCTTAATTTGCCTTTGATTCCAACATTCTCCCCCTTTTTGATGATTGACAAAACCAATTTGAGTTATACCTTTCATTTACACTTAAAATAACATTTCACTTTTATCTTGGCTCTTTAGATCAATCATATGTCATTTGCATTGCATTCCAAAGTTAATGAAATCAACATATAATAGCAAATACATACAAAGCACTAGTCATATGCATTCAACCATTGTAAATCATCCAAAATAGATCATTTTCATAGATAATCAAGAAAATTTATACAATGTGAAACAAGGAAATGCAAAATGACCTATATGTGTACAATCTACCCGTCCCATGAAAGTAAACTATCCTAAAAACTCAAAACTCTCTCCCCCTTTTTGTCAAGGAATCAAAAACGAGATAGGGAAAGTGGGATTCAATGAATTGAAAAACAGAGATTGGATAGGATGATCGATGAGGAGGTGGGGTAGGCCTGATATAAGCAGAGGAATAAAAAGACGAGAGAGACTGAACGGCGGGTTCAGCTCTCACTAATTCACCAAAATAGGGATCCAGATCAGGCACGCTCGGTGCACGGCAACCTCTACTGCTTCCTGATGCAAGCCGATACTTGATATTGCGCAGTTCGTGATCCATTCGGTCCTGACGAGTATGCATGTCCATGATCGCCGTATGGATCCCGGCCAGCTATGACGAGATCCGATCTTCCATCAGCTTAAGGTGTGCCCGTAGAGTGTTGACGGAGGTATCCCATGTCGGTGAATGCAGACGGGAGTCGAGAATCTGTTAGCCGCGAGGAGAGCATGACCCATATGATTGGGCTCTGCAGGCTCTGTAGGCACAACCGGTGGAGGAGACGAGGCTGCCTCCTGCTGTGGGGACGGAGGGGGCTGCTCCCCCTCAAAATGTGCACTTCCCGCTTCTGGTTGGGTTGGTTGTCCCATTCTTTCTCGAATCCTCTTAGCTCGGAATTCCTCCACATTGATTTTCATTCTGGTCAACAAGACTCTGTTTATTGCATTGGTTGGCTTTAGTACTTCAAACGGCTTGCCGTTGAGATCAACACCGAGGTAATGCATTATTCTTGTGATCCAAGTCCCATATGGTAACACACCTCATGGGTTGTCTTTCTTTGAGGCTAAAGCTTCTAATAACAAGGCAGGCAGGCTAACTTTGACCCGATTGTCTATTTTCCACAGAATTTAAGCCTCCTGTAGGTTTAGTTGGTTCCGGCCTCCTCCTTTTGGGTAAATACAATGGGCGATCAACAGCCATAGAACCCTCAATCTCGGAGACAAATCCATATAATGAAGAAATTTTATCCCAGGGTGATACTTATTGCTCTTGGTTAACTGGTTGTACATCTGTGGAATTGTTAACCCTTCGGAAATATTCTCCTCTGCTTCTAGAATATCCAAAATATGTGTAATTCTGCGGATTACATTTTTCCTGTGATTGTCATTTCCAATTCCCAAGTTTATATCTTTTCCTTTCACAAAGGTAAGGTAGTACTCCTGATCCCAAAGATAGTAGAATACTCAGGTAAGATCAGGGTATACCCTGTCATCAGCTTTCAAAAGCCCAGTCCATCCCTGAAAGTCAAGTAGCTCCTCTATACTAAACTCATAGTCTCGCAGAAATTTAAAATCAATAATCTTGGGTACAAATATCTTACGCTCATAAAAATGCTTTTAAAATCTGCAGTGTTGCCGCTCTGTTCTAAAATAGGTAGTCGGCATTTTGAGGACCTGTGCCTTCTGAGTTGGAGTGCCCTGCCTGTTTACAGTCGATAGCGTCTCGCTGCTTGACCCTGATTCAGAGTTGACTTGTCGGGGTGCCGACGAGGATGGATTAGCCTCGCGAAAATGCACATGGTGTCCCGCAGATGCGGAGGCCTCCTCCCGAACTCGTTTGGATGGAGTTCATTGTCGGTGGGGTATCCCCTCGCCTGTATTCGATCTGGATGGCCTGGATACGGCCAGTTTGGAGGACTTTGCGACTGCTTTAGGTTCCATGGATTTAACTTGAAATGGGTTTTAAGCTGATTTAGAAATGGGACTTTTGAGAGAGAGCAAAGAGACTGCCAGAAATGCGAGCAAATGCAAGAGGAAATCCGAGCAAGGGCAGTGGCTGTTTGGAAGCAACAGAGATGGGAAAAAAATGTATCACAACCGAAGATGGCCGCCGGTGGTTTTCCGGCCGACCGACAGGGAGAGACAGATGCACTGTTCCGACAGAAAGATGCCAAAATGACGAGGGAAATAGGAATAACCGAAAAACAGTGAGTAACCGGAGAGAGAGAGAGAGAACTGTGAGAGAGAGCTAAGAGAGAGAGAGAGGTCTGGAGCTGGGTCGAGATTGAGAGAGAACTGAGAGAGATAAAAATCGAGAGAGAAAGAGGAAGCTATTGCAGGAATGAGGAAGAAGAGAAAAGAGGAGAGATGAAGAAGAAGACGGCGCGCGGGAAAGCGAAGCGTCGCGCGCTAGAGTCGACTTGCCCTAACCAAAGTTGACTTCGCCTGTCCGAAGTCGACTTCGACTTTGTGGAGTCGACTTGGGCCGACCGAAGTCGACTTGGCTCTCCAAACTTGGTTTTTCTAAAATGCTCCCCCTATCATATTATCCTTCTAATCAAACTCAATCATGCCTATATCATTCCTAATTTTATAAAATGGGTCTTTTGCAAGTGGTTTGGTAAAAATATATGCAATTTGGTCCTCAGTTTTAACATATTTCAAACAAATGTCATGATTTTCAACATGTTCACGAATAAAATGGTGTCTTACATCTATATGCTTTGTTCTAGAATGCAACACAGGATTTTTGGTCAAACAAATTGCACTTGTGTTATCACATCTAATTGGAATATCATGATAATCAACACCATAATCCTTAAGTTGTTGTTTCATCCTAAGTAACGGGGCACAACAGCTCCCGACGGCTATATATTCGGCTTCCGCGGTAGATAGAGCAACACTAGTCTGTTTTTTCGAAAACCATAAAACCAACATGTTTCTAAGAAATTGACATGTTCCACTAGTGCTTTTTCTATCTACTTTGCAACTGGAAAAATCCGAATCCGGGTAGCCGATTAGATCAAATGTTGACCCCTTTGGATACCATAGTCCTAGATTAGTGGTATTTATCAAGTATCTGAAAATCCTTTTTACAACTATTAAATGTGATTCTTTAGAACATGATTGGAATCTAGAACACATGCAAACACTAAATAAAATATCAAGTCTAGAAGCAGTTAACTATAATAAAGATCCTATTATGCTTCTATATAATTTTTGTTTGACAGATTTATCCTTTTCATCCTTGTCGATCTTGATTGTTGAACTCATTGGTGTATTTGCGCCTTTGCTATTCTGCATTCCGAACTTCTTTAACATTTCTTTGACATACTTGGACTGATTTATGAAGATTCCTTCCGCTTGTTGCTTAATTTGCAGCCCAAGGAAGAAGTTCAATTCTCCCATCATGGTCATTTCAAATTCACTCTGCATAACCTCAAAAAATTTTTGGCACAGAGTTTCATTAGTAGCACTGAATATAATATCATCAACATAAATTTGAACAAGTAAGATATCTTTGTCTTTATACTTGATGAATAATGTTGTATCAACTTTTCCTCTTTGAAAGTCATGATCAATCAAAAATTTGCTCAGCCTTTCATACCAAGCGCGTGGAGCTTGTTTTAGTCCATATAAAGCTTTAGTTAATTTGTAAACATATTTTGATTGATCCTTTTCTTCGAAACCTAGAGGCTATTCAACGTACACTTCTTCATTCAAGTATCCATTCAAAAATGCGCTTTTCACATCCATTCGAAACAATTTAAAATCCATGTGAGAAGCAAATGCTAGTAAGATATGTATGACTTCTAATCTAGCCATAGGAGCATATGATTCTTCAAACTCTATTCCCTCTTCTTGGATATATCCTTTGGCTACTAATCTGACTTCGTTTATAACTACAAGTCCACTTTCATCTAATTTGTTCCTAAATACCCATTTGATACCAATAACTGTGCAGTCTTTGGGTCTAGGAACTAGATGTCATACATTGTTTCTTTTAAATTGATTTAGCTCTTCTTGCATTGCGGTGATCCAATTTTCATCATTAAGAGCTTGATCAATGGATGTTGGTTCAATTTTTGACACAAAAGCAAATTCTCCACAATTATTGTGTCTTAATCTTCTAGTTTTTACTCCTTCATAGATATTACCAATAACTTGCTCAATTAGTTGGTCATTTTTGAATTTTAAATCAGTTGGAGATTTGTAAGAATTGCTACCTTCACTTACCCTTTCCTCCATGGAATTTTCTTGTTTTGCTTCGGCTTCTCCTTGTTACTCTTGTTGTGCCACCTTTGGGCTCTTTGAGACCTCATCTGCATCATTTAATTCATCATCCTTTCTCGGAGTTTGGTTAAATTCATCAAAAACAACATGTATTGATTCTTCTAGTATTTGATTTTTCTTGTTAAAGACTCTATATGCTTTGCTATTTGATGAATAACCAAGAAAAATTGCCTCATCACTTTTAGCATCTAATTTTCCTAAGTTGGTCTTTCCATAGTTTAACACAGCATGTACATCCAAAGGTATGAAAATATGATATGTTTGGTTTATACCTTTCCAAAGCTCATATAGGATCTTTTTCAAGATTGATCTAATGGTAACACGGTTTAATATATGACAAACTGTACTTACAGCTTTACCTCAAAATCTTTTGGACAATTTACTCTCATTTAGCATAGTTCTAGTCATTTATTGTATTATCCTGTTTTTCCTCTCAACAACCCCATTTTATTGGGGGGTTCTTGGTGCAGAAAATGTATGATGAATTCCTTTATCATTGCAAAACTCTATGAATCGTTTATTTTCAAATTCACCACAATGATCACTTCTAATAGAAATAATTATTTTTTATTTTTCATTTTGCACCAAATTTGAAAACGTAACAAACATATAAAATACTTCATCTTTGCTAGCTAAGAGTATTATCCATGTGAATCTTGAAAAATCATCAACAATTATAAATACATACTTTTTCCCACCAAGGGTTAAAATGTCTGATGACCCATAAAGATCCATATGTAATAATTCAAGTGGCCTAGTCGTTGAAATTTTTTTTTGGTGGAAAATGGCATCTTGGGTTGCTTGGATAATTGACAAGCCTTACAAATCTTATCCTTGTCATATTTAAACTTTGGTAACCCTTTCACTAGGCTCTTTTTTCACAAAGTTTTAATATTTGACATATTTACATGTCAAAGCCTTTTATGCCATATCCATGAATAATTTTCTATGGCTATTAGACATTTTCCATCAAGTTTATCTAGACAAACCAAATATACATTTTCATATCTTTTGCCACTAAATACTATGTGATCATCTCAAATACATTGTATATAGAAGATTCAAATACAACTTTATAACCTGTATCACATAATTGGCTAATACTCATTAAGTTGTGTTTGAGTCCTTCAGCAAATAATACATCCTTAATACATGCATTTGAAATTTCATAAACATTTCATTTACCTTTGATTATACCTTTTTCATTGTTCCCAAATACAACCGTTCCTTCACTACACGATTTAAGACAAACCTGCAAAAATAAGGTCAAGTGGAGCTTATCTTTTTGGTACCCATTTTATGAGTCCATTTGAGTTAGTTAACCATTGAAATCTACATTGATCTACCTTTGAAGGCATAAATCCAATGCTCTTAGGTACCCAAACTAATTTTGCACCAAGGTCATGTAATTTTCTCATTCTACATTGATATACCTTGTGCCCCATCTTATTGCAAAAGTTGCAAGCTCCCAGGAGTCTTGGAGTCGGGATCCATGTAGTAGTAGTTTCCCAAGTTGGTCTTTTGGTCCAAGAAACATGATTCATTTTTTGTTTAACATGGATGGATTTTGCTTGGTTCTTATAAGTCCTTGGAGCATTTTACTTGCTACTTTTTTCCTTCTCAAATGTGGAATACGCAAGTCATCTCTTGTTATTTTGGGCGGTCATATTCAATAATATTTTGACGCTTTTTCCTGGATTAGAAAACTTAGCAAGTGATTTATTCAATGATTCATTTTCCTTTTTAAGTTTTTCTACCTCACTTATCAAATTGTTCTTTTCATTTGTCAAATGGTCAATTTTTTTTGCAAGTTTTCCGTTCCTAGTAATTACTGCATCACATTATCTTTTCTTCATTGTGAACTTATTTTCCAATTTCTTTATTTCCTCATATAATAAATTATAGGCTTGTTGTAGTTCTTCCAATTGAGCACATTTGAGGCAATCATTTGTGGAAGAGAAAATAGAAATAGATTTTGGCTTAGAGGTTACCTCTTCACTACTCATGCAATTTGTTGAAGTGGTTTAATCCTCCAAAATTTCCATTGCTACAAGGCATAGGTTGAAATCTTCTTCCATTGTGGCCATGCAACAAATCCTTACGCAATTTGCGGCCTCGTTTTCTTCATTTGAGGAACTGCATGTTGTGGACGTCTCCTCATTAACGTCCATGCCTCTTCCTTTAGCTTTTTGAAATCTTCTGTTTTCGCCTCGATCTTTCTTTTCTCTTCGCTCTTTTGATTTGGTTTCTTCGGGCATTGGGCATTGGGCTTGCACATGCACCATACCACCACACCGGAAGCACTTTGTAGCCTCCTTTTTCTCCTTTGAATTTCTTTCTTTAAAGCTCTTGAAATTTCTTCATTTCCTTACGAATTTTCTGAAGCGTCTTGTAAGTAATGCAAACTCCTCATCGTCATTTTGAGAGGATGAGGTGGAGTCGTCTAAAACTTGTGCAGGTTTTAAGGCAATAACTCTTTTGCCTTTGTGTTGCTCCTCATTTCTCCTCTTAATTAACTCATGTGACATGAGTGAACTTATGAGATCTTCAAGCCGTAGCGTGTTGAAGTCCTTTGCTTCCTCAATGGCCGTGATCTTTGGAGTCCAAGATTCGGGTAGCGCTCTTAGAATTTTCATTACCTGCTCAGATTCAGAAATAACTTTCTCAAGACTTTTCAAGGCATTAGTAATCTTAGAAAATCTAGCAAACATTTTAGAAATATTTTCAGTTTCAAGCATTTTAAAGCTTTCTAAATCTCCAATCAAAATATTTCTTCTCGTCCCTTGGACTTGAGAAGTTCCCTCATAAATAGAAGTAAGCGTATCCCAAATCTCTTTGGTGGTTTGACATGAAGATACCATATTATGTTCAGATGTCGTTAATGCACAAAAGAGGGAATTCATAACTTTGCGTTGCTTTTAACAGTTCTAACTTTCTCCTTGGACCATGTGGAGGCTCTTTCATCCATGGGCAACACAACGCCATCTTGGATAGCAATCCAAGAATCTATGTCCGTAGCCATGATTAATTATTTCATTCTCAACTTCCAATAACCGAAGTTACTCCCATCAAATACAGGTGGCCTTGTGAAGGATTGACCCTCGGCAAATGCAGGGGTGGAAGTTTGTTGAGATGCCATGTATAAGATATCTTTGGTTTAACTCAAAGACCTGCTCTGATACCACTTGTTGGTCCCGAGTTTATGGCTATTACCCAAGAGGGGAGGGGTGAATTGAGTATTTTGAAATTTTCACTTAAAAAGAAAATTTTTCCTTGTTTAATGTAATCCCCTTAATGAAACAAATGAACAATATGGAGAGAAATAAAGCAATAAAAGAAGAAATGCAAACCACAGCAGTAGACAAGGATTTTATAGTGGTTCAGGCAACCTCCCCTACTCCACTCTTCCAAGCTCACACCCTTTGTGACTTGGGTTCCATTAATGTATTATCAAATATAGCTAGAGAAGCAGCTGTCTTCTAGATTCCAGCTCTAGGGGGCGTGCACAAATCACAATACAAGTAGGTGATGAGTCACACTCAAGTTACAACGCTACTTTGCTTCCACTTGGTTCAAAACACCAATATCAAACCAACTATCGGATACAAATATTGAATCAAATAAATAAAACTACACTTTACAGATTTTGTAGGCAGGTTTCAGCTTGTGGAAGAACTTATAGAAGAAAGATTTGATCAGCAATGTAGCTTTAGCAAGTTGGAGCTAAATTCTTCACTTGAAACTTGTGTAGATCACTTAATGCTTGGAGAGGATGGTAGTTAGATCTCAGTAAATGCTTTCTCTTACCTCTAGCACGTTCACTTGAATCCACATTTATAATGTTGGAGTAAATTCGAACGTTTCGTGGTAGGTGGCGCGCATTTAATGCGCCAAGGTTCGAATTTTTTCGACTGTTGCGACCCAAGTCACATGTGGAGTCGACTTTGGATGTGACTTCACCCAAGTCGCAGACTGAAGTCGACTTCGGGTGCGACTTCGGTCTCCTGTATCTTCAAGTTCCTACTTCAGGTCGACTTGGTCCTGGACTTGACCCAAGTCGCAGGTGAAGTCGACTTTGGGTGCGACTTCATTTCTGTATACACTTGTTGGAACTTGGATTTCTTGAAAGTGATCTTGGTAGCTTGATATTCACCGCATCTTGTTCTTCCACTGATATTCTTAATCTTGAAAGTTTGATCTTGGAACTCGACATGTTCATCTTTTCTTGGAGGCTTGTCTTCATGTCTTGAACTTAGAATAATTTGATCTTGCAATTCATAGTTGTAGCCCAAAATTTTTTCCTTGAGTAATATACTGTCTTGAATGATTAAATTAGGCACATTTGCTTGTCTGGACTGCATATTTCTTCATTCTGACTCAAGTTGGATATTTGGGTCGACTTGGGGTCCAACTTCACTCAAGTCGCATGTGGAGTCGACCTGAGGATTTGAATTCACCCAAGTCGCACATGGAGTCGACTTCGGGTGTAACTTCACTTGTTTTGGTCCCCAATTTCAACGCTGGAAAGTTTGAGCATCTGAGGTTGATGGTAGAGTCGACTTGGGTCTGCGACTTCACCCAAGTCGCAGTTGAAGTCGACTTGGACTGCGACTTCACCTATCTTGATTCTTAATTTCAACGCTGGAAGGGTTGAGCATCTGAAGTCGATAGTGGAGTCAACCTGGGTCTGCTACTTCACCCAAATCGCAGCTGGAGTCGACTTAGACTGCAACTTCACCTGTCTTAATTCCCAATTTCAACGCTGGAAGGTTTTGATCCCTTTGAAGTCGATCTTGAAGTCGACTTGGGTATCGACTTCACTCAAGTAGATGGCTAAGTCGACTTGGCTTTGCGACTTAGTCTGTCAGGTACTGAATTTTAAGTTTTTAGTCTTTAATCAATTTAAACAAGTCCCGTTAGTACCAAAAGTATTCTCAAGTTGAGTCGTTTATCATCAAAACATAGATTGTTCTTAATTTGCCTTTGATTCCAACAATATGGTGGAGTCAACTTGGGTTGCAACTTTGCTCATTCAACTTTGAGTCAATGAAACATGCAACACCATAAGTTAACTTGGTTATTAACTTCGCCCAGGTAACTGGTGGAGTTGACTTGAGTCTAAGACTTGACTTGTCTGCTCTTCAGAACTTGAAAACTCTTCATCCCAAGTTGTAGTTTAGGTCAACCTAAGTGTGGACTTGATCTAAGTTGTATGTCAAAGTCAACTTGGATGTGGGACTTGGTCTTCTATGCTTTAGCACTTGAAATCACTTCACCAAAAACATTAATCCCTTTAAACACTTAAATTTGGATTGTTAATCATCAAAATATAGATTGCTCTTGATTTTCTAGTTGAGTTTACAACATTAGGTCTTGCAAATTACTCTGTGTTCCTTACTGCACTGATTGTTTCTATCTGACAAAACCAGTTGCATCTAGTTTTTGAATTGCCTTATGAACATAGTGGTTGCGGCAACTCTCGGGACATAAGAGGCCCGCTTTCTGAAAAGAAAAGCAATGTGCTAAAGCAAGTAGTCTATTTAAAAAAATCTTTAGAAGAAGAAAAGTAAAGTTGTCACTGAAGACTTAATAATTGAAAAATCTCCTATCCAAAGCATTCTTTTTGATATCCTATCCGAAGTCCTTTGGAGGAAGATGAAACTGGAATGCCTTTTATAAGTCGATTTTAACATAGAGGGTTAAGGGAGAATACCTCAATCTCTTCCAAAGAAGGTAAGCTTGATGTTAAGGAGGGGTCTCAATGGTTTGGAGAATGGGAGACTGAGACAAAGGCAGAGTGTGATGCTTGTGAAGTTAGAGCACCACTACTACTGCATGTAGGGGTGGGAATCGGGGTGGGCCATACTGAGTCAGGGTATGCCCAACCCTGACCCTACTTTTTTAAAATTCAATTTGGCCCTATTTTTATATCAGGTCGAGACAAGGTCGGTTTGACAATTACTTTTTTTAATAGGTCCCAAGACAAAGTTCGGGTTGTTATCGAATTAGTTTCAAGATACCAGATCGGGTAAAAAATGCGGGTCAAATAAGATGATTTTAAGAATTTATATACCTATCAAACATAAAGATGCATCTATACTAGATTTAAGTGTTATATGTTTCAATATTTTACTAATTATTAAAAACACATCATTATTAAAATAAAACATGAAAAAATATAATATAAATTTATTAAAATAGGTTAATGTACAAGTATACATAAGAGTTATATATATATATATATATATGAAAATTTCTCTTATTGATTATTATATTGTTTTTTGGATAAATATATTCTTCTACTATTGATATAGTTAATTATAAAAAATATGAAAATTTTGAAAGAAAATAACGATAAGATTTAAATATAGTCTTATAATTTTAATAAATTATTATATGCAGGGTGAGTCAGATTCTTCGAGTTGGGACATGGTCGACTCACCCCGATCCTATTTTTGAATTCAGATCAAAATTTCTGACTCATCCCTGTATCGGGTCAAAAAAGCATTGGTTTTACCCAGTCAAAAATGGGTCGGGTCAAGGCCGGATCACGGGTCTGTTGGTCCCAAGTTTATGACAACACCCAAGAGGGGAGAGGTGAATTGGGTAGTTTAAGAACTCTTTGCTTAATCAAAAATTTTTCCTTTGTAGAATTAATCCCCTCAATGAAATCACCAGTAGTTGGAATAACTTAGTGTAGTAGAAAGAATAAAACACAAGCAATCAATCCACAACAAGAGACGATAATATATAGTGGTTCGGACAACCTCCCATACTCACTCTTCCAAGCACACACTCGTTGTGTCTTGGGTTCCACTATTGTATTGTCAATACAACTTAGAGCAATAGCTCTCTTCTAGATTCTAGCTCTAGGGGGCTTGTACAATCCCAGCATAAGTAGGTGACGAGTTCCACTCCAATTACACACTACTTTGCCTTCACTTGGTTTCGGTCTTCAATACCAAACCAAGTGGGAAAAATAAGTAAACAACGAATAGAAAAGATCTACACGTTACAGATAGTGTAAGCAGTTTGGTGCATGTCAAAGAGCTTATGAAAGCAGTTGTTGATTGAGCAATGCAACTTTCAACATTTAAATGCCAAGTTCTTCTTCAAACTTCTTGTAGATCACATTAAATGCAATAGAGAGTGGAAGTGAGCTCATTCAATATTTTTCCAACCCCATTTACGTTCTCTTGATGCTCCTTAAATAATGAGAAGTAAATTCAAACGTTTCAATGTTCAAATTTTTCCGACCGTTACAAGCCAAGTCGCATTTGGAGTCGACTTAGTATGCGACTTCGTTCAAGTCGTAAGGTGGAGTCAACTTTGAGTGTGACTTTACCCAAGTTGTAGGCTAGAGTCGACTTCGGGAGCGACTTCGGTCTTTCAGCTTCCAACTCAAGTTCCAGATTCAGGTCGACTTGGCCTTGAACTTGACCCAAGTTGCAGGTGGAGTTGGCTTCGGATGCGACTTCACCAGCCATTGATCATTTTAGAACTTCAAGACTTTGCATATGATCTATATGTTGTGTATATCTCCTTTCTTCTCTTGTCAAGCTCTTGGATCTTCATTAGACATCCTTGATGTATATTGTTTTGCTTAAGTTGAGCAATACACTAGTCTCTTGAAAAGATCCTTCTTGTGGCCGTGATACATGATGATTATTTCTTCTTGGTTTTTTTGTCCATTCTTTAATAAGATGTCCCTAAAATAGTATAAGGTTGCCACACACTGGAGTTGTAGGCCTCGGTCGACTTGGAATTCAACTTCACCCAAATCGCATACTCGGGTCGACTTGAGATGCGACTTTATCTAAGTCGTATGATAGAGTCGACTTGAAAAGCGACTTAACTCTGATATTTTGAAGTCTGCAGCTAAGGCTTTCCCAAGTCGAGATAGAGTCGACTTGGAGTTGTGACTTCACCTAAGTAGCAAGCGAAGTCGACTTCGATTGCAACTTCACCTGTCTCTGAGTCCCAATTTCAGTTCTAGAGATTTTTTATCGTTTGAAGTCGATCCTGGAGTCGACTTGGGTATCGACTTGACCTAAGTCAATGGCTGAGTTGACTTGGGGTTGCGACTTGACCTGCTATCTTTTGAACTTTGATTTTATATGCCTTGACAACACTTAGTAACCTCACTAGTACTTAAATATTTCTCAAATTGAGTTGTTAATTATCAAAATATGGATTGTGCTTAATTTGCCTTAAATGCTAACAGGGTCGACTCGCCCCAATTCCCACCCTTAATTGCTTGTAGGAGAAACTTTGCCTACAGGGGAATCACATGCTGAAATTCGGGCACCACCATCGTTGATTATGGGGGAGATCTAGGCTGAGTCAGAGACAAATTGGTCGACTTTATGAGATTTCCATAGATTAATGTGCATGCTTTGACCAAAATTATGGGTTATCTTGGAAACTTCAATGTTGACCAAATCAATTAGCCTCTTTGTCACTCCAAAAGTAATTCGGTTTACTCTGATGCTTAATTTGTTCATGATGCAAATAGAGTTAGAGCACCAAACCATCAAGCACTGGGATCTTCTTCCTCCATAGAACCAAAACAACCTAATGCGAGAGGCTTCTCGCTTGGATGGAGGTAATTTTAATTCTTTTCCTGATTTTAATTCTATTTTTTTATTCACTAAGAGATTCTTTGCTATTTTTAGGTTCTCAGGGCATGGTTGGTGGTGTTTCAATCCTAGATTCTTGCATGCCTAGAGTTTTTGAATTGGAGGGAGGATCTCGAGAAAGATCCAAAGATGATAGCTTTTATCATCTTTGAGAAAGTAGTTGACAGTCTTTTAAATGAAATTTCTAACTGTGTTCTTGTTGAATGGAATCAGGAAATGGTCATAAAGGTAGGGGCATAAAGTCGAAAGTTAACTTTGAACACTATCTTTGCACTTTTGATTCTCTTTCAGGTATTGACTAGTGATTTGATTCATCTTTTTCTAGCTGCACTAGTCATTGAGGTTTTTAACTCTATCATAAGCGGTTAAGAAACTAGAGCAGAAGTAATATTACTCAAGTTGATGCAGTTATTGCAGAGGCTCCCATTAATGTGTTAGTTCTGCCAAGTATTAGCTGTTTTCCATAATAGAACTTACGCAATTAGCTAGCCACCATCTTAATACTACTAGCCCAAGCATCGGAATAGGTTCCAGCACGATTCAACAGCTTTTGAATGTTGTCGATCATTTTCTTAACCCCTTGTAATACTTCTTTCCAAAGAATTTGGGCCAAGTAGATTGCATTGACTCACATTAGCCATTAAAAGCATTAAAGAAGATAAGGGGGCATTTCTTTTAGAGATAGCCTCTATCGATGACGTCACACTTACTTTTAAGTATCTTTAAGAACTTCTTCAAAGCGGTAGATTGTGTAGGAATTAAAGCTAATGACCTTGGCGATGTTATAATTTCTTTAAAGAAGCTAGGGCTCACTAGCATTAGTAACAGGTTCCTAAGGACGGGTTAACTTAGGTGGAAGCTAGCATAGGGAGTTGTAAAGTGATGCTTACTAGCCTCAAAGACGGTTACGTTGCTACGTTTAGAAAGGTTGAAGATAAAGAAAAAGAGGAATGAGGTTTATCCTTACTTCACTCAAGGAGAAGTAGGTCGAGCTTCATTGCATCATGACCTCAATTATCATTGGCTGATGCTTGCTAAGATGTTTCTCTTCAATATCTGAGCAAATTTGAGCCATTGCAAGTATGCAAGCTACACAACATTTTCTCCACTAATGAAGGAATCTCAAATAGACTATAAATGATATTTCTTGAAATAGTTTCCATTGATGGTAATTTTCGTTTGATTATTGCAATTTGCAATCTCATATCTACCATTAATGTAGACCCATTTGACAATATAAGGTCATTTCCACTTAGGTTTAAACTTGCTAGTTAATTTACCCCAGCCATGAGTTCTATATGCAATTTTAGCATTAAGTCACCTTCTTTAAATATTTGATAGCTCATGCTTTGATTGTATGCTTTGATTCTCTCACTTTAATTGTTTCAAAATAAAAAAAAATAATTCTATATTTATTTTGAATAATCATGAGTAGAAAATACTTAGAAAATAATAGGAAATAATAAATATAACGTTTATAAGATATTAAAATTTAAATGGAAATTATTAGATAATTATTCCTATTTTTAGTAATGAAAAATTATGAAAATATCTAATAATGTTATTTCATGAGAAAACCATGTGGACCCATCAAGATAGTTTAAATATGATGGATATATATTTATCTTTGTTCTTTTCTCTACTTAAATAATATTTTTACATAATTATTGTTAATTTATTTGATAATAAAATATGAAAATGCCTAATAATGTTATTTCATCACAAAAATAATGTGGAATTGTCCAAAAGTATGTAGATTTGATGATAATCTAATTTATTCAATTTTAAATTTGTGCAGATAATACTTTTGAATTTATTTCAATTGTTGGGCATTTGATTGTCATAATGCACAAAAATTACCATATATTGTAATTTGATGTAAAAATATTACGAGATGACTAAAATGATCCCTGATAGATTATGAAAATTTTCAAGAATTATTTTTGTTGTTTGATATTTATTTGAATTGTTTAAGTTAATATTTATGAAAAATACATGAAAATTAGAAATAAATTTCATAAAACATGAATAATTGTACAAAGCTTATATTAATGAGGAATATCGGTTAAAATTTTTTCTTATGAAATCTAATTATTAGTTGAGGGAAATTATGGAATAATATTTAATAATTGTCAAAAAATTATGAAAAATACTAATTTGGATACTATTATATAGGCCATGATTGTTTTTTTTTTAAAAAAAAATTTCAAGCTAAAACTTTTTAATTTAAGACATTTTACTCTCTGTAACTATCCTATTTTAAAATTATTTTTTCATATCTTTTTATACAATTACCTTATTTTCTAATCATTTTCACATAACTATTCATACAACTAACCTATATATTTTAATCTTAGGCTTCACTTCTATGTAACCAAGTTACATAAAAGTGGTCCTATATAACCTCCTTAATTTTTAAAATATCGATAACGGATCCAAAATCTAATTCATTCATTGTATTTAACATCATTTGTTTATCTAAAAGACCAAGTTTCATCAAAATCAACTTTGTCCATAGGCTACATTTGCTCAAATATATATATATATACATGTGTAAATTATGAAAAATGCTTATATATTCGCACATATATTAAAATATAATAATACTATATAGAATCATTTATCCACATAATCATAATTTTTAGATAGTTTAATTATTAAAAAGACCACTTTAAAATTGATATTTTAGCATCGAACTACTTTATTACGTTGATTTTAGACATTTATAGATGAGACTTATGTATAGTGAAATTAAAAAAGTAAAAGGGTTTCAAAAATACTATAAATAATGCTAAATACAATGTATGAAGTGAATTTTCCATCAATCATCAAGATTTTAAAAATGGAGGGAGTTACATAGAAAGAGGCTTAATAGAAGCGGGACCATTTAACCTTATTTTCTTTGAATCTCATCATTACCCCGATTATATCACATCGTTTTCTACAAATTTAATAACTTTTATACCAAAAATTTTTCTTCCAAAAGTTTTATAACTTTTCAAACACACTCATAATAATTCTTTTTAGAGTGTTGGAACATAAATTAAGTATCTCTTTTTAAATTTATTTTTACGAGTAGAGAAATAAAAATAATAATTAGTAATTTCTAAAAATTTTGTAAAAATATATTTCACATAACCAACCATATACAACTTATATTTGATCACTGTAATATTTAAGAAAGTTTATTTTTCTATTTTAGTAGAATTTTTTCATAATTTATTGCTACTGAATTAAAATAAATATCGTAAATTATGTAAAATTTATAAAGGGAGTATTCCTACATATTATGACATGTACATTGCTGGAACTTAATAATAATAAATAAAATTTCTGATTTAATTGGTTATTTAATATTTTTGATAATAATTTTTCATGGATAAAAGTAAAAAGATTGGATGGTTGTAATTGATATACTTAGCATATTCAATCATGAAAAAATAGGGATGGGAGAGTGTTCATGTGAGGCCTAAACACCAAAAAGAAAATGAATATTAAATTGACAAGGACATGTAAATATATGTGATGTAGGAAATTATTGTGAGTATTTGAATTCGATCAAGTGATATTTCTCCCTTTAGTTATGAATATTTTCATAATGGTAATATTTTTCTCATGATTTCATGATCTTTTGATATGAGTTATTATTACATGACTTAGTATTATGATTAAGTGGTCAAGATGAATTAACTCATATAATCTATTTGAACTAGTTTTAGTGACTTGATATTCATAAGACCTTAACATAAAGTGAGGGCAGATTGAGGTAAGACTCCTGCAACATGTGGTAAGCACACTTACGCGACTGTAAGACTATTTCACTAGGGTGGTGGGGGCATTCACTATACTTGAGAAATTATTTGGATGTCACAGGACTATGTCGCAAATGGATTTATATAAAATGATGTATTTAAGGAATTTTTGCAAATATGTTTACAAGGTTTGAATAATATCGCATCCTCGTCCTTACATTTGTCGATATTGCAAATATGCCCACAAGTTTTGCATAAAATTACAAGCATATCTCTTCCATTAGAACACTATTAGAATTTTTTATAAAATGACAATAATTCCATTTAAGCCAAGTGATACACTAGCAATTTTTCAAATATTTTAGACATATTTGTTATTTCATCATTTTATATATTTTTCATATATTATTATCTTATATTTTTTACAAATATGCTTATAATATTTGCAAAATTGTAAGTATATAACTTGACTTAAAGGAAGTTATCATCATTTTACAAAAATTCTAACGGCATCCTAACAGAAAGGACACTTGAAATTTTGCACAAACCTTATGGCCATACTTGCAATTTTGATAAACTTCAGGACACAAACGCAATATTAGTCAAACTTGTAGGCATATTAGAAAAATCCATTTCAAGAATAAATGTGTTATACTGTATGCTTTGAATTGTATTATTAATATATCTTGATTGCTTAACTTTGTTCTTAGAAATATTCATTATGTATTATAAAGTAGATATATGCTTATTGAGTTGCTAGTTTATCCCATTATATTTTCAACATTATCAGGTAAAACTGGTTATGACGTGCATTAAAGTATTGTTCCTTGGGGTGAGATATGAAGGATAAGAAGACTTTCCTGAGTTATCTTAAGAAGCTAGCATTTTTATTTCTGTTTGAGAGGACATTGTAGTAAAATTGTTATAGATAACACCAAATTTAAAGATGGTTTATTTCAATTTGGACATTGAATGTTATTTATCTAGATCACTGCTTTTTTACTCTGATCACCATTAAATTTACTTAATTGTTTATTATAGATACTTTAGCCTTATGTTTTAGTGTTTCATGTGCCCTCATATTAAGAGACACCATAAAATTTAAGAACGTAGTGTCTTAAGCCGTGAATCTCAGTTAATTAAATCCTATTAGTTTGGGGCATGACAATTGCGTTGAGTAACTTTTTATGTCAATCACACTTGTTCTTTATTGTGGCTCTCTTGAGGCTTTGAATGATGTTTTTGTTGAATGTCTTAGCTTGCACATTTTCCTATGTGTAGCAAGGCATAGATGATTTTGTGTTTAACAAACTCATTACTTCTTGAGCTCATAATCTTTTGTATGCTTTTGCTTCAACCCATTCAGAAAAGTAGTTCATAACTACCAAAATGTAAAAATGTCCTTTTAATGATAGCAGATTTATTATGAATAAAAAAATGATGGCGGTCTTATTGGTCCGACTATATCTAATATGCACCATGTGTAGTAGTTCTGAAGATGGTAAATGGTGAACGTCCCCATTCACTTGACATTGCTCACAAGTTTTGAATTGAATAAATTCTTGCACCATCGTGGGCTAGTAATAGCCCAGTATTCTAATTCTTTGATAAAGATGTTGCCCAAGCTGATGCACTCCACATTTGTTAGAATGTGTTTCTTAAGAGACTTGGTGAATTTCATTTCCATTAATGAAGTAAAGCCATAATCTATCAAAGGCAATTTGGTATAATGTGTCTTAAAACACAATATAACGAAGAGATGATTTTCTCACTCCTCTTATGTTAGGATCTTCTAGTAGAGCAACATGCTTTAGATAACTGATAATCAGAGATTACAAGTTGCCATCACATGTTGCGGCAGTAGATAAACTTCGCCAACATGGTTAGCTCTTGCATCTTCATCTTCTTCCAATCTTTGTACTCAAACAATCATATCTTTGAGCCCAGTGAGAAAGAATCATGGAAAGTTTGAATAAAGCATTAGATATGGTGTTTTTTGATCGTGGCACATGCTTAATTAAGATGCTTTCAAATTTGATTAGCAACATTTGAGTCTTTTCATTATATTACTTTAAATGAGATTGATATACCTCATGTTGATCATTCAACGGTTGAATGACAACTTTTGAAACAATTAAATACTAGATTTTTATAGCAATTGAATGATGATAATGAATGCTTCTTATTTAGCTTCATTGTTGGTGACTTTCTTATTAAGGAGATACAATACAAGTGGGGAAGCAAATTTTGTGCGGAGATATGATCACAATCTTGATTCTTGTTGCATTTGCTTTAGATGCACCATCAAAGTATATCTTCCAAACTAGATTTGTGTCAGCTAAGAGAACTTCTTCATCTGGTAAATCTTCATCAACAAATAATTGTTCATCTAAAGGATGCTTTGCTAAGAATTTACTAAGTATTTTCCTTTTATGCTTTTATTGACATATAGATGATTTCAAACTCAACTGTGCCAAAAGTAATGACCACTTGGCAAGTCATTGAGATAAAAAGGTTGGGTAATGTGATAAAGTATCTACATTTGAAATAAGAATGACCCAATGTGCTAGGAAATAATTTCTCAATTTTTTAGCAACAAACACTAGAGCCAAGTAAACTTCTTTAAGTGGCAAATTATTACACTTTGCTTGTAATAATTCTTAGTTGAGGTAATAGGCCACTTGTTCTTTTTAGTGGATATTATCTTTTTTGAGTAATGCCCCTGACAATTATTAACTAGCTATAATGTAAAGAATCAATGGCTTCCCTTTTGATTCGAGTTATAAGCACTAGGGGCATTTGTAGCAACTTTTAATATTGTCGAATGCTTGTTGACAAACATTGTCCTATTTGAATAATACATCTTTCTTCATAAGCTTATGAAATTGCTAACATCTTTCTAAAAGATTAGAAGTGAATATCTAGATATAAGACAACTAGCCTTGTAATCTTTTGAGTTCTTTGTGATTGTGAGACGATGACATTTTTTGGATTACCTCTATTTTTAATAAGTCTACTTCTATTCCCCTCGGGCAAATAATGAAGTTAAGGAATTTTTCCGAACCAACTTTAAAAGCATACTTAAGGGGGATTCATCTTAAAATCATATTTTCTGAGGTGCAAAAATACTGATCTTAGGTCCCCTTAATTAGCTAGATCATCAACATAAATTTTATATGTTTATGTAGCATGTCATGAAATACATTCTACATTTACACTTTCATAGGTCACACAAATTTTTCAATCTAAATTACATTATTTTTTAGCAAAATACCCCTATCACAGTTTGAAATGTTGTTGCAACTTCATCTACGATAACCAAAGTACCAATCTATGAAAGAATAAGTGTTGTAAAGCCATACTATTGATTAGCCAATCAAAAAAGGGTAGAGAGAATTGTCTTTCAAGCACACTTTATTTATGTCTCAAAAGTTGAGACACACCCGAATTTGCATGTTCTTTTTTTAACAAGCATAATGTTGGAGATCTACTTTGGAAATTTGATTTCCATATAAGCCTTATGATAATGAGTTTTTCCACTTCTTTGATAATTTGTTAATCAAGCTCAAGTTGAAATATTCTTAGTGGTTGTTTAAAGGGCTTCTTTCCTTATGTAATATGCAAATGATGCATAGCAATGACTAGCTTGAGCCCCGACATTTTGGAGTACGTCCAAGTGAAGACGTCTTTAGACTTGATCTGGAGTTACCTTAATGCTGCTCTGCTTTCTTCTCAACCATGTTTTTAGCAAGGAAAGATTTTGGGTTTTCATTAGTAACCTGATAACTATATATTTTCACCAATTTTTTAATTATTTTTCACCCATTTAAGCATGAAAGTTGCATTTAACAAGAAGGGATTTTTGGGGGTAATTATTTGAAATTTATATTTCTACAGTAAAAATCTTATTTAAATATTTGGAGTTTATTACTAGATTATTAGGGTAAATTTATAAATTTATGTAAGAAATCAAAAGTGTAAAAAGGGAACCCGCATGAGCATCAGAACATATACATTACCAGAGAATCAAAAATAGTGTTCCACATTCTCCTCCCCAAATCCTCCATGGCCAGATGAACCAACCTTCACTAATACTACTATCGTTAATATCAAGAAAGCAGTCATGATCTTTAGATGTGCGTGCAAACCATCCAGCTTTTCATGTGGATTCACGTGGCCCACCACCATCATCCCAACAGAGGTGCACCAATTTTCAAGCTCCCACTAGAAATTACGTTCAAGTAGGTGTTAAAACTGGTCAGGACTAGCCTTTGTTCCAAGCCATGCATAGCAAATCTATCCCACAAATGTGATAGCCACCAAAAAAAATTTGCAAACCATCTCTGATCAAACATCTTCTTGTTGGTCCCGAGTTAATGACAATTACCCAAGAGGGGAGGGGTGAATTGGGTATTTAAAATTTTTCAACTTAAACAGAAATTTTACCCTCGATTAATCTAGTCCCCTTTATGAAGAAGCAAATGGAAAGCAATATAGTGCTAAGAGCATAAATAAAAATCAGCAAGCAAGATTTTATAGTGGTTCGGGCAACCTTCCCTACTCCATTCTTCCAAGCTCACACCTCTTGTGACTTGAGTTCCACTGTGTATTTCACAAATACAACTAGAGTCACTGCTCTCTTCTAGATTCCAGCTTTAGAGGGCATCAACAATTCACAACACAAGTAGGTGACGAGTTCCACTCCAATCACACACTACTTTGCTTACACTTGATCTTAGTTACCCAAACTAAATTAAGTTCAATACAACAAGTAAAAGTAAAAGAAAATTTCTACACGTTACTGATGTGTAGAGGCAGATTTGGTGCAGAGAAGAACTTGTACAGTAGTCTTAATGATTCAGCAAGCAGCTCTTGGCAGTTTGAAAACAGAGTTCTCCTTCTATATGATGGCTTGATCACTTAATGCTCTTAGAGATGGGAGTTGTTCTCAATCAATGAATTCTCAGCTCCCCTCCACGTTCATATGGAATGTATTTTATAAATGTTGAGGGAATCCGAACATTTGGAAGTAGGTGACGCGCATTTAATGCACCAACGTTCGAAAAATTTCCGACCGTTGCAACCCAAGTCGCAGGTGGAGTCCACTTCGGGTGTGACTTCGCCCAAGTCGTAGATGGAGTCGACTTCGGATGCGACTTCGGCTGTCCGCAGCTTCTTCAAGTTCCAGTCTAGGTCGACTTGGTCCTCGACTTGACTCCAGTCGCAAGTGAAGTCGACTTCGGGTGCGACTTCACTTCCTCAGCTTGCTAGTTGAACTTGAAATTCTTTGGAATGACTTGCTTGCTTGAATTTCTTCATGTTTGATTGTTCTTCCACCATTTTATATTACTTAAGACTCTTTATGATTCTTCAATCTTAAAATATTTGATTCCATGTCTTGAGTCTTGAATCTAGGAATGCATGGAAGATGTCCGAGTATGTGTTCATGATCCATGATGGATTCATTTAACCCTGCTTGCTTTCGTCTTCACTTGATCTTCATTTGTTCTTCATTTGATCCAAGTTGAGTGTTTGAGTCGACTTGGCCTTCATCTTCACTCGAGTCTAGCATTGAGTTGACTTGATCTGCAAGTTCCGCACTGAAGTCGAAGCTGGAGTCGACTTGGTCTGCGACTTCACCCAAGTCGCACGCGGAGTCGACTTGGGATACGACTTCGGCAGCTCTTGTTCTCGATTTCAACTCTGGACAGAAAATCATGGTTGAATTCGATGCCGGAGTCGACTTGGTCTGCGACTTCACCCAAGTCGCATGCGGAGTCGACTTGGGATGCGACTTCGGCAGCTCTCGTTCTCAATTTCAACTCTGGACAGAAAATGCCTCTTGAAGTCGCTGCTGGAGTCGACTTAGGGATCGACTTGGCCTAAGTTGAGGCCTGAGTCGACTTGGAAATCGACTTAACCTGCCATGCTTCATTTTCTTTATTTTTATAACCTTTAATCATCTCCACACACATGTTAGTAACCAAAACTTACTCAAATTGATTTGTTAATCATCAAAACATAAACTTGGCTTATTTTTCACATGTTTCCAACAATCTCCCCCTTTTTGATGATTGACAAAATTGATTTGAGTATATACCTTTCAATGCCTTTAAAACATACTATTTCATCTTGTTTTGGTATCTTTAGAATAATCATAGATCATTTGCATTTTGAGCTTTAACATACATATCTCATTTCCAATAAATCACAAGTTAGTACCATACAAGCATTTATAAAATGAGACTACTCAAATCCTAATCTCTTCTCCCCCTTTTTGTCAATTGATCAAAAAAAATAGAGATGGAGCGGGTTAATCCTTTGAGAAAGGCGGGCTGCTCCCCTTGAACCTCCCCCTTAGCTTGTGCTTTTCTAAGTTAATTCAAGCATTCTCATATCATTTCTAATTTTATAAAATGGTTCTTTTGCTAGAGGTTTGGTAAAAATATCTGCAATTCGATCTTCTATTTTTACATATTCCAAACATATATCATGATTTTCTACATGTTCTCTAATAAAACGATGTCTTAGGTCTATATGCTTGGTCCTAGAATGCAATACCGGATTTTTAGTTAAACATATTGCACTTGTATTATCAAATCTAATAGGTATATCTTTAAAATCCATGTCATAATCCCTAAGTTGTTGTTTCATCCAAAGCAATTGGGCACAACAGCTTCCGGCGGCAATATATTCGGCTTCCGTGGTAGATAGAGCAACACTAGTTTGTTTTTTTGAAAACCATGAAACCAACATGTTCCCAAGAAACTAACATGTTCCACTAGTATTTTTTCTATCTACCTTATAACCGGCAAAATCCACAACCGAGTAGCCGATTAGATCAAAATTAGAACCCTTTGGATACCAAAGTCCTATGTAGGTAGTATCTACTAAATATCTGAAAATTCTTTTTATAGCTACCAAGTGTGATTCTTTTGGACATGATTGAAATCTAAAGCACATGCAAACACTAAACAGTATATCGGGTCTAGAAGTAGTTAAATATAATAAAGAACATATCATGCTTCTATATAACTTTAAATCAACTGGTTTGCCTTTCTCGTCTTTGTCAATTTTAATGGTTGAGCTCATAGGCGTGTTTGCCCCTTTGCTATTTTTCATGCCAAACTTCTTTAACATTTCTTTGATATACTTGGACTGGTTTATGAAGATCTTTTCACTTAGTTACTTAATTTGTAGTCCAAGGAAGAAGTTTAGCTTCCCCATCATACTCATTTCAAATTCTTTCTGCATAAGCTTAGAAAATTCTTGACAAAAAATCTCATTAGTAGCACCAAAAATAATGTCATCTACATAAATTTGAATAATTAAAATGTCTCTTTCTTTATACTTGATAAACAAAGTGGTGTCTACCTTTCCCTTTTGAAAGTCATGATCAATCAGAAATTTGCTTAATCTTTCATACCAAGCCCTTGGAGCTTGTTTTAATCCATATAATGCCTTGGTTAATTTGTATACAAATTTAGATTGATCTTTCTCCTCAAATCCAGGTGGTTGTTCAACATACACCTCTTCATTTATAAACTCATTCAAAAATGCACTTTTAACATCCATTTGAAACAACTTGAAGTTCATGTGAGATGCAAAAGCTAGTTAGATGTGAATAGCTTCTAATCTAGCAACCGGAGCATAGGATTCCTCAAAGTCTATTTCTTCTTCTTGTGAGTATCCTTTTGCCATAAGTCTAGCTTTATTTCTCACCACAAGTCCACTTTCATCTAATTTGTTCCTAAAGACCCATTTTGTGCCAATGACAGTATAGTCCTTTGGACTTGGAACAAGATGCCAAACTTGGTTTCTTTCAAATTGATTTAGCTCTTCTTGCATTTCTATGATCCAGTTTTCATCATCAAGAGCTTGATCAATAGTAGTTGGTTCAATTTTGGATACAAAGGCGTATTATCCACAAAAATTTTGTTTTGACCTTCTAGTCTTTACACCTTCATAGATATTCTCTATAACTTGCTCAATTGGATGGACGTTTCTGAATTTTAAGTCAGTTGGAGATTTATAGGAATTATTACCTTCACTTACCATTCCCTCCGTGGATTTTTCTTGCTTTTCCACATGCAGTTTTTCAAGATTACTTGTGACATCATCTGCATCACTTAAATCATCTTTTCTTTTGGAGCATGGATTAAATTCATCAAAAACAACATGTATTGACTCTTCTACAGCTTGGTTCCTCTTATAGAAGACTCTATATGCTTTGCTATTTGATGAGTAGCCAAGGAATATTGTCTCATCACTTTTAGTATCTAGTTTTCCCAAGTTGGTTTTTCCATTGTTCAAAACATAACATGTGCAACCAAAAGCATAAAAATATGAAATATTTAGTTTTCTACCTTTCCATAGCTCATATGAGGTCTTTTTCAAGATTGCTCTAATGGTAACTCGGTTCAACACATGACAAGTTGTACTTACAGCTTCACCCCAAATTTTCTTGGATAATTTACTCTCATTTAGCATTGTTCTAGCCATCTCTTGTATGGTTCTATTTTTCCTTTCAACCACTCCATTTTGTTGTGGAGTTCTTGGTGTGGAAAATGTGTGGTGAATTCCTTTTTCATTACATAATTCTACGAATCGTTTATTTTCAAACTCACCACCATGATCACTTCTAATGGTCATAATAGTACTTTGTTTTTCATTTTGCACCAAGTTTAAAAAAGTTGCAAACATAGAGAAGGCTTCATCTTTGCTAGCTAAGAGAATTACCCATGTGAATCTATCTTGAAAAATCATCAACTATTACAAACACATACTTCTTTCCACCAATGGTTAAAATGTCGGATGACCCATATAGATCCATGTGTAGCAATTAAAGTGGCCTAGTGGTGGAAATCTCCTTTTTGGTAGAGAATGACATTTTAGGTTGTTTTGACAATTGACATGCCTTGCAAATTTTATCTTTGTCATATTTCAATTTTGGCAATCCTTCTACCAAACTCTTTTTCCATAGGGTCTTAATATTTGTCATGTTTATACGCCTAAGCCTCTTATGCCAAATCCATGGATCATTGTCAATGGTCATTAGACATTGACCATCTAGTTCATCAAGTGAAACCAAATATACATTTCCATGTCTTTTTCTACTAAACATGATATGTTCTCCATCAAACACATTCCATATAGATGATTCAAACAAAACCTTGTATCCTTTATCACATAACTGGCTAATACTCATTAAGTTGTGCTTGAGTCCTTCAACAAATAAAACATCTTCCATACATGCATTTGAAATACTGTAAATGTTTGCTTTACCTTTGATTTTACCTTTCTCATTATTCCCAAAGGAAACAGTTTCATCGTTGCAAAGTTTGAGTTTATGAAATAAACTTCTTTCTCCAGTCATATGTCTTGAGCAACCACTATCCATGAACCAAACGTTGTTTGCCTTTGTCTTGAAACATACCTGAAAAATAAGCAAATAAATCTTATCTCTTTGGTACCCATTTTATGGGTCCATTTGGGTTAGTAAACTGATTTAATCTTTGTTGTTCTATTCTTGAAAGCCCAAATCTTGTGTTTCTTGAAACCCAAACTAATTTTACACCATGGTCATATAGTTTCTTAAAGTTGCATTTATAAATTTTGTGACCCATCTTATTGCAAAAGTTGCAAGTTATTGGTAATCTAGAAGTAAGCCTCCAAATATGTAGTGGTTCAAAAGTTGGTCTTTTAGTCCAAACAACTTGTTTCCCTTTGGGTTTGTAAATGGGTGCAGCTTTAGCTTGATTTTTTCAAAGTTTTAGCACACTTGATTTGCTACTTTCTCCTTACTCAAATGTGAAGTATCCAAGACCTCTTTTATTGTTTTGAGAGGTCATGTTCAGAAACATTTTCACACTTTCTCCTGGATTAGAGAACTTAGTTAATGATTCATTTAAGGATTCATTCTCCTTTTTTAATTTTTCCACTTCTTTCAATAGTAGTTTATTTTCTTCTTTCAGTTTTGTTGTACTTTCTGCTAGTTTTTCATTTATAATAATAATAGAATTGCATTGTTGTCTCTTTAATGATAACTTGTTTCCTAGTTTTTTTATTTCCTCATATAATGAATCATATGCATGTTGTAATTCCTCTAATTCAGCACATTTGAGACATTCTTGAATAGAATAATAAGTAGATTGAGAATGGAAAAATTTGGAAATTACCTCTTCATTACATGTGCATTTTGTTGAGGTGGTTTGCTCTTCCAAAACTTCCTTTGTGTTCAAAGTTTCTTCATGTTCAATCCGTGCCATGCAACATATTCTTGCGCAATTTGCTGTTTCAAAATCATCAGTTGAGGAGCTACTTGTTGATGACGTTTCTTCATTCACGTACATTCTTCTTCCCTTAGGCTTTTGAAATTTTCGGCTTTCATATCTTTTCTTCTTTTCTTGATGATCCTTTGATCTTTCTTCCGGTGTAGGACATTGAGCTTGCATATGTCCTATACCGCCGCATCTATAACACTTTGTAGCCTCCTTCTTCTTCTTCTTCTTTCGAGGTCTCTCTTTGAAATCTTTGAAGTTCTTTTCTTTTCTCACAAACTTTCGAAATCTGCGAGTAAGTAGAGCAATATCTTCATCATCATTGTGAGATGAGGAGGTGGACTCATCCGAGTTATGGGTGACTTTTAGTGCAATTGCTCTCTTTCCTTTATGGTGATCTTCATTTCTTTTCTTGATTAGCTCATGTGACATTAATGAGCTAATAAGGTCCTCTAGCTTCAATGTGTTTAAGTCCTTGGCTTCTTCTATTGCAGTAATCTTTGGAGTCCAAGATTTCGGTAGAGCTCTTAGGATCTTCATGACCTATTCAGATTCGGAGATAGCTTTTCCAAGACCTTTCAAAGCATTAGTAATTTTAGAGAATCTAGCAAACATTTCAGAAATATTTTCTGTTTCTAGCATTTTAAAGCTTTCCAAATCTTCAATCAAAATATTTCTCCTTGTCCCTTGGACTTGAGAAGTTCCTTTATAAATAGATGTTAATGTATCCCATATCTCTTTTGCAGTTAAACAAGAGGATACTCTATCATATTCGGAAACGGTAAGAGCACAAAACAGTGAATTCATAGCTTTAGCGTTGCTCTTAACAGTTTTTACTTCCTCATCGGTCCATTTGGAAGCTCTTTCATCAATAGACAAGGTTACTCCATCTTGGATTAAAATTCAAGAATCCATATCTGTAGCCATGATGAGTTGTTTCATACGTAGCTTCCAATAGCCGAAATTGTTCCCATCAAACAATGGTGGTCTAGTAAAAGACTGGCCTTCGACAAATGCAGGAACGGAAGTGGATTGGGATGCCATATCAAAAGATCTCTTTGGTAAAACTCAAAGACCTGCTCTAATACCACTTGTTGGTCCCGAGTTAATGACAATTACCCAAGAGGGGAGGGGTGAATTGGGTATTTAAAATTTTTCAACTTAAACAGAAATTTTACCCCGGATTAATCTAGTCCCTTTTATGAAGAAGCAAATGGAAAGCAATATAGTGCTGAGACCAGAAATAAAAATCAGCAAGAAAGATTTTATAGTGGTTCGGGCAACCTTCCCTACTCCACTCTTCCAAGTTCACACCTCTTGTGACTTGGGTTCCACTATGTATTTCACAAATACAACTAGAGCCACTGCTCTCTTCTAGATTTCAGCTCTAGGGGGCATCAACAATTCACAGCACAAGTAGGTGACGAGTTCCACTCCAATCACACACTACTTTGCTTATACTTGATCTTAGTTACCCAAACTAAATTAAGTTCAATACAACAAGTAAAAGTAAAAGAAAGTTTCTACACGTTACTGATGTGTAGAGGCAGATTTGGTGCAGAGAAGAACTTGTACAGCAGTCTTAATGATTCAGCAAGCAGCTCTTGGCAGTTTGAAAACAGAGTTCTCCTGCTATATGATGGCTTGATCACTTAATGCTCTTAGAGATGGGAGTTGTGCTCAATCAATGAATTGTCAACTCCCCTCCACGTTCATATTGAATGTCTTTTATAAATGTTGAGGGAATCCGAATGTTTGGAAGTAGGTGGCGCGCATTTAATGCGCCAACGTTCGAAAAATTTCCGATCGTTGCAACCCAAGTCGTAGATGGAGTCGACTTCGGATGCGACTTCGGCTGTCCGCAGCTTCTTCAAGTTCCAGTCTAGGTCGACTTGGTCCTCGACTTGACTCCAGTCACAAGTGAAGTCGACTTCGGGTGCGACTTCACTTCCTCAGCTTGCTAGTTGAACTTGAAATTCTTTGGAATGACTTGCTTGCTTGAATTTCTTCATGTTTGATTGTTCTTCCACCATTTTATATTACTTAAGACTCTTTATGATTCTTCTATCTTAAAATATTTGATTCCATGTCTTGAGTCTTGAATCTAGGAATGCATGGAAGATGTCCGAGTATGTATTCATGATCCACGATGGATTCATGTAACCCTGCTTGCTTTCGTCTTCACTTGATATTGTTCTTCATTTGATCCAAGTTGAGTGTTTGAGTCGACTTGGCCTTCATCTTCACTCGAGTCTAGCATTGAGTTGACTTGATCTGCAAGTTCCGCACTGAAGTCGAAGCTGGAGTCGACTTGGTCTGCGACTTCACCCAAGTCGCACGCGGAGTCGACTTGGGATACGACTTCGGCAGCTCTTGTTCTCGATTTCAACTCTGGACAGAAAATCATGGTTGAATTCGATGCCGGAGTCGACTTGGTCTGCGACTTCACCCAATTCGCATGCGGAGTCGACTTGGGATGCGACTTCGGCAGCTCTCGTTCTCAATTTCAACTCTGGACAGAAAATGCCTCTTGAAGTCGCTGCTGGAGTCGACTTGGGGATCGACTTGGCCTAAGTTGAGGCCTGAGTCGACTTGGAAATCGACTTAACCTGCCATGCTTCATTTTCTTTATTTTTATAACCTTTAATCATCTCCACACACATGTTAGTAACTAAAATTTACTCAAATTGATTTGTTAATCATCAAAACATAAACTTGGCTTATTTTCCACATGTTTTCAACAATTCTATCAAGCCACGATACAATTGTCCAATTTAAGAAACAAAATCCAAGCCATCAATGAGACAACTGGTGAGGATCTACACCACTCCTAGAGGTTCTCTCCATTCAGATGCAAGCGCGTTAGCAAATTAGCAGATTATGCGTAATTGCCAGTTGTGTATGAGCAGCCAAAATTTTAAGCTGAAAAGAAAAAAGCTTGCAAGATGTGGCAAGCAAGCAATGTATGGTTCAAATAAAATAGTGGACTAATCTTTGGTTTAGATAATAACTCAATGCGCAGATGTGCAATTTAGACCACTATAGGAAATGTGTAAAATAAGTTGCAATGCTGGCAAACTGCATCTTAATCACAGTTTCCTGCATTTTTAGCTTATAAAAGGACATGGAAGGCAAGCTCTCAAGGAATCGATTTTTCCATCTAATTTTTTCGTACGTCTTCAATCTCTGCAGCGGGTTTAGAGAAACTTCAGGAGAGGAGATTTTCTTCATACAAGCCATCCGGATTTCTTTTCTTCTGTTTTATTAATTTTAGATTTTTAGTTTATTTACTCAATAATTTTTACTTGGATTTTGTTTTCAATTATTTTTATAGCACTTTAATTTTTAGTTGTAATTTTGTTTTAGATATTTAGTAAATAATTTTCTTTTTTAATTCATTCAAATTTTTATTTTTCTCTCTATAGATTTGACCCGTCTTATCATTATTCTAAGCTATAATTAGTTGTTAGTTTTAATGTAATTCGGTATAAATTAAAATTGGTGATCATAAGTTGCTAAGGACACACCCGTGGTTGTATACCATAACCTAGTGGCCTTTTTGATTGGTGAACTGAGACATTTGGTACTAACGGATGTAGTTCATCATAATAGAATCCCATTAGATCCATATTTTCCTACTCTCCTAACTATAAAATTGAAAATCCAACTTCTTAAGCTTTGTAGTTGGTAAGTAAGATGACTTGTTTGGATTACCACAAAATTTTCTATAATGCTTGACAAGATAGGTTTTGACACAATTCTCATCTCTAATTTCCTATAGATTGGGAGCAGATACATTAAAACCAATAAGAAATGTTAAGACTTACTCAAACTTCCCTTTAGGTTTTTAGTTTTGATGGGCGGTTACAGTGGTCATTTTGTCACTATCCCAATAATGACTTGGCTTCCTCATCGACTAGGTTCTAGAGTCTGTATAAAGTCTATAGATCCACATTAAACCTAGGGAAGTTAGCTCAAGACAATTGAGCAGCTCTTTCCAAAGCTTCTAGGTCCAAATAGAATTTTGAAACTACGGTTGAGGTACTCTAGTTGGTCAGTGGTGGTATAGTGGCCCTCTACTGTTGTTGTTTTTATGACGAAGTAGTATCAAGGCTTAGGTCTCCAAAGTTTTCAATGAACTTATAAGTCTTGATCCCTTGGTCATAACCTCATCCTTGTCTTCGAGCTCATCCTCTTCCTCTTTCTTGGGAAGTATTAGCCCTCTCATTTGAGAAAACATTGGTCAAGGCAAAATGATACCACCTGTTGGTTCCCCAATATCATTACCTTATTTCTTTGCTAAAATGCCATTGGTTAGTGCCAAGTCATAGTATTTGGCATCAGAATAGAATGCTTATGCTATTTGGAATGACTCATGATCAGTGAAAATTCTCTTTTTTATACCATTTTGTAATAGTTGAAGCATTGGTGTGCTATTGATGCAACTATTCTATTGTTATACATCCATGGTTTTTCTCGCAACAAATTGTAAGAAATTGGAGCATTGATCATGAAGTACGAAATCTCAATGGAGATATTTTCTATGTTCAACTCAAAGGCAACCACCACTATAGCCTTCTGTGTCTCTTGATTGAATAGGTGTATCACTGCATTGGTATCTTTTATAGTCAAGGGATATATTCTAATCTACTTTAATGTAAAAAATATTAGAATATCAATCACAAACCTAACATTAAGCATAATACAGTTAACCAATTCACCTACCAATTTTTCCGTGACTTTTAAGATCCGATTGTAATCAGCATTTCCTAGTAGCAAATCTTCATTTGAGAAGGTAATCACTTCATCACACTCAATGTCGTTGGTTAAATGAGATAAGTGCATGCTTTCATCAGTAAAGGCATTGACTAACACCTCTCAAGCTTACTATGAAAGTTGAAGACCATAAAAAATGTTAAGTTGAGTAGTAAGATGCTTCAAATATTCGAGCATATTTTAATGAACAATTTTTTTGCCCTAATTAGAGGTGGTAATTTTTTTCTGAAGGAGCATGGATCTTTCATGTTGGGGCTTGCTGTTGTTTTTTGGCGTTGTGTGTCCTAATTTGAGAACAATATGTGCATTTTTTTACTTTAATCATACTGTTAGAGACAAGATCTTGAACTTCACCGGCTAATAATTGTCGCTACATATCTGAGAAGAAGAAGTGTTTCTCTAAAATTTTAGGAAAATATGTCTTCATTACATCAACACACTGTTGAATCATGATACATTCCTTATCAAGAAATTGATTGACTATTCTATAGTTGACCCTTTATAGGATGTAATTATATTTCAACTCTCTCAATAAAGGATATATGTCCTAGTCATTTGCAAGGTGAAAGTCATGGCATACTCATGAAATTTTTGAATGAACAAGTTAGTGAGTTATTCCTATGAATCGAATGCCTCCTCTAGGAGTGAAGTTATCCATAAGAGAGCGCAACTATCATGTGCCATGCTCAGTGCAAAATATTCAATCGCAACTTTCTCTGCTTCCACCATTTGATTAAATACACCCTTATACTCATATAAATGAAGCAAACATGATCACAATTTTTATAGAAATACTCATTATGCAGCTAATCACACCTCTATTCTTCAACTATATTAAGAAAGACTCAAAGAATGGGTGCATCATTCATGCATTCAACTAACCATATATTCCCATTTCATTAACCATAAACTATCAGATTTCCTTTGGAATCAACAACTGTACAACAACGAGTCTCAAATGCTACTTTGTAGCCATTATTACAAAATTTACTCATACTTAACGGGATGTGTTTGAGACCATCAACTAATAGAATATCAAAAATAGCAGGTGAATGTGTCTATCCTACCTTACCTATTTATCTCTACCATTATCATCGAAGATTATTATCCCACCAAGTTTTATTTTAAGCTCAATGAACAACTTTCCTTTTCCTATCATATGCCTTGAACAACCACTGTCAATATATTATGCACGACATTCGAGCACATTTGCAAATAGAATTAAGTTTTTAAATTTTGATACCCATTTCACAATGAGTCTAAGAGGGTTAGTATCATTGAACTTTTGTGTATGTTCTTGCTAGTTGAGTCGTGTTTGTAGTGTTAACTACTTGAGTAACGCATTTTGAAACCACAATCATAGTTTTCTTTAGTAGATTTCATTTTCCAACTTTACAGAAATATAAGTCATATTCCTTTCGTAGGATACAATTGGTTTGCTCATGTTAACTAAGTTTCTATTCAAGATGAGTAATGTATTTTGAACTCTAATCTTGATTCTCTTGAGTTTCAACTTTTGCTCTATATATTTTTCCTTTAATACTTTGAAATCCATATAAAACTATGTAAATATCTCTTTCAATTTGACAGTCAAGGGTTCATCTTTAGCTATCTCTTCTCCATGAATGCTTATGAAGACAATGTTATTACAGTAAATTCCAAGTTGAGTTTCATGTTCACTTTCTAATTATAATGTTTATGATTCATCTCCAAGTGCTTCTTCACTAGCATCCCAAGCACCAAGGTCTCTCTTCTTCTTGAAGTGCCCATTTTTTCTATTGTTGTTGGAGTTGCTTCCATCTTTCTTGTCAAAGAAGGTTTGTTATTTTTTAATTATTTTCTTATTTCTCTATCTTTTAATTCACCTATATTGCATATGCCTAGACTTCTTGAATCTTTAGTAGACAAGTGATGTCTTCTTCTTGTCTTTGTGCTTCTATACATTAGCAACTTGTCCAAGTCTTCTTCTTCCTATGAACATTTTGAACATTTTAATGTGCAAGGTAATATCTCTTGATCAATTACTTCTCCATTCGAAGATTCATTACTGGATCTTCATTCATTATCTTATTCAACTCCCAAAGCAATTCCTCTATTGCCACGTACTTTTTTTGTTGGATTCTACATTAGTAAGATCTCAAGTGTCATCAAAGATCCAATTAGTTTCTCAAATTTCAATGTGTCTAAGTCTTTAGCTTCTTGAATTGTTGTGACTTTCAACATCCAATGTTTGGGTAGAGATCTCAATATCTTCTTGTTTATCTTTGGATCTTCATTTATTTCTCTTAAATTCTTCAAACCATTCATAATCTTCCAGAATCTCTCGATCATGTCTTTAATGGTTTCATTATCTTTCATTACGAATGACTCATATTCATGAACAATGATGTTAATCTTTGTTTCCTTCATGTATGACCTGCAACTTATCCCAAATATCTTTTACATTACCATATAAAGAGGTTTTGTCAAATTCAGATGCAGATAGAGTACAATATAATGTATTTTTAGCCTTAGCATCATACTGAACTCAAGAAATATCTTTAATAGTACACTTATCCTCAATATTAGTAACAATTTTTTCATCTTTCACAATCTGCCATAACTAGTAGTCTATGGTCATTAAGAAATTTTATATTATTTTCTTCCGATAACTATAGTTGGTAACATTAAAGAAAGGAGAGCGGCTAGTGGACTATCCTTTTGCATGTAGTGTTGGAAGAGCTAGCTATCTGAATCGCTTTTGGTGAGTTAAAGATTAGATATTGTTAGGTCAAGCAAAAGAATAGTCTAATACCAATTGTTGATCCTACTAATCTGACTCTAGCTTAAGAGGGGGTGAATTGAGCTCTTAAAAAATGTTACCCTCTTTCCATAATTGCATGTAACAAAAGTCACAGAGTAGCAGAAATGTGATGAACATGCTTAAATCAAATAAATCCGACACACAAGTATGGTGGTTCGGTACAAAACTCCAACATCTACTTTACTCTCTATAGCCATAGCCATAGATTCTACTAGACTTCAACAAAGTATAATAAATAGTTGATTTTTACGAGCTCACCAACAACTCTTGCATTCCTACTTATATACCTCTTACACAAACTTTAACTCTTTACTATAAATGAAAAGAGTACAAAATGGTGGTAAATAAGTAGACTTATACGATAATTGAAACAAAAAGCACTAAGAATAAGAGTTACTAATTTTGTGCTTCAATAACTATAAATAATGTCATATTAATGCTTTGAATGCTTCTCACCTTTAGCTTAAGAGAGTAGATGAAAGTAGTTGAGAAATTGAGTAAACGAAAATGAATGTAGTACAATAATCTCAGCTTCCTTCTATGATTGAAGTAAACATTTTTATATGTGCTAGGTGTCTTTGATCTATTACTATGATGATCTTCCAATCGTTGCTATAGTAATAAATGTCATTTTACCATTAAACTAAATTTTCATCCTACTTGTTGTCTAAATTTACAATTGGTGATAGTTTTGGATTTATGCTGCTTCTATATCCAACTTTTGAAAGTCTAATAATTGATTCAAAAATTCTAACTAATTTAAAAATTTTTGCGGATACAACCGAGTGATCCAATGATCTTCAATAATTTTTATTTTTACTAATCAATCATCAATTCTTTCATAAAATGATTTGTCGCTTCTTGGTTATCCCACTTCTTCTGTTCAATAAACTTTATTTCGTATGCTTAACTTAGGTTGCTTTTGTATGCTTGACAGTTGCATGAGTTGGAGACCAATTTGAATCTAGCATTTTTTTAATTATCTCAATTATTTAGTATGTTAACACAGTTGAATTCATCAAGATTAATTTATTTTTGATCAATTTACTTGTGTTATTATGCTTCTGTTGATATTGCATATGTTGTTTCTATTGTTCACTAAACACTTAGTGCTACTTTTGTTGAGCCTTTAGCAAATTTTAATGTTTATGCAATGATCTTATAAATGTACTTTCATTTGAATTGAAAAATTACTCAATCATATCATCAGTTCTTGAAATATGATTTGTGTTTGATTTCATTATCAAAATTTATAATTTTTCTTTTGTACATCAAAAGGTTAATGTGTGAACCCATGGCTTGAATTCAACAAACTATTGAGTTTTGATTTCATCAGCAAAGTAGGTAATATTCACTAACTATGGTGTAACCTATATAGTACCCAATGGTTTACGTAAAAAGAGGGAAGATCTTGAATATACTCACAAGTTTTCCTCTAATTTTAAATATACCCATAATATTTTTTATAATTTTAAAATATACTAATGAAGTTTGTCCAAAATACCATTCATTCCCACACCCCTCTATGAAATCATAAATATGCCCAAGCCTTAATTATGATTTTAAGATAAAAGAATCTTGAGTAGATATACAACTATGAAATCATACTTTCACAACAAAATCGTGTCATTCAAATGTGAACTTTCACTGTAGAATCATAATTAGGGCTTTCCATAAAAATAATTAAAGCTTAAGCATATTCATCATTTCTTAGAGGGGAGTAGGATGAATGGGATTTTGGACAAACTACAAGGGTATATTATAAATTATTGGAACATCATAGATATATTTGAAAATAGGAGAAAATTTTGCGGGTATATTTGGAATTTGCCTTAAAAATTTAAAAATATAAGAAACAACAGTTTGAAAATTGTCTTTCTCATGGATTGTTTAAGGCCTCATTTGATCGTGTGATGATACAATGAAAAGTCCAATTTCTAGTTTTTCAATGTGTTTCGCAACTCAAAAATTCACGTGACCTCCTAAAAATCATGAAGTATAAATTGAATTTTTCATATTTACAAAAAGGTAGATTGATCAGTTTTCCACAAACCAACAGTACACGCAACAAATTAAATAATATGCCAAACGAAACTCAAAATGGGATCCTTAAAGGTAATGATATAAATATAAATGTTATTACATTCTAACTTGTAGAATTTTAAAATTCATGGCCATCGAATTAATTCTACATATAAAATGAATTTTAACTTTTGACCTTTTTGAAAATGGACTTGGTATTTATAACCATCCATTGTATTTATAATTATTATTTAACTTGCAAATTGAGTTTCATCAAAATTAGATATGTGTACGGACACATACAGCGGTATACAATCAATGTAGTAAAAAAATCAATTTCAAATTTGCATTTTTTACTTCTAAATTACCTAAACATAATTCCAAAGTGAATAAATGATTCCACAAAATCTTATTATATTTTTCATGCAATTATCTATATATGTTTCGTAATTTCATATGATTACATTATTTTAATTCAAGTATATTAAATTAAAATGATTTTTGGTCACATAATGAAAAAATAATGTTAAGCAATATGAGTGGTTATATTTTAATTTATTAATTTATTATATGACATATTTCGTAAATAGAAAAGTAGGAGAAGGTTTTTTGGAAAAGTTTAGAAAAAGCAAGTTTGATGTAATATGATAGAAATAATGATTATAAGTAAAGTGAACAAAATTAAAAAAGATTAAGTAAATAGTTATATGAAAAGATGTAAAAAAATGATTGAAAAGTAATATAGTTGTTGTGTAGAAAAGTAAAAGAAAAATATTTTCTTGTCCCGTTAGCAAACACGACCATAATGAGCAGTTTTGATTATATTTGTAATAGCTAAAAGTTTGAAAGAATTTTTACATCAAAAAAAATTTTGAAAGAATTTAATGCAAACTTTGTTTTATCTTTTGTGTACTTATAATTAAAATAAATTTCAACTATACGTAATCCTAAAATAGTATGATGTGCCTAAGTTAGTATTTTACCATGAAATTTCTTATCATAATTTGACTTAGCTAATTAGGTTATCAATTATGACTTGAGTTCTAACAAGGCTAATTGCTAGCGTAACTATACCGAAGCATTAAAGTTATCATGAAATCAAAAAAGTTGTTGGATTACACATTATTCTAAATCATAACCCTTTTCAAATATAATACAAATTTGAAAACTAGAAAAAGATTAACAAATATAAAGTCCAAAAGTTGTACAATATATTTGACATTCACAAAAATAAAAACTAAAGTTCTTAGTTCATATTAATATTTTTTAAGTGAGATGCTTTAAGAGTGTTGCCAATAAAATATTCCCTGTACTCCCAAAATTATTTGTTTAGCTAGTGTAAAGGATTACAATATCCTTACACGTATATAGGATTTAGAGTAGGATTGTATATAATCAAGATTTCGGAATAAAGTCGTACTTTAACAGTAATGGGGGTCTCTTTAAAAGATCTTCTAAACCCTTTAGGATTCTAAGAATCTTCTTTTTACAGGGGACCTGAAATTACTTGCTATCATGGGCGAGTTACACAAACATTAGGCGAAATATTAGTTCTCTTCAAAAATGTGGAATTCATTACTATTCATTAGCGGAAAATATGGAGGACTTGAACTTTGGCAGGAGAAAATAGGGGTGTTTTGGGTTTACATGGCCTTTACACCGGCCCCCTTTTTGTATTACCCCTTAATAAAGGTTAATATGATCTTCTTATTTATTATTTATTTATATTTATTTATATTTTTATCTTTTAGCAGGATTATGATATTTTTGAATTTTAAATTCAATTACCCATTTATTTCTTGTCATATGGGTCAGTGTAGATCTATTAGAGATGGTATTTCCTTGCCACCCTTCAAAAAAAACTTCAACAACTGTAGAAGTTAATTTTGTTTAGAGTTTTCATACTTCAGCAAGTGTCAGAGGTGCAGTTCGGCCATGTCGATGGAAGAGTAGAGTATCATGCAACTGGAGATTGAAGAGATAGAGGAGGGTATGAAAGCAACAAAAAATTCCACGGCTATGAAAGCAGGGGTCCATTATGGTCGACTCCTCGTATGTGCTGGAGTCCGATTTCATGGGAAAAGAGTCTCATGTGGTCCGTTTGAAGGTTTCATACTACATCTCGAAGAGGTTTGCAATTGTATTACAGTTTGCAATGGATAGAGTTCATGTTAATCCCAAAGGTATGCCTTTTGTCTTTAAGGATATGTTCAAATTAGGGATTCGGTTACCATTTAGTAGGTTTGTGAGGGAGATTTTAAATGTTAATAAGATATGTCCAACATAGCTAAACTCGAATTTTTCGAATTAAATACAGGAGTTTGAGATGTTGGAAAAGAAGCATAAGATTTAGATGAAATAAAATGTATTATCTAGATTTTCCATTTTGATGAGTTGAGGAGAATATGAATTTTGTCATTTTACTCCAACAAATAAGGCCACCGAGCTTGTAGGTAAAGATAAATCAACATATCATAGTTGTAAAAGGCCAATTTTTTAATTTGTGAATATGAATGGTGTACTTATAGAGCAGGCAAAAAAGGCAAAATTAGAAGTTGATAGTGTGAGAGAGATGTGTAAAGTTAATGGTTGAATATGATGAAGAAGAGTGTGCAGCTAATGGTCAAAGTTATAGGCAGTGTGAGCACTGTGTGGGTTTAAAAAACTAGTAGAAGAATTCAAAGGACAAAATCGATAATTTGGAATCACAATTAAGATCTAAAGAGTGTTGGTCCCAAGTTGATAGCAATTACCCAAGAGGGGAGGGGTGAATTGAGTATTTAAAAAATTAAAAACTTAAATTAGATATTTTATCACGGTTTAGTTTGATCCCTTTAATAAAACAAATAAAAAGCAGTAAGATAATGAAAGCGGAAATGAAAAACAGTAGACAAGGTTTATAGTGGTTCGGGCAACCTTCCCTACACCACTCTTCCAAGCTCACACTCCCTTGTGACTTGGGTTCCACTATGTATTCTGCGAATACAACTAGAGTCTCCACTCTCTTCTAGATTTTAGCTCTATGGGGCATATACAACCAGAGCCTCCGCTCTCTTCTAGATTCTAGCTCTAGGGGGCGTATACAACAAATAGCACAAGTAGGTGACGAGTTCCACTCCAATCACAACCCTACTTTGCTATAGCTTGGTTTGAAACACCAAAATCAAACCAAGCACCAAAAACCAAATAATAAGATGAAATAGAAGAAATCTACACTTTACAGATTTGTGTAGCAAGTTTCAGCTCGAGGAAGAATCTGTAGAAGCAATGAATCGTATTGCGTTGAAGCAAACAACAACTTTGAAGGTTGTTCTTCCTTTGAAAGTATCTAGATCACTCAATTGTAGAAAAAAGTGAGATAAAACTCTTAGTAGCACTTCTTTCCTCTTTTTCAGCTCTTTCTTATGTGTTTCTACGTTTGCTTGAGTGTCTATATCTAGAGGAGGGAGATTTTTTAATGTTATGAAGTTTGTTTGCGCGCAATAAACGTTCCAACGTTCAAAAATTCGAACGTTACGCCTCCAAGTCGCATGATGGAGTCGACTTGTCCTGCGACTTCGCCATGCTCAGCTTGTTCAAGTTCTTCCTTGCGTTGACTTGGTTTTGGACTTCACCCAAGTCGATGCTGGAGTCAACTTCGGGTGTGACTTGGCCTTCATATCCTGCCAAGTGAACTTAAAATACTTTGAAATGACTCCGCTTATCCAATAATTGTTCTCTCATCACTTTTATATGAATTTATACAACTTTACTTGCTTTGAATTTATTTTAGTCTTCATTTTGATCTAAGTTGAAAGCTTGGGTTATCTTAGCCTTTAGCTTCACTCAAGTTGCAAGTCAGGTCGACTTGGTCTGCGACTTAGCTTTTCAAATCCTACATTGTTATGCTCAAGTCGATGTTGGAGTCGACTTGGTCTGCGACTTCACCCAAGTCGCAAGTGGAGTCGACTTCATGTACGACTTCGGTAGCTCTGCTCCCCAATTTCAACGCTGGAAGGAAAGTGTCATGTGAAGTCGATACTGGAGTCGACTTGGTCTGCGACTTCGCCCAAGTCGCAAGTGGAGTCGACTTCGTCTGCGACTTCGAGAATTCTTGCTCCTAATTTCAACTCTGGACAGAGGATGACCTTTGAAGTCGAAAATGGAGTCGACTTGAGAAATCGACTTGGCCCAAGTCGATGTCTGAGTCGACTTGGAGATTGACTTGACCTGTCATACTTTGTATTTTTCATTTTTATATCCTTAAACAATACACAAAACACATTAGTAGCTAATACTTACTCAAATTGTGTTGTTAATCATTAAAACGCATGCTTTGGATATTTTGCATTTGATTTCATCAATTGTTTCCAACAATCTCCCCCTTTTTGATGATTGACAAAACCAATGTGAGTTTATACCTTCCAATATATCATTTTATCCTGTTTTGACATCATAAGTCATTTACCTTTTGAACTTGTTGAAATTGTCATATATATTTCATTTTCATCATTTTCATATGTTGTTTCAAATAATCACAAGTTATATTTTATTTAAACAATCATTCAACGATTTCAAAATAGAACATTAATGATTAAAGTAAACATAATAAATCAGAACATTAATGATTAGAGCAAACATAATAAATCAGAGCATAAAATAGAGCATTTGTAATCAGAGCATAATTCAAGTGATAATAAACTTTGCAAAAGTAATCAGAACACAAACAAACTTTTTCATGAGCAACCTTTTCATATATATGATCAAAAAGTTTCATATAAGTTTAAAATGAAAATGAAACCTATATACAAGCTAACCAACCCAAAATCCTAAAAATTTAAACTCAAAACTCTCAAACTTCTCCCCCTTTTTGTCAATCGAGCAAATAGGGGTCGACTCGAAGAGATTTGGTGAACTAGAATGCAGAGATAGGATATGGAGTTGGGCGAACGGGTCGAATGTGGGTCGAGGAGTAAAAAGATGAGACTGGAGCAGCTGTGGGATCTCGATGAACTGATCCAGTGTCAAAAGGATCAAGCTCGGGGATAGATCGATGACGATGGCTTCTAGATGCTAAGTGATAATGGATGGTCCGGAGCTCCCTATCCATGCGATCCTGTTGAGAATGCATATCCGTGATGGCATGTAGGACCTCGGCGATCTGACTGGTCAACCGGTCCTCTAGCTGCTCCAGATGCTCTCGAATATCATGAATGGAGGTATCCCGAGAAGGTGGGTGTGGAGCCGGTCTGGAATCTCAGATCCTCTAGGAGAGCACGACCCATGTGACATTAGCGATGCAGGCTCCTCGGGTGCATCCTGTGGTGGAGCAGGTTGTGCTTCTAGTGATGGCAGGGGCTTCTCCCCCTCAACTTGTGCATCCCCGGCTTCCTCTGGAGCCGGTGCACCTTCTTCTGCTTCAGCCTGGAGTTGATTTACATTGATCTTCATTCTTTGGATCAATGCTTTGTTGATTGCGTTCGTAGGATTTAACACCTCGAACGGCTCTCCATCGATATCAACTCCGAAATGCTCTAGGATCTTTGTGATCCAAGTTCCATAAGGTAGAACCCCTCATGGGTTGTCTTTCCTAGAGCTTAGGGCTTCTATGAACAACCGAGGGAGGCTAATTTTGACCCGGTTTACCAGTTTCCATAGTATGCCGGCCTCCTGTGGGTTGAGCTGATTTCTACCCCCACCTTTGGGGTAGATGCAATGTGCAACCAATAGTCTGAGGACCCTCAGCCTCGGGGATAAGTCCATGTAATGTAGAAACTTGATCCCAGGACTTATTGCTCCTGGTGAGCTGATTATAGATATCTGATAGGGTCAGATTCTCAGGCAATGGCTCATCCTCATAAGGTACCTCTAAGATTTTCCCCCACATTCATGATTGCTTCCTCTAACCTTGGGGTTACACCGATTCCAAAAAAATATGTCAACTCCTTTGACAAATGTACTGAAGTACTTGTCATCCCATAGGTAATAGAAAATGCGAGTCAAATCGGGGTATACTCTTTTATCTGCTTTTAGTAGGCTAGTCCACCCTTGGAAATCTAATAGCTCCTCAATGTCAAACTCATAATCCCTCAAAAATTTGAAATCGATGATTTTAGGGATGAATACCTTGCGTTCATAGAACGACTTGTAGAACCGACTATGCTGGATTTCTGTCCTGAAGTAAGTGGTTGGCATCTTCAGGACTTGTGCCTTAGCTGCTGTGGCTCCCTTCTTTTTAGCCCCGGATTGTGTACTTTGAGATGTTTGTGAATGTTCTTCCCGGGCAGCAGTAGTGGATGGAATCGCAGCTTGAAAATGGACTCTGCGACCTGTGGAAGTAGATGGTTCTTCCCGGGCACGCTTTGAGGAGGTCCGTTGTCTCCTTGGGACCTCTTCTTCGGCTCGAGAACCGGATGGTCTAGGGACTGGTTTGAGAGAAGGCTTGGATACGGCAAGTTTCGGCAATCTGGATTTGGGTGCCATTTTGCTTTGGTTTTTGGAAATGGGATTTCTAAATGGGACTTTAAATGGAGGTTTGCAAAAGAGAATGACAATTGGAGACTGAAAGTTAAGAATAAAGAAGGATGAATTTAGAAGAAAAGATGAAATTGGACAGGGGGCTCGTAGGAGAAATAGAACTGTGATAGTGAGGAAGAGAGCCGGAGAAGGAATTGAGCAGGACAGTCTGAGAAGGCAAAGGAGAAAATGGAGGTTTCTTGGGAGAAAATGGAAGCCGGAGAAATGGAGATGGAAATCGGAGATGGGTCTGCCGGAGAGAGAAAAGAAAGAGAGAGAGAGAGACAGAGAGAGAGAGAGAGAGATAGTAGCGGAGAGGAAATGGAGAGAGAAATAGGCCGGAAGGAAACTGCCGGAGAGGGTGTGAAGAGAGATAGAAATGAGGAATGTCGGAACAGGAGATGGTGACCAGAGAGAAAGAGGAGGGAGGAGAGAGAGGCTGTCGCGTGGGAGAAATGAAGGAGTAGAGAAGAAGAAGAAGAAAAACGGGAAGCTCGACGGTCGCGCGCGGAGTCGACTTTTCCATAGGCGAAGTCGACTTCGTCCCAGCGGAGTCGACTTTTCCCAGAGGTAGAGTCGACTTCGCCATGCCCAAGTCGACTTCACTGGAGTCAACTCGGGGATTCCGGAGTCAACTTGGCTTATCGACTTGAATCTGTCTAAGTCTATTTTTTTCATCTAATTATCCCTAATTTAACTCAATCATCCCCATATCATTTTTAATTTTGTAAAATGATTTATTTGCTAAAGGTTTAGTGAATATATCAGCAATTTGATCCTGAGTTTTCACATATTCCAAATAAATATCATGATTTTCAACGTGTTCATGGATGAAATGATGTCTTACATTTATATGTTTGGTTCTAGAGTGTAATACTGGATTTTTAGTTAAACAAATAGCACTTGTATTATCACATTTAATTGGAATATTATAATAATCAATGTCATAATCTTTTAATTGTTGTTTCATCCAAAGTAGTTGGGCACAACAGCTCCGGCGGCTATATATTCAGCTTCCGCCGTAGATAGAGTAACACTAGTTTGTTTTCTTGAATACTATGAAACCAAAATGTTTCCAAGAAATTGACATGTTCCACTAGTACTTTTTCTATCTACTTTGTAACCGGCAAAATCCGCATCCGAGTAGCCAATTAAATCAAACGTTGACCCCTTTGGATACCATAGTCCAAAATTAGTGGTATTTATCAAATATTTAAAAATTCTTTTTACAGCCAATAAATGTGATTCTTTAGGACATGCTTGGAATCTAGAACACATACATACACTGAAAAGAATATCCGGTCTAGAAGCAGTTAAATACAACAATGATCCTATCATACTTCTATCAAGCTTTTGATCGGTACAATTACCGTTTTTTGTCCGTATCGATCTTGATTGTTGAACTCATTGAAGTATTTGCTCCTTTGCTAGTTTGCATTTCAAATTTATTTAGCATTTCTTTGATGTACTTGGACTGATTTATGAATATTCCTTCGGCTTGTTGGTTGATTTGCAGTCCAAGGAAGAAATTTAATTCTCCCATCATGCTCATTTCAAATTCGCTCTGCATAATCTTAGAAAATTCTTGGCACAGAGTTTCGTCAGCAGCACCAAATATTATATCATCTACATAAATTTGCACAATTAAAATATTTTTACTTTTATACTTGATGAATAAAGTAGTATCAACTTTTCCTCTTTGAAATTCATGATCAATCAAAAATCTATTTAACCTTTCATACCAAGCTCGTGGGGCTTGTTTTAGTCTGTATAATTCTTTGGTTAGTTTATAAACATATTTTGATTGATCCTTTTCTTCAAATCCAGGGAGTTGTTCAACATATACTTCTTCATTCAAGTACCCATTCAAAAATGCGCTTTTCACATCGATTTGAAATAATTTGAAATTCATGTGAGAAGCAAATGCTAATAAAATGCGTATGGCTTCTAATCTAGCCACGGGTGCATATGATTCTTCAAAATCAATCCATTCTTCCTGAGAATACCCTTTGGCTACTAGTCTAGCTTTGTTTCTTATTACAAGCCCGCTTTCGTCCAATTTGTTCCTAAATACCCATTTGGTACCGATAATGGTATAATCATTTGGTCTAGGAACTAAATGTCATACATTATTTCTTTCAAATTGATTTAGCTCTTCTTGCATTGCAATAACCCAGTTTTCATCATTAAGTGCTTGTTCAATAGTGGTTGGTTCAATTTTTGACACAAATGCATATTGTCTATAAATATTTTGTTTTGATCTCCTAGTTTTTACTCCTTCATAAATATGTCCAATGACTTGCTCAATTAGATGGGCATTTTTGAATTTCAAATCAATTCGAGGTTTGTAGGAGTCATTACATTCACTTACCTCTTCCTCCATGGGATTTTCTGGCTTGAGCTCGGTTTCTTTTTGTTGTTCTTGTTGTTTCGCTTTTGTATCATCTGCATCACTTAGTTCATCCTCCTTTCTCGGAGTTTGGTTAAATTCATCAAAAACAACATGTATTGATTCTTCTACTATTTGATTTCTTTTGTTGAAAATCCTATATGCTTTGCTATTTGATGAATAACCTAAGAAAATAGCTTCATCACTTTTAGCATCTAAGTTTCCCAAATTTATTTTTCCATTATTTAACACATAACAAGTACATCCAAAAGTATGAAAATATGATATGTTCGATTTTCTGCCTTTCCAAAGTTCTTATGGGGTATTTTTCAATATTTCTCTAATGGTAACTCGGTTTAATACATGACAAGTTGTACTTACAGCTTCGCCCCAAAATCTTTTGGACAATTTACTCTCATTTAGCATGGTTCTAGCCATTTCTTGTATTGTCCGATTTTTCCTTTCAACAACTCCGTTTTGTTGAGGAGTTCTTGGTGCAAAAAATGTATGGTGAATTCCTTTTTCATTGCAAAATTTTATGAATCGATTATTTTCAAATTCAGCACCATGATCACTTCTAATGAAAATGATTGAACTTTATTTTTCATTTTGCACCAAATTTGAAAATGTGACAAACATAAAAAATGCTTCATCTTTGCTAGCTAAGAGTATAATCCAAGTAAATCTCGAAAAATCATCAACAATTACATACACGTACTTTTTCCCACCAAGAGTTAAAATGTCCGATGGCCCATAAAGATCCATATGTAACAACTCAAGTGGTCTAGTTGTTGAAATTTCCTTTTTGGTGAAAAATGGCATTTTGGGTTAGTTAGATAGTTGACAAGCTTTACAAATCTTATCCTTGTCATATTTGAGCTTTGGTAACCCTTGTACTAGATTCGTTTTCTACAATATTTTAATATTTGACATATTTATATGTCCAAGCCTTGTATGTCATATCCATGGATCATTTTCTATGGCTATTAGACATTTTTCCTCTAGTTCATCAAGGCAAACCAAATATACATTTTCATGTCTTTTGCCACTAAATAATATGTGTTCATCATCAAAAACATTGCATATAGAGGATTCAAATACAACTTTATATCCTTTATCACATAGTTGACTAATACTCATTAGGTTGTGTTTGAGTCCTTCAATAAATAGTACATCTTCAATACATGCATTTGAAATACCATAACATTTCTTTTACCTTTTATTTTACCTTTTTCATTATTTCCAAAAGCTACTGTTCCTTCATTGCATGGGTTGATCTTATGGAATAGTCATTTTTCTCCTATCATATGTCTTGAACAGCCACTATCCATAAATCATGTGTTATTGGCCTTAGCTCTAAGACAAACCTGCAAAAATTAAGTTGAGTGGAGCTCATCCTTTTGGTACCCATTTTATGGGTCCATTTGGGTTAGTTATCCTTTGGAGCCTATGTTGGTCTACCTTTGAAACCATAAATCCAATATTTTTCGGCATCCAAACCAATTTTGCACCAAGGTTTTACAATTTTCTCAATTTGCATTGATAAACCTTGTATCCTAACTTGTTGCAAAAATTACAAGCTCCCAGAAGTCAAGAAACAGGAAGCCATTTGGTAATTTGTTCCTCGGATGGTCTTTTGGTCCAAACTACTTGATTTATCTTAGGTTTAGTATAAATGAGTTTGGCATTGTTTCTCAGAGCATTAGATTTCTCTTGCTCAAATGTATTATACCCAAGTCCTTTCTTACAAATTTGGGTTGTCATTTTCAAGAACATTTTCACATTTTCTCCTGGATTAGAAAACTTGACAAGCGATTCATTTAATGATTCATTTTCCCTTTTGAGTTTTTCTAACTCAATTTCTAAGGTATTCTTTTCACTTTTTAATTTATCTATCTTTTCAGCAAGTTTACCATTCACAATTATTACTGCATCACATTGTCTTTTCTTTATTGTAAACTTATTTCCTAATTTCTTTATTTCCTCATATAATGAATCATAGGCTTGTTGAAGTTCTTCCAATTCAGCACATTTGAGGCATTCATTTGTAGAAGAGAAAATTGAAAAAGATTTTTGTTTAGAAGTTACCTCTTGACTACTTGTGCAGTTCGTTGAAGTAGCTTGATCCTCCAAGATTTCCATGGCTGCAAAACATATGTCAGAATTTTCCGTGCAAAAAATTCTTGCACAATCTGCTTCACATTCTTCACTTGAAGAGCTACATGTTGTAAATTCATCTTCATTTACGTACATGTCTCTTCCTTTGTTTCTTTGAAATTTTCTGTTGTTGCCTCGATCTTTTCTTTGCTCCTTTGCTTTATTTTCTTCGGGCGTTGGGCATTGGGCTTTCATGTGCCCCGAACCACCACGCCGGTAATATTTTGTTGATTCTTTCTTTTTCTCTTTAGAATTTTTTTCTTTAAAGTTTCTAAAATTTCTACCTTTCCTTACAAATTTTCTAAACCATTTTGTAAGTAAGGCAATTTCATTGTCGTTTTGAGATGATGAGGTAGTGTCATCCGAGTCTTGTGCAACTTTCAAGGCGATGGCTCTTTTGCCTTTATGGTGATCCTCGTTTCTTTTCTTGATTAGCTCATGTGACATTAACGAGCTAATAAGGTCTTCCAATTTCAATGTGTTTAGGTCCTTGGCTTCTTCTCTTGCCGTGATTTTTAGAGTCCATGATTCGGGTAGTGCCCTCAGAATCTTCATGACCTGCTCAGATTCAAAAATTGCTTTTCCTAGCCCTTTCAAGGCGTTAGTAATCTTGGAAAATCTAGCAAACATTTCAGAAATATTTTCTGTTTCTAACATTCTAAAGTTTCTCAATTCTCCAATCAAAATATTTCTCCTTGTCCCTTGGACTTGAGAAGTTCCTTCATAGATAGATGTTAGTGTATCCCATATCTCTTTGGCAGTTAAACAAGAGGATACTCTATCATATTCGGAAGCCATAAGAGCACAAAATAATGAATTCATAGCCTTGGCGTTGCTCTTTACAATTTTCACTTCCTCATCGGTCCATTTGGAAGCTCTTTCATCAATAGACAAAGTCACACCGTCTTGAATTGCAACCCAACAGTCCATATCTGTAGCCATGATGAGTTGTTTCATACGTAGCTTTCAATATCTAAAATTGTTCCCATCAAACAATGGTGGCCTAGTAAAGGATTCGCCTTCGGCAAATGCGGCAACGGAAGTGGATTGGGATGCTATATCAAAAGATCTCTTTGATAAAACTCAAAGACCTGCTCTGATACCACTTGTTTGTCCCGAGTTGATAGCAATTACCCAAGAGGGGAGGGGTGAATTGGGTATTTAAAAAATTAAAAACTTAAATTAGATATTTTATCACGGTTTAGTTCGATCCCTTTAATAAAACAAATAGAAAGCAGTAAGATAATGAAAGCGGAAATGAAAAACAGTAGACAAGGTTTATAGTGGTTCGAGCAACCTTCCCTACTCCACTCTTCCAAGCTCACACTCCCTTGTGACTTGGGTTCCACTATGTATTCTGCGAATACAACTAGAGTCTCCACTCTCTTCTAGATTTTAGCTCTATGGGGCATATACAACCAGAGCCTCCGCTCTCTTCTAGATTCTAGCTCTAGGGGGCATATACAACAAATAGCACAAGTAGGTGACGAGTTCCACTCCAATCACAACCCTACTTTGCTATAGCTTGGTTTGAAACACCAAAATCAAACCAAGCACCAAAAACCAAATAATAAGATGAAATAGAAGAAATCTACACTTTACAGATTTGTGTAGCAAGTTTCAGCTCGAGGAAGAATCTGTAGAAGCAATGAAACGTATTGCGTTGAAGCAAACAGCAACTTTGAAGGTTGTTCTTCCTTTGAAAGTATCTAGATCACTCAATTGTAGAAAAAAGTGAGATAAAACTCTTAGTAGCACTTCTTTCCTCTTTTTCAGCTCTTTCTTATGTGTTTCTACATTTGCTTGAGTGTCTATATTTAGAGGAGGGAGATTTTTGAACGTTATGAAGTTGGTTGGAGCGCGATAAATGTTCCAACGTTCAAAAATTCGAACGTTACGCCTCCAAGTCGCATATGGAGTCGACTTCGCCTACGACTTCACCCAAGTCGCATGATGAAGTCGACTTGGCCTGCGACTTCGCCATGCTCAGGTTGTTCAAGTTCTTCCTTGCGTTGACTTGGTCTTGGACTTCACCCAAGTCGATGCTGGAGTCAACTTTGGGTGTGACTTGGCCTTCATATCTTGCCAAGTGAACTTAAAATACTTTGAAATGACTCCGCTTATCCAATAATTGTTCTCTCATCACTTTTATATGAATTTATAAAACTTTACTTGCTTTGAATTTGTTTTAGTCTTCATTTTGATCTAAGTTGAAAGCTTGGGTTATCTTAGCCTTCAGCTTCACTCAAGTTGCAAGTCAGGTCGACTTGGTCTGCGACTTAGCTTTTCAAATCCTACATTGTTATGCTCAAGTCGATGTTGGAGTCGACTTCGTCTGCGACTTCACCTAAGTCGCAAGTGGAGTCGACTTCATGTGTGACTTTGGCAGCTCTGCTCCCCAATTTCAACGCTGGAAAGAAAGTGTCATATGAAGTCGATACTGGAGTCGACTTGGTCTGCGACTTCGCCCAAGTCGCAAGTGGAGTCGACTTCGTCTGCGACTTCGAGAATTCTTGCTCCTAATTTCAACTCTGGACAGAGGATGACCTTTGAAGTCGAAAATAGAGTCGACTTGAGAAATCAACTTGGCCCAAGTCGATGTCTGAGTCGACTTGGCGATTGACTTGACCTGTCATACTTTGTATTTTTCATTTTTATATCCTTAAACAATACGCAAAACACATTAGTAGCTAATACTTACTCAAATTGTGTTGTTAATCATCAAAACGCATGCTTTGGATATTTTGCATTTGATTTCAACAATTATTTCCAACAAAGAGGAGGAAATCGACCATCTTAAGGTAGTTCTATTGGCACAAATAGAGGAAATAGATCAGAAAAAAATAGATTTTGGAAAAGACATACAAAAAAGGGAATAATGTATGTGTTGATAAGATACTAGAGGTGGCTCAAGATTTTGATATTAATAGGATTGGAGGTTATAATTTTCTGAGAAAGAAAGTGGTGTTGCGGACGATTGCGATGGTGATATTGGTTACTTATGGAGTGAAGCATTTTCTCTTTGTAAAAGAGGTTGTATCACTCAAAGACTATTTTTTTAATGTTTCATAGGGGATGTTTCCTAGAGACATCTGATACTTTGGTTATGTCTTTCAAAATTATAGGGCTTTGTTTTTGTATTTAGAGTGGTTTATTATGCCCCTAAGGGTTGGATGTATTTTATATTTTGATGAGAATTCTTTGTGGGATGTGTTCTCTCCTATTCCATGGTCGTATGACCTATTTGTTTGGAGGAAACATTGGTCTCTACTCTAGTCTTATAACCCTTTATTTTGAAGGCGCATTGGCTCTACTTGTGGTCGTATAACCCTTTTGCTTTGAAGGTGCAATGGCCTATATTGTGGTCATATGACCCTTTTGCTTTGAAGGCACAATGACTTATGGTGCAGTCATATGACCCTTTTTCCTTGAAGGCACAATGGCTTATTTTATGGTCATATGACCCTTTTGCTTGGAAGGTGTAATGGCCTATTTTGTGGTCATATGACCCTTTTGATTTGAAGGCGCAATGACCTATTTTGTGCTCGTATGACCCTTTTACTTTGAATTTGCAAAGGCCTATTTTGTGGTCACATAACTCTTTTGCTTTGAAGGCGCAATAGCCTATTCTGTGGTCATATGACCCTTTTCTATCATAGAAACATCTTAGGTGTTGAGCATTCGATAATTTTAGTATGGGATGACCATCCATTGTTTTGAGTGTTTATGACCTATTATCAAATGATTTTTTATGTGGAATGGCCCAACTTGATTTGGTGAAAATTTATGGTTGTTATGTTCTAAAGAAAAGATGGCTTTGTCAAGAACTAATTCACCAACTACGTAAGATTCATAATTCATTATTTGACTAAAGTGTTTAGCTAGTTGATGTTAATAGAGACTAAGTCTTCGTGCAACCTTGCCTTGGATTTCATCTACGAAGTCTAAATTTTCTTTTTGTGCTTGCGCCTTTTGTTTATTAATGATATATGGTAAGTACGTTAGCTGGAGTGAGATATTTTAGCAAGTATTACAGCCTTTTTGCCATATATTGGCTTCAAAAGGGTATGTCTTATTGCTTGTCTAGGCGTTGTATTACGAGCCCCAACCATATTAGATAGGGCTTCTGCCCAATTTTTATGTTCCTCTTTTAGCCTTTTTTATAAAGCTTCTTCGAGAGTTATATTTGTTCTTTCTACTTGTCCATTACATTAGGGGTATACAATGAAAGAAAATTTTTGCTAAATGTCATTGCCATTACAAAAGTCTTTAAAGTGCTAGCTATCAAATTGTTTTCCATTATCTATAATGATAGTTTATGTTAGGCCAAATCTATATATTATTTGGTCCCATATAAAATTGATTATTTGGGTGGATGTAATAGTATCTCTACCCATTTAGAGAAATAATTGATGACAATAGCAATAAATTTTAGATTTTTGAGGTGATTAGTAGTGGGCCTACCAAGTCAATGCCCCATCGTCGAAATGGCTAGGATTCAAAAATTGGTTGTAATGGAGTTGTGGTGATATGAGAAGTTAGGGCATACCATTGACATGCAATGCATTTGCACACATGCTCTTTCGCATATTTTTCAATGTTCGTCCAATAAAATTTGTATGGAGAACTTGGTGTGTCAGGTATGCTATCTCAAATAGTTTCAGCACTCAATATGGCCATTATAAATTTCTAATGATACCTGTCAAGTTGACAAATGCACTAGAGAATTTCATGGATTTTATGAACTAGGTCTTCCAATAATATTTAGATCATTTCATTGCAATCTTTTACTAATGATATTTTGATATATTCTAAAAGTAAAATAGAACATGAAAAGCATCTTCATCTAGTTTTTCAAATTTTAAGGAAGAAGAAATTATTTACTAAAGTGAAGAAGTGTGAATTTCGGCTTGAGCAAGTAGCATTTTTGGGACATGTGGTATTGGGAAAAGGAATCACGATGGATCTTAAAAAAAATCGAAGTGTTGGTAAACTAGGAACGGCCTATAAACATGATAGATATTGTAGTTTCTAGGATTAACAGGATATTACAAGAAATTTGTGGAAAGCTTCTTTACCATTGCAACATCTCTAAATAAGCAATTATATAAAGGCATCACATTTGTTTGGTCAGAGTAATGTGAGCATAGATTCAATTAATGGAGAAGAAATTAATAAAATCCTAATGACATTACTTAATTCAGAATATGGATTTGTAGTGTGCAGTGATGCTTCTAATAGTTAGTTTGCATGTTAAAGCAGGTAGAGTGATTGCTTACTCCATTAGGATTGTATGAGAAAAATTACCCAACCTATGATCAAGAAGTAGTCGTAGTAATTTTTGCCTTGAAGATATAGCATCACATTTATATGGGGTGAAGTGTGAAGTATACACTAACCATAAAAGCCTTAAATATATATTTGCATTAAAAGAGCTAAATATAAGGCAAAGAAGGTGGCTTGAATTGTTGAAAGATTATGATCTTGAAATTCACTATCATACGAGTAAAGCAGCATATTACTAAGTTATAAGTAAAATTTAATCACACGTATCACAAAGCAAAGAGGAGATTATTGTAAGAGCTGAATAATTTAAAATTGGAGATTGTCACTGAAGGAGAAACAACAATTTATCCGAAGCAACTACGATAAGAATTTATAATATTAAATAAACTCCAACAGGAGCAAAAGGAAGAAAACAAATTTCAGATATCCAAAGATAGGATTATCAAGGAAGAGGAGGAATTTCACTATAGATGATGATGGTATGGTATGATGCCAAGGGCAGTTAAAGGTCTAAGTCACTTTGAGCTAAAACAAGCAACTTCTTGAAGAAGCTCGTTATGTATCTTATACAGTACATCTAGTATGCGCTAAGATATACAAAGATTTAAAATAAAGATATTGGTGTGTAGGCATGAAGAAAGATATCATAGATTATGTAGCTAAATGTCTAATTTGTTAGAAGGTTAAGGCAGAACATAAGAGACTTGCAAGTTTATTACAACCTTTGGACATTCCAAAATAGAAATGGGACCATATCCATGGATTTTATTATCGGTCTGCCAAGAACTCGAAGAGTGTTTGATTCAGTATGGGTGATAATAGATCAATTAACTAAATTAGCTCACTTCTTATTAGTTAAAAAGGTAGACCCTTTGAAGAAATTGGCTCAACTATATATCAAGGAGGTTGCTAGGTAGCATGGTATACTGACGTCTACCATCTTAGACAAGGATTCAAGATTTGTATCTTGGTTCTAGTAGAGTTTGCATGAGTTTATGGGCACACAGCTAAAATTTAGTTTGGCTTATCACCCATAAACAGATGATCAAACCAAGCAAGTTAACTAAGTTTTGGACGATATGTTACGAGCTTGTATAATAGATGTGACGGATTCATGGGATACTCGGTTATCACTTATTGAATTTTTCTATAATAATAGTTATCAATCAAGCATCCAAATGGCGCCCTTGAAAGCCTTGTATGGAAGGAAATATAGGCTACTAGTCCCAAGAGAGTAGCTTTACCCAAGAGAGTAAAGGTGAATTGAGTAATTTAAAACTCTTTTCTGTTTTAAGCCTAATTCATTTAAGATTAATTTTGCTTGAATGAAACATATAGAGGCAATGCAAGAGAGCGAGAAAAAGAAAAACTAATGCACAAGGAGACAAAAATATATAGCAATTCGAGAAACCCTCTTACTTCACTCTTCAAGCATACACCTCTTACGTCTTAGATGCCACTATCATTTAACAAATACATCTTAGAGCCTTAGCTCTCTTTTAGAGTACAGCTCTAGAAAGCCTTTATAATAACACAAGAGTAGTTTGTAAGTACCACTCTAACCACGCACTACTTATTCTCACACCTTTACCTTAGTCTCCACATCAAGCCAAGTGCTAAGTTACATCAAATAATTTGAAATAAAAACAAGCTACACTATACAGTATGTGTAGATCACTATAACACAACAAGTAACCTCTGAAAATGATGAAGAGATTAGTTGAACTTTGAAGCTTTTGCAGTACATTTGAGAGCTTGACTTGATAACACTTAAGTGGAGCTTTGAATAGTTGACATTTAGAAGGTAAGCACAATCAATGCCTTATCTAACCCACATTAACTTTACTTGATGAATCTATTATAGCCTTTAAGTATTTTGGAATGTTTGACAGAAGATGGCGCGCATGTAATGCGCCAATATACAAAAAATTTCTAACCGTTACGACTGAAATTGCGGTTGTAGTCTACTTAGCTTATAACTTCACCCAAGTTATAAGTGAAAATGACTTAGGTATTGACTTCAAGACTCCATTTCCTTCGAGCCTTGGTGTTGCTTTTTTCTGCAAGTGTACGGATCGCATAAGTAATATATATATATATATATATATGAGTAGAGTATCGTTCCCACAAAGGCTTGGACGTTAAATATTCGCTAATTATTAAAAGCAAATAATTAGATTCTAATTAGATAAACTTAAATGAAAATTAAGATATTTTAAGTGAAAGAGAATAGATGAAAGAAAAGAATGAGAAAAGATTAGTTAGTACGAACGGAAGTAAACTAAACGGTAAACTTTTACTAATTGATGAATCTAAAGTTACAACTTCACTTATCCCCACAAAATTATTATAACTCCTTGATTCACTTTATTAATATGGATTATTAATTTAAGGCAATATTATTTATACTCCCCTTTCGATGGATATATAAATCTTATTAATTTTAACTATGTAAACCAATAGAATTTAAAATAACAAGCAGCATTAATTACATCTCTAATATTGATTACATATGGCTAATAGGTATTTCTATCCATATTAGCAAATTTCACACATCTTACGAGATAACACAACCTCAAGATTATGCTTAGTTCATGTGATACTTAACTATCAAATCAATCCACGAGGTAGACAATCTTATAGAAGCATTAAGAATAGGCTAAATAAATAATCCAATATTAATAATATAAAATTAAAGAAAAAATATAATTTAATCATGGTTCAAAAACAAGATCCATTGCAACCCTAGATGAGATTTTTAGCCATACATAATTACATTGAACAAAAGACTGAAATAAAAATTAAAATTAACATCCATCTCAAATAAATAGAAAATCAAAGTTAAAGAGAAGAAGAAAATTCTAATCTTTTAGCTTGATCTTCGCTTCCACGCTTGAAGTCTTCTCCCTACTACTCGTCTCCACCTGTCTCTCTCAAATTTTGTGTGCCAAATTGTATTTTAGAACCTTAGACGAGCACCTATTTATAATGATGCAAAACCTGCACTTATGGCAACGTAACTCCTTACGCACGTAATCCATAGTTGCCAGCATGAATGTACAAAAATCTTATGTGGTAGGAAACTGGACAGCCATTAAAAACTTGCCTCTAACCACCTTTACTTTAGAAATTGCTTCTATTTATATGGTTGTACAATCACAACAGAACTACTATAGCTTTTGTGGAAAATCATGCATTGAATTGCAAGTTGACCGCCCAAATTAAATCGTCCTGGAGTAGGAAGCTTTAAAAATATCTTAGCCGTTAATATTTCTTGTGCTGAATTAAATTTTTTGATTTCACAATATAAAAGAATGCATCTGTTGCAAATCTACAAGCAATATTCTGCTAATTGTACGTTGCAAATTTAGCTAATAGAGGATCAGATGGTCATGAGTTGCTGCTTAATGGTCAGATTTATTTGCCTTGCCTCCCACATTTTATTTATTTGATGTTTTGGTTTGTACTTGGATTACTTGGTTAGGTTATAATGCTTCATAAGTTTTGCTTAGGCCAGTGATAATGAACGATCATTTAATGGCTTGAATTTCGAACTGCTGGGCGTACCCATAATTCTTGAATTTGTTCATAGACATTGATGATAGACTTCTGCTTTAATTTTACTTGCATAAAAATAATTAATTTGTAAAAAAAATTTAATTAATTTAATAAGATAATTATTTCAAGCCTATTTCATTCTACTATAACAAAAAAAATTTAATTTCAAGCCGAAAAATCACAAAATTATTTATAACTTGAAATTAATGTTAATACTTAATTGTTGCAAAAACATGTCTTACATTGTATATCTCAGAAAAATCAAATAATTATCTATTGAATTGGTGCAAAAATACCTACAAAATATTTTATTATTTACTAAATATCAAATACATCCACACTTGAACTTTTGCTTATCGTCAAGTAAAAATAAACCACAAGTTGGGCAATATAAATGGAAAGTATTCATTCTCTCAAAACATTATGTACATAAAAGAAATTTTTTTATCTCCACTTAATCAAAATGTCATTTATTTCACTAATTACCTATCAATCAAACAACCACAAAGTACTTCTCAACCACAAGCCATGCATTTCAAAACCAATTAACTTCTCAAGTTAGTTTGGAAATGGAGTTACTTAACTTCACCTATACTCATATGCACAACTCTTATTTTCATCTCTATTAATCTTAACACACAAGATTGAACGATCAAGAGGTCCTTTCTAAGTTGTAATGAGGTTATAGGTTACAAGTTACATAAAGGAATTCTTGGTTTTTTAAGGAACAACAAAATTAAGAGAATTTTAAACCTATAATTGCTAGTATATTTATTAATTGCTTTCTTTTTTCTTGCCCGTTGTTACCCTTGGTATTTTTTCTTTTCAAATGTATTACCAAGGTTGGCTTTTTTCTCCACACCATATTTCAAGATATTTAGGGATTTTTCTTTTCTTTGTTTTTAGAGCATATCTGTGTTGGCAATAACTCAAGAGGGGATGGGTGAATTGAGTATTTTAAAATTTTCACTTAAACAGAAACTTTTCCCCTTTTTAGTTTAATCCCCTTAATGAAACAAGCAGAGAAAATAGAGAGAAATAAAACAAGAAAAGCAGTAGAGCAAGCCACAACAATAGACACGATTTTTATAATGGTTTGGGCAACCTTCTCTACTCCACTCTTCCAAGCTCACACCCGTTGTGACTTGGGTTCTACTAATGTATTGTCAAATATAACTAGAGCAGTAGCTCTCTTCTAGATTCCAGCTCTAGGGGGCTTGCATAAATACAACACAAGTAGGTGACGAGTCACACTCAAGTCACAACACTACTTTGCTTTCACTTGGTTCCAATCTCCAATATCAAACCAAGTGTCAAATACAAATAATGAATCAAATAAAGAAACTACATTTTACAAGTTGTGTAGGTAGATTTCAGCTCGTGGAAGAACTTGTTGAGAGAATGATTTGATCAGCGATGTAGCTTTCAGCAAGTTGGAGCAAAGTTCTTTACTTGAAGTTGGTGTAGATCACTTAATGCTTAGAGAGGGTAGAAGGTGAACACAATGAATGTTTCTCTAACCTCTAGCACATCCTCTTGAATGCACTTTATAATGGTGGAGTAAATTCGAACGTTTGGTAGTAGGTGGCGCATTTAATGAGCCAACGTTCGAATTTTTCCTACCGTTGCGAACTAAGTCGCATGTGGAGTCGACTTCGGATGCGACTTCACTCAAGTCGCAAACTGGAGTCGACTTCGATTGCGACTTCGGTCTCCAGCATTGCTTCAAGTTCCACTTTAGGTCGACTTGGTCTTGAACCTGACCCAAGTCGCAAGCGAAGTCGTTTGAAAGTGATCTTTATTGCTTATTATTCATCTCATATCTTGTTCTTCCAATAATACCCTTGATCTTAAATTTTTAGTCTTGGAACTTGGCATGTTCATCTTCTTTTGAAAGCCTTATCTTCATGGCCTTGATCTTAAAATGACTTGCCTTCCTTGAGTTTGCAGTCCAAATGATAGAATTAATAATTCTCCCTTTAATAATATACCAGCTTGAATAATTATGTCGTGGATATTTGCTTGTCTAGACTGTCTTGGTCATCAGCTTGACTCAAGTCGAATGCCTAGGTCGACTTGGAGTCCAACTTCACTCAAGTCGTATTGTGGAGTCGACTTGGGAATGTGATTTCACCCAAGTCGCATGTGGAGTCAACTTCGGCTGCGACTTCACCTGTCTCCAAACCCAAATTCAACTCTGAAAGTTTTTGGTCACCTAAAGTCGATCTTGGAATCGACTTGGGTTTGCGACTTCACCTAAGTCTCAAGTGGAGTCGACTTGGACTGCGACTTCACCTAAGTCTCAAGTGGAGTCGACTTGGACTGCGACTTTGCCTGTCTTAGTTTCCGAATTCAACACTGGAAGGTTTTGCTCATTCGAAGTCGATCTTGAGGTCGACTTGGGTATCGACTTCGCTCAAGTCGATAGCTAAGTCGACTTGGCCTTGCGACTTGGTCTACCAGATTCTCAATTCTAAGTTTTTTATCCTTAAATCAAGTTTAACAAACCTCATTAGTACCCAACACATTCTCAAATTGAGTTGTTAATCATCAAAACATGGATTGTGCTTAATTTGCCTTTGATTCCAACAATCTGTACTAACAATTACATTTGAAATTAATTTTCTCCATTTATTTTCAAATTCTCTCATGTCGAGGAAGGTAAAAAATTTATGTGTAACGTCCCGCTTCTCCCCATAATATATAGGGGGCGGTATGTAATACACAACCTGTTATTCATAAGCAATTCAAATTCATTTCAATATGTGACCTTCAACTCTATAGTCATATATTTGTATCTTCATATGATAAGGGCATTCATATGGAAGGAAATCGTTCAAATTTATCCATATACAACAAGCAAACCAAATGATCATAACTACATGCGTCCACATAAATCGTAATCCAATTCGAAATACTGAATACAATATGTTTGTCAAGGTCAAATCTAGCTCAATAACTGTCTACATAATGCTAATGTCAAAAGAGCATAAAATTCAAGTAACGTTAATTAGAGATGTTCTAATGGTTTCCAAGATTTGGTCTTCCACTTACCCCATCTTGAGGTTCCCCACCTGACCTGGGATCTAAAGAAAAAAAAATAACAAACCATGTGAGTCTAAATAGACTCAGTAAGTAGATAATGGTTAGCACAAAGTGGAATAAACAAAGTTTTGGATGCGCATGTCATGATCAAAATAAAACATATGGGTCCGATACCCACTCCTAAGATCGTATGCATATAACCACGTATAAATAGAAGGGCACGTACAATCCTCCACTCATGTCAATCAAGGGCCATAAACAACCCTCTCCTCATGTCAATCAGGGGTCATGAACAACTCTTTTACAACCAATCATTTTAAATAACACCTCATACATAACATACAAGAATACATGTCACAAACCACACATACAACATCAACAAGGTTTACTTTCAATTCAATGTATAAAACTATCACACGAGCATTTTAACAAACACATGGTAGGCACAGAAAGAGAAAACCCCTAGTTTGTACCCTCGTTTGAACCAAATCAACTAACATCACATTTTAAGAATACAAAAGCTGCTAACGAGTCCTCTACTTCATAAATTCACTCATTCGCGGTAAATTCCCCACAAACCTTGCTTACCCTAACTGTTATGAACACTACGCCCCAAACCATAAATTTATTAGGTGTCATGTATTCCCCCCCATTTTCATATCATGTTAATATGAGATTTCATCATTCAATCAAGAAAGGGTAGCATCTACTTACCTTACTCGTGATTTTCCCCAAAAATAGTGACCCTAGGCTTGGATTGCGGAAATTCGGAGCTTCCTTGACTGGAACCGATGACCTTCAAGGCAGTTGGTAGAGATTTCTTGAAGAAATCCACAGCTAAATCGTACTGAATAGGAGGGAAAGAAAAGAAGAAGCAGAGAACAGGAAGAGAAGAAGAGGGAAACAGAGTTGGGCGCAAATGAAAGATGAAACCCTAACTCGTGGGCTCCTCTTTATAACTGAACTTCCATCGAGTCAGGCCGGGTCGGAGCATGGGTTGGGTCTAATCGCAATTTGTAATTTACTTTCCCACTCCTTTGACTTAATAGTTAAAAATTTCTCTAGGGGCGCTGCCCCTTCACCCCCGCGACCTGACTGGGCAGGTCGAACCCCGTACCTACTCTACGATGTGAAAAATAGTTGTAGTGCTCAACAATGTCCATATATGTTATTAATCCATTAACATAATAAATTCCTAGTAGCATGTTCATAAATTACCTCATAATAGAGAAGGGTTATAATGAAAATAAAATAAAATACCCGGTCCTCACATTATGGCTGAAAGGGTTAAAATTGAAAATTAGGATTTTAAAAGAATAGGTGGGCTGCAAAAATATATAATGTTCTCAAATAGGTGGGCTAAGGCTAATGGCTCATTAAACAAATGTCTCTATCATATCTATTGTCACTCGTGCACTATGATTTTTTTGACAACTTTCTGAGTCATGTTCTAAGACAAGTGAGAAGCTAGAATGTCACATCCATGCACATAACCTTTTCGAGATTGAAAAATCACTTGTAAGTGACTTAACAAGCACATAATTAGCTAATAAACAAAATTGAGCTTTATGGAGTTAATAAAAGACTTTTAAACACACCGACTTATGAGAAATATAACTTTTTCAACAACAACATCAATTTTTTTGCCCAAATTGCGCATTTAATCACATTTAGGAGTCAAAAAAATTAAAATTTTCACCAAATTGTAGAAATTTTTTTCAAAATATGCCTACACCCCCACACTTAAATCGGACATTGTCCTCAACATCAAATACTAATGCACTCCTCAATCTGCTAATAGAAATATTCTCATGAAATATGAACTCATTCATCATATTCATTAAATCCACCTGCATATTAATTTAAAAAATTCAATTGTCAAGTATAATGAGATGAGTAACTTCTCTGTATGTGCATTCTGCCTTTTGAACTTGTGATCCAATTGTATCACCCCCAACCTAAAAAGTGGAAAAAAAGATCAAATAAGAAAAATTCTAAAAAATCCTAACAAGAACGAGAACTAAATTAAATAATGTTGGGTTACTTCCCAAGAAGCGCTTAGTTTATAGTCTTCAGCCCGACTATACAGAAAAATCAAGGATCTTTAAGAATGATCAAGATGTTCTTCCGAACAAGAGTATTTCCAAAATAATGTTTCAATCACTGTCCATTCACCATGAAAGTCGAATTACTTTTTTCATCATAACTTTAATTGCTCCATTGAAGACTTTTGACACCTTGAATGGTCTTGACCATCTTATTTGAGTTTTCCTAGAAAAAGTTTCATCCGCGAGTAATAAAGCAAAACCTATTAACCTGGTTCAAAGCTTCTCTATAGAATCTTCCTATCATGCCACTTCTTTATCTTCTCTTTATAAATCTTTGCATTCTCGTAGGCTTCTAGTCTAAACACATCCATCTTTTGTAGTTGTTTTATTCTCTTCTCACCTATTGCCTTCATGCCAAAATTAAGGCGTTGAATTGCCCAGTAAGCTTTATACTCCAGCTCTAGGGGCAAGTGACAAGCTTTTCCAAAAACTAATCTATAGGGTGACATTCCAATTGGTGTTTTGAATGTTATTCGATAGAGGTGTTAACATATCGAGTTGGACAAGTTAAAGCTTAATGTTAATCCTAACTCATTTAAAATATCTCAACCCTAATCTGTTTATTAATCCATTTAAAAAATCTTAACCTATTTATAACCCAATTAATTAACAGATTGGCGGGTTGCTAACAGGTTTTGTATATAACCAATTTTATTATTATTTATCTCAAATAAGGTTTGAAAAAATTAGATAACTCAAAAGTTAACACTATTCTGCGACATATGCAATACCTAATTGTATATCAAATATAACAAGAAAGAACATAAAGTATATAATCATAACATGATAATATAATTATGAAACTATCATGTTGCGAATGAATGGCAAATCAAGCACAATCTGTGTTTTGATGATTAACAATTCAATTTCAGAAGATTTAAGGTGCTAACATGTATGTTGAGATGTGTTAAGGTTTAGATTCTCCAAGATTCAACTTGGCAGATCAAATCGCATGCCAAGTCAACTCAGGCATTGACTTGGGTTAAGTCGATACCGAAGTCGACTCTAGCATCGACTTCAAAGGGGCATTTTCGACAACGATGATAAGTGGACGCATGAACATGCAAAGTCCCAACCGAAGTCGACTTCGCATGCAACTTGGGTGAAGTCGCAACCCAAGTCGACTCCGTCAGCGACTTGAGGTATCTTTAGGAATCTAAAGCTAAATCTGACAGTGTCAAGTCGCAATGAAGTCGGCTCCGACATTCGACTTAGGTGAAGTCGCACATGAAGTAGACTCAAACATACAACTCGAGTGGAGTTGCAAACCAAGTCGACCTCAGCATTCAACTTGGACAAATCAAGCTCATATGATAAAATTTCAAGCTCGAGAATGATAAGCTTAACTCAAGAAACATCATACTATCATCCAAGACAAGATCATTCAAAAATGTTCAAAAGATCTTGACCAAATTTAAGATTCAAGGAGTTCTAAAAGTCCACATATACAAGTAAATGTTGGAATCAATGGAAAATTAAGCACAATCTGTGTTTTGATGATTAACAACTCAATTTGAGAATGTTTTGGGTACTAATAAGACTTGTTGAAATTTTTCAAAGGTTAGAAAATTGAATCTCAACACCTGATAGACCAAGTCGTAAAGCCAAGTCGACTTAGTCATCGACTTAAGTGAAGTCGATACCCAAGTCGACCTCAGTATCGACTTGGAAAGAACAAATCCTTCCAGCGCTGAATTTTGGATTCAAGAAAGGTGAAGTCGCAAGGCCAAGTCGACTCCAGACACGACTTGAGTGAAGTCGCAGACCCAAGTCGACTCCACTATCGACTTTAAGTACTCAAACCTTCCAGCAATGAAAATGGAATTCAAGACAGGTCGCAGACCCAAGTCGACTCCATCATCGACTTCAGATGCTTAAACCTTCCAGCATTGAAATTTGAATCCAAGACTGATGAAGTCACACCCAAAGTTGACTCTATGTGCGACTTGGGTGAAGTCGCATCCCCAGGTCGACGTCACATGTGACTTGAAGTGAAGTTGGAACCCAAGTCGACCCGGATATTTGACTTGAGTCAGAGTGAAGAAATATTTAGTCCGGACATGCATATGTGCCAGAGTTAATTATTCAAGACCTTATGTTTATCAAAGAATAATCATTGGACCAAATCTATGAACTTCAAGATCAAACTATTCCAAGTTCAAGACATAAGAACAAATCTCCAAGAAAAGAAGATCGTGTTGTGTTCCTAAATCAAGAAATCAGTGGAAAAACAAATAATGTGAAGTATAGCAAGCAATCAAGATCACTTTCAAGAAATTCAAGTTCCAACAAGTGCACACAAAAAGTGAAGTCGCACCCGAAGTCGACTTCACCTGCGACTTGGGTCAAGTCCAGGACAAAGTCGACCTGAAGTGGAACTTGAAGTATTTGCTGAGAACCGAAGTCGCACCCCAAGTCGAATTCAGTATGCGACTTGAGTGAAGTCGCACCCGAAGTCGACTTCATGTGCAACTTGGGTCGCAACGGTCGGAAAAATTTAAACGTTGGCGCATTAAATGCGCGCCACCTACCTCCAAACGTTCGAATTTACTCCATCATTATAAATATGCATTCTAGTGAACGTGCTAGAGGTTAGAGAAAGCATTAACTGAGATCCAACTACCATCCTCTCCAAGCATTAAGTGATCGACACAAGTTTCAAGTGAAGAACTACGCTCCAACTTGCTGTATACTTTAAAGCTGATCAAATCATCTCTTCTACAAGTTCTTCCACGAGCTAAAACCTACCTACACAATTTGTAAAGTGTAGATTTTTTTATTTGATTCAATACTTGTATTTGATACTTGGTTTAATATTGGTGTTTTGAACCAAGTGAAAGCAAAGTAGCGTTGTGACTTGAGTGGGACTCGTCACCTACTTGTGTTGTGATTTGTACACGCCCCCTAGAGCTAGAATCTAAAAGAGAGTTGTTGCTCTAGTTGTATTTAATAATACATAGTAGAACCCAAGTCACAAAGGGTGTAAACTTGGAAGAGTGGACTAAGGGAGGTTGTCTGAACCACTATAAAATCTTTACCTACTGTTGTAATCTGTATTTTTAATTTTATTGCTTCATTACTCTCGATATTATTCATTTGTTTCATTAAGGGGATTAAATTAAAAAGAAAAAATTTCTGTTTAAGTGAAAATTTCAAAATACCCAATTCGCCCCTCCCCTCTTAGGTAATAGTCATAAACTCGGGACCAACAGTAAAGACTTATGAAGATGAATCATGAAAAGACAAGGGCAGTTATACTAAAGGATCAAGTTCAAGCTATGTCACAGCTCAAATGAACCAAGTTGAGAGTGAAGTCGCAGCCCAAGCCGACTTCACCTGCGACTTGAGTCAAATCTGAGATCAAGTCGACCTGAAATGGAACCTGACTAAAAAACTGAAGACCGAAGTCGCAACTCAAGTTGACTCCAATCTGTGACTTGGGCAAAGTCGCACCTGATGTCGACTCCAAGTGCAACTTGAGTCACAATGGATGGAAAAATTCGAACATTAACGCATTAAATGCGCGTCACCTACCACCAAACATTCAAATTTACTCATCTCCTATTTAATATACGTCAATGAAAGGGAAAAAGAAGTAAAAGCAATTAAGTAAGCTCCATCTTCTAACTTCCTAGCATTCAAGTGCTCATTAAAGAGACCTATAGGAAGCACTTTGCTTCTCTACTGCAAGCGGTCAAGTGTACATCCATTTAATCATTCTACAATTTCTTATGCGAGCTGAAAATCTGCCTACACAACTGTAAAATGTAGAATCCTATTTTCATTCTTTTATTTGTGATTCCACTTAGTTTGGTATTGGAGATCAAAACCAAGTGAAAGCAAAGTAGTGTGTGGTTGGAGTGTGACTCACCAACTACTTTTGCAAAAATTGTAAAGGCTAGAACTGGAATCTAGAAGAGAATAAGTGCTCTAACTGTATTTCCATTGGCACGATGGAACCCAAAGCACAAGGGTGTGCTCTTGGAGGAGTGGAGTAGGGAGGGTTGTCTCGAACCACTATAATCTTTTGCCTTTATTTTTGTTTGCTCTACTTGCTATCTTATTTTCCATGTTTTCCATTCAATGGTACTTAGTCTACAAAGGGGTTACAACTAACACACCTAAATAATTTTTAAGAACCCAATCCACCCCTCCTCTATTGGATTTTGCGATAAATTCGGGACCATTAGAGCAGGTTTTTGAGTTTTTACCAAAGAGATCTTAGTTAAATGGCATCCCAATCAACTTTCACACCTACTTTTACTGAGGGTCAATCATTCGCTAGACCACCTCTATTCAATGGTAGTAACTTCAGTTACTGGAAGTTGAGAATGAAACAGCTAGTCATGGCCACAGATATGGACTCTCGAATTGCCATACAAGATGGCGTTACATTACCTAAAGGTGAGAGAGCCTCCGAATGGAATGAGGAGAAAGTCAAATTAGTAAAAAGTAATGCCAAAGCAATGACCTTTTTATTCTGTGCTCCAACTATAGCTAAGTATGATAGGGTATCATCTTGTTTAACTTCCAAAGATATATAAGATACTCTAACCTCAATATACGAGGTCACTTCTCAAGGCCAAAGGACTAGAAGGAATATTCTGATTGGAGAATTGGAAAGTTTTAAGATGTTTGACACTGAAAATATATCTAAAATGTTTGCAAGATTTTCTAAGACTACTAATGCATTAAAAAATCTTAGAAAAATAATTTCTGAATCTGAACAGGTTATGATGATCTTAAGAGCCCTGCCCGAGTCATGGACTCCAAATATCACAGCCATTGAGGAGGCAAATGATTTAAACACTTTGAAGTTAGAAGATCTCATCAACTCACTCATGTCTCATGAGCTGATAAAGAAAAGGATTGAGGAACATCACAAAGAAAAAAGAGTAATTGCCTTAAAAGCAACATAAAGCTCGGATGAATCCACGTCCTCTTCCCAAAATGATGATGAGAAAATCACATTACTCATAAGAAAATTCAAAAAAAATGTGAGAAAAGGGAAGAACTTTGGCTCTAAAGGATTCAAGGAAATAAGTAGAAGAGAAAAGAAATAAGAAATAACCAAATACTACAAATGTGGTGGAGTGGGACACAAGCAAGCACAATGTCCCACACCAGAAGAAAACAAAACAAAAGAATGACAAGAGAAGAAAAATAGAAGCAACTTCAAAAGATTTCCAAAGCCTAAGGGTAGAGGAATGTATGCAAATGAGAACACCTCAACAACAAGAAGCTCATCAAATGAAGACCTTGAAGCCACCAATTGTGCACATATATGTTGCATGGCGAGAGTTGAAGAAGAAAACGTATTGAACTGCCTCACTGCAACTGAAGTAATAGAAGAATTAACCACATCAACCGACTGTACAAGCAGTGAAGAGGTAACATCTAAACTCAACCACTCTAATTTCAAGTCCATCTATTCCTTCACGCATATGGTCTCAAATGTGTTGAGTTAGATGAATTGCAACAAGCCTATGATTCATTGTATGATGAAATCAAGAAGTTGGGCAGTAAATATACATTAAAGAAACGACAATATGACTTAATTATTATTACAAATGGAAAACTAGCAGAAAGGGTCAAGTGCTTAGCGGATGAGAATAATGTCTTGATATATGAAGTTGAAAGGCTAAAGAAAGACAATAAAATATTGAATGAATCATTAGCCAAATTTTTTGACCAAAAGGTTGTAGGTGTCAAAATATTTTTAAATATGATCGCCTAAAATAATAGAAAAGGACTTAGGTATTCCACATTTGAGCAAGGTGAAAACAGCAAGTTAAATGCTCCAAAATGGGTGAAATCTCAAGCCAAGGCAACTATTTTTTATCATAAATCAAAACTGAACAATGTTGCTTGGATTAGACGACCATCTTGGGAACCACATTGTCATGGAGCCTTACTCCAAGACTCCCAAGGGCATGTAATTTTTATAATAAATTTAATTATAAAATTTATCAATGTAGAATCAAAAAATTATACGACCAAGGCGCTAAATTAGTTTCGGTACCAAAGAGCATTAGATTTGTGTCTTCCGAAGTACAGCAACGTAAAGTCCAATAGCTCACTAACCTAAATAGACCCACAAAATGGGCACCAAAGAGATAAGCTTTATGTAAAAATTTTTGCAGGTTTGTCTTAGAGTTAAAGCTAATAACACATGGTTCATGGATAGTGGTTGCTCAAAACACATGACTGGAGATAAAGCTTTATTCCATGATCTCAGACCGTATAATGGAGGTACTGTTGAATTGGGAATAATGAAAAAGGTAAAATTAATGGTAAGGAAAATGCTTATGGTATTTCAAATTCATGATTCATGTATAGAGGATGTGTTGTTTGTTAAAGGACTTAAACACAACTTAATGAGTATTCGTCAATTATATTACAAAGGTTACAAAGTCGTATTTGAATCATCTATATGTAATGTTTTTTATGAAAATCATATAGTATTTAGTGGGAAAAGATATGAAAATATATATTTGGTTTCCCATATTGAATTGGATGAAAAATGTTTTATGGCTATTGATAACGATCCATAGGTATGACATAAAAGACTTAGACATACAAACATATCAAACATTAAGACCCTATGTAAAAAGAGCTTAGTAGAAGGGTTACGAAAACTCAAATATGATAAAGACAAAATTTTCAAGGCATGTCAAGTATCCAAACAATCTAAAATTTCATTTTCACCTAAGAATGTGGTGTCCCCATCCTGAGGCATCGGATCCTTACTCCAGGACTATTATCGATTGATAAACGTGAGTCAGGATTGTCGCCCTGGTCACACGGCGGGATTTTTTTCTTCATTCAATCAATTTTCAAATTTTAAAGTATCTATCACTTGTAATCCATTTCATGATCGCATTCATAACATCTTACATGATTTATTACATCAAAGGTCATCATTACCCCATAAATCATGTTCATACACATAGCATTCATCTTAATACATGCAGAGGAATATAAGAGCATAGTTTTTTACATGATTTATTACATCAAAGGTCATCACTGCCCTATAAAATCATGTTCATATACATAGCATTCATCTTAATACATGTAGAGGAATATAAGAACATAGTTTTTCTTCATTTAAACCTGTTCTCTTCTCCTTGATCCTCCTTGTACCTGTCTAGGATTAGGGAAAACAAAACATGAGTACTGATACACAATAAAGCAAGCATTTTCCATTTTAAAATATTTTCATGATGACATTTTTTTCCTATCAAACATTTTTGTGACCCAATCTTGGGAAATTTATAAAACAATGCATATGTGATGCATCGTTTCTCCTCATAATGGGGTGATATGCTAGCTTGGCAACCACCCTCTTGATCTTGCTCCCAATTCGGGAGAACGCCGTCGGCCCCTGACCTATATCAGCGGCTTAGTCACACTAGAGGGGGACGTTCGGTCCGCTTATGCCTCTACACTTGACCTAATTCTCGTGCTCCATGAACCGTGCTCCAAGCACCAGTAGACGACACTTATCAAGTAATCATCTACCTCATTCATCATTTGGATGTCGCTAGCCTCTGGCCTATATCAGTAACTTGGTCACACTAGAGGGGGACATCCGGTCCGCTTATACCTCTACAGTGGACTAAATTCTCGTGCTCAATGCACCAGCAAATGACACTTACAATTGATCATCCACCCCACTCATGATTCATGCTAGCATGCTTTTTTCCCAAAAAAACTTTTTTTTCAAATACTAGTTGCACAAAGCAATTATTCAAATTCATTTGCGAGAACATAAACAAATAACAATGTAGGGATGGCCACCTTTAAATAATTTAAAACATTCAAGTAAAACAATTTGCAACATTTTTCCAATATTTGAGGAAAATAATATTTTCAAAGTCTTTCTTGCTTACCTTTAGTTCAACTTGAACCTTCCTCTCTCTCTGTCTTTTCCTATATAAATAAAAAGGGTTACTTTTCACACTTGCATCATATCTTATGCTTTCATGCCTTGCCTTTTTATGCATTTATATGCATTTATCACTTGTTCCCAACCCCTACATGATCTCAATCTATATGTAACCCTAAGTAATTCAACTTTACTCAATTCTTCTTTGAGATGAACACTTTCATCTTTTATGTTACATATTTTTAATATTTTCAAATGATGAGTCATTCACTTGACTAAATACCCTAACCTAGGGCCTTTAATCTCCTTTTAATCATTCAAACACTTGTGTAACACTTATTTGAAATTTTAACAACCAAGTTCAAGCATAGTTTCTCCACTTCCCATTTATCCTTCTAATAATCACCTTCTCACACCTGTATAGTCTAGAAATGGATTATTTTGAACACTAACTTTTGTAGTCATTCAAGACAATTATTTACAACTTATATTGAGTAATTCCCTCATCAAATTTCTAGAATTTATTTCCATTTATCAAAAGAGCCCTATACATGTATGAATTCACCACTTATTGACTCAAAAATTGCATATTAATCATTCATAGTATGGCTACTGCTTAACAACTTTGGTGTTCACTTTAGAGGCTTGTTTATATCATATAACAAGTAAAATTTCAAGTAAAATTTCTATAATAACAACTCTCCCTAAAACAGCCACATATAACCTTGTTTTAGGCGAGTTTCCTCCTCATAATCGCATATCAACTAGTATACATAAAATATACTTACTCAACAAGTATATTTGCTTTCAACACTCTTAATTACATTATTCGGTAACCTATACATCATATGATAATCAAATTATCACTAAACATATTTTTATTTTTAATTATCACCATAGTTAGATGTTACTTAGCATAGGGTAACTAATCGTCAAAATACAACACATAACTTAACCTATTGTTTGGACGTCCCTTTCTCTTATACATACATCATTTTAGCATATAAATAAACATTAACTTAGCATAGCATAAACCTAACAATTAACAAAATAGAAAATTAAAATTTGAAACCCGTTGGACGTGATGCAGATGAATTAAAATTCTTTGATAGATCATCTGCATCACTCCGGAAGATCCAAATATGAAGCTCCTATTTTGGAGGAAATCACGAACGAAGTAAGTAGATGTCGCCTCTCATTAAATTAGTGATATAGAGCTGATGCAAAATGGTAGTGTCCAACAATTTCATGGTTTAGAACATCAGGGTTCGTGACAGTTTATGATTAATAGGGTTTGGGAAAAAATCGAATGTTACTATGCAATCTTTGAACAATAGATGAACCATTAGCAGTCTTTACATGATTAAAACATGACACTTATTCAGTGGGTTGAATCAGGAAGAGGGACTAGAGGTTTTACCTTTTGGCATCCATCATGTGTTTGAGAAAATGCTTGTGTGACTGTTAGTATGTTAGATTTAAAGTAAATTTGTTAATTTTACTGATATTATATGTGTGGTTTGTGACATTCATTCTTGTGTATTATGGATGATGTGCTATCTGAGATGGGTGATTGTAAAGGGTTGTTCATGGCCCTAAGTTGACATGAGGAGAGAACTGTATGCCGTATTTGGTTTATATGCAAATATATGTATATGATATTGGGTGTGGGTGTTAGACTCATATGTCTCATATGATCATTTAAGAATAATTTTTTTATTGTCATGGCATTTGCATCCGGAGTCTTATTTCTTTCACTTTGTGCTAACTGCTATCTACTTACTGAGTCTGTTGAAACTCACATGGTTTATTATTTTGTCATTAGATTACAGGTCAAGTGAGGAGTCTCGAGATGGGACCGGAGGAGGACCTAACCTTAGAACATATAGATTAGCATTTGTATTTTTAATTATTTTGGATTTCTTTTTATGCTAATGTATGCAGGCATTTAGATCCAACCGTAACAAACATTTTGTATGTGGTAACTTTAAACTAGTCATAATCTTTGTAGACACACGTATGTGATCTTTTAAGTTACCTGTGATGTAATGATGTGTTATGATGATTTTCCTTTTAGATGGATGTCTTTATAGTATGGGCATGTGACTGTGTGAATGTAGGGCTAAAGGTTTATATTTTGAGATGAAATTATGATATTCATTTCTCCCTTATAGTTATGGGGAGATGCTGCCGAATTTTTCTTAGGTTATATGGTACTCATTAACTAGTTATTGAGAATATCTAAGCAATTGAGCATCACATTTGCCTTTGTATCTAAAATAGAGCCAAATTTAATTAATCAAGCTCTTAATGAAGAAAATTGGATCATGACCATGTAGGAAGAGCTAAATCAATTTGAAAGGAATCAAGTATGGCATCTAGTTTCTAAACCTAAAGATTACACGGTCATTGGTACTAAATGGGTTTTTAGGAACAAATTAGATGAAAGTAGACTTATTGTAAAAAACGAAGCTAGACTTGTAGTCAAAAGGTATTCACAAGAAAAAAGAATTGATTTTGAGGAATCATACGCTCTAGTGGCTAGATTAGAAATCATACGCATCCTATTGGCATTTGCATCTCATATGGGCTTTAAACTATTTCAAATGGATGTAAAAAGTGTATTTTTGAATGGATATCTTAATAAAGAAGTGTATCTTGAACAACCTCCTGATTTTAAAGAAAAAGATCAATCTAAATTTATATATAAGTTGACCAAAGCCTTATACAGACTAAAACAGGCTCTAAGAGCTTGGTATGAGAGGCTAAATAAATTTTTAATTGATCACAATTTTCAAAGAGGAAAAGTTGATACTACCCTTTTCATTAAGTACAAAGGAAAAAATATACTAATTATTCAAATTTATGTTGATGATATTGTATTTAATGCTACCAATGAATCTCTATGCGAAGAATTTTCCAAGTTTAAGTAGAATGAATTTGAAATGAGCATGATGGGCGAGCTCAATTTTTTTCTTGGATTGCAAATCAAGCAATTAAATGAATAAATTTTTATAAATCAGTCCAAATATGTCAAAGAAATGCTCAAAAAATTTGAAATGCATAATAGTAAAGGAGCAAATACACCAATGAGCGCAAACATTAAAATCCACAAGGATGAAAGAGGTAAACAAGTTGAACAAAAATTATATAGGAGTATGATAGGATCTTTTTTGTACTTGATTGCATCTAGACCGGATATATTATTTAGTATTTGCATGTGTTCTAGATTTCAGTCATTTCCCAAAGAATCACATTTAATAGCTATGGAAAAAAAATTTAGATATTTAATTGACACTAAAATTGTTCCCATCGAATAAAAGGTGGTCTAGTGAAGAATTGTCTTTTTACAAATGCATAAAAGGAAGTTGATTGAGAAATCATCTAGTATGATAACTCTTCACAAATGGCTTGAAGTCTACTCTGATATCACTTATTGGTCCCGAGAGATGACTTTACCTAAGAGGAGAAGGGTGAATTAGGTAATTTAAAATTTTTTACTTGAATCCTTTGAGACTAATTTCCCTTAAATGAAACGTATAGAGGTAATGCAATAAAGCAAGAAAACGAAAATAGATGCGCAAAGAGAAATTTTTATAATTGTTCAGGAAACCCCCCACTCCGCTCTTCCAATCACGCATCCCTTATGTCTTAGATTTTACTACAACTTAATAAATAAACCTTAGAGACTTAACTCTCTATTAAATTGTAGCCCTAGGAGGTTTTTATAGTAACACACAAGTAGTTTATAAGTACCACTCCTACCACTCACTACTTGTTAACATACCTTATCCTTGGTCTCCACATCAAGCCAAGTGCTCGGTTACAATAAATAATTTGAAATAAAAATAAGCTACACTTTACAATATGTGTAAATCTTTGTAGTAAAATAAGCAAGCTTTGAAATTGATGAAGAGAGTAGTTAAGCTCTGAAGCTTTTACAGTGGATTTTAGAGCTTGACTTCAGAACACTTAAGCGAAGCTTTGAATGCTTGAGATTTGAAAGGTGAGAGCATAATCAATGCCTTAGTTAAACTCCATTAACTCTACTTGATGAGTCTTTTATAGCTTGAAGGATTTTTAAACGTTTAGTAATAGGTGACGTACATTTAATGCGCTGATTTTTAAAAAAATTTTGATCATTACAACTAAAGTCACAATTAGATTCGACTTAGCTTACGACTTCACCTAAGTCATAAGTGAAGTCGATTTGGGTATCGACTTTATTGCTCCATTTTCTTCTAGAAAACTTTTCTTCAAGTCTTGACCTTCAATTTGCTTGTGGAGTCAACTTTGTGGCATGATGTCACCTAAGTCACAGATGAAATCAATTTCAGCTTCGACTTTGCAATGTTTTAGAACTTTAGTTCCTTAGCCTTCATTACTTCTTCATTTCTTCTTCCAAGTCTCTTCTTGGGTCGCTTTAAGTTAGACTTCAACTAAGTCACAAGTGAAGTTGACTTGGGATGCAACTTTAATATCCGTTTTTGAGACGGAAAATTTATGCATCTATTTGTTCTTCTAAGTCACTAGCTACAGTCGAAGTTGAACTTCACCTAGGGTGTGTTTGTTAACGAGTAAATATTGTTAAGTTAAAACTTTTTAATTTAAAATTTTTCACTCTTCATAACTATCCTATTTTTTAATCATTTCTTCACATTTTTCTATACAATTATCCTACTTTTCAATCATTTCTACACAACTAACCATACAACTAACCTATTTATTTTAACTTTATCCAATTTACTCTTCATCATTACCCTTATCATATCACATCATTTGACAACTTCTACTCTCTATAATTTTTCATCAAAAGTTTTATCCATTCATAAACACACTCCTAAGTTGCATCTAGAATCGACTAAAAGTGCAACTTCAAATATCATTTTTGAGTCGGACAGTTTTGGGCTTCCTTGAAGTCTCCAAGCCGCATGCTGGTGTTAAATTTATCTTTGGCTTCATTCAAGTCATATTTAGAGTCAACTTGGTGTTCGACTTCAATAGTTTATCTCCCCTTTAAAATTTTCTTTTTTTGAAAATGCATTTCAAGTTGATTGTATAGTCGACTTGGGTTGTGACTTTACCCAAGTCACTTTTGAGGTCGACTTGAATATGCGACTTTAACTATGTACTCTTGAGTTTAAATTTTTTATCTTTCATACAAATACCCAAAATTGCATTAGTAACCTTTAATATTTTAAGTTAATTGGTAATCATCAAAATTCAAGGTTTGCAATTTGCATTAGTTGAGTTCACATAGATCCCTTATAACATTGGATGATGTTAGTGAAAAAAGATGCCTGGGCTAGAACTCATAAAAGAGATAGTGGATAAGATTTAGCTTATTCAAGAAAGGTTAAGAGAAACATAGAGTTGACAGAAGAGCTACATGCAATGGTGAAAGGAGACCTTTAGAATTTGAAGTTAGAGATCATGTATTCTTGAATGTTTCTTCGATGAAAGGTGAAATGAGATTCAGGAAATAGGGAAAGCTTAGCCTCAAATTGTTGGTCCATTTGAAATTTTAGAGAAGATTAGAGCTATAGCTTACAGGTTAGCTTTTTCTCCACTTCTAGCAAGTACTAAGAATGTATTTTATATATCTATGCTGAGAAAAATTATTGCAGATTCGAACACCATATTGAAAAAAGCAGAGGATATTCAATTAGATGAACACCTTGTAATGCAGAAGAGCCAATTCGCTTTCTTAGAAATAATGAATAACATTTGAGGATTAGACTATCAATTAGCAAGGGTTCAATTGAGTCATTATACACCGGAAGAAACAACTTGAAAGTTGGAAGAAGAAATTTGATTAAACATTCAAGTCTTTTTAATAAGGTTAGTTTTGAAGATAAAATTTTTTAATAATAGAGAAAGTAATGACCTTGATTTTTATTTATTATTAAGTTAACTTAGAAGTATTGCAAAATAAGATTTATTGCTTTAAAAAATAAAAAGAGTAAAATATATATAAAGGGGTTAAAAAGTTAGCTTTAAAAAGGAAAAATAATTTTTAGGAGCTTTATAAATAGATTTTGAAGAAGTGATAGTCGAACGAAAATAACTATTTTAAATTTAGAATCTAAGAAAAAATTTGAAAGTCAAATCCAACCGCCGGAACCGTCAATGTTGGGCTGACATGCCGTGATCTGTTGTTGGGTTGATGGTAGTGTGGGCTCGCACAAGTGCATGTGCCATGCCTAAGCTGAGTAAGGGCTCACAGGCCGCATTTGGGGCTTGGGCCTAGGCACAAAGCCCAGTCGACAATCGTGAATACCTTTTACTTTCATACATGCGAATACTTACTCTTTCAACTACCTAATAGACAACTTAGATTCAATGGGCCATATCTTCCTATCTTGATGTTTGGCCAAAATTTGTGGTGTAGGCTAATAGATACCCGATTTACCATATAGATGGTTGGATTTATAAAATGATATTAATAAATAAATATAAAAATTGCAATTAATAAACATGAAATTAAGACAAATACATTCTATAAAATTAGGAGTGCATGGCTGGGGTTCTGCCAAAAGCTAGTGGAATAGCTTATGAAGAGGGGAGAAGAATTTGGAGGATGATTTTTTGAAATTAGAGGTATTTATAATTTTATTTCTTTTAGTTCTTGTTCTAATCATTTCAAAATTCAAAAAATATAATTTTGTATTTATTTTCAATAATCATGAGTGAAAAATACTTAGAGAATAATAGGGGATAAATATTATTTTTACAAAATATTAAATTATATATACAAATTATTAGGTAATTATTCCTATTTTTAGTAATGAAAAAATTATGAAAATATCTAATAAAGCTATTTCATAAGAAAAATCATGTTGATCCATCAAGATAGGTTGCATATAACATAAATTTATTTATTTTCATTTTTCTCTGCTTAAATAATATTCCTGTATTTATCCTAATCATTGTGCATTTATTTGATGATAAATCATGAAAAAGCCTAACCATATTATTTTATCGCGAAAATTACGTGGAACTGTAAAAAATTGTTAGATCTAATGAGTATCATTTGATTCAATTTTTGATCTATTTGAATAATATTTTTATATTATTGTAATTGTTGGACATTTAATTGTCATAATGCATAAAAATTTTCATATAACGTGTTTTGATGTAAAAATATTATGAGATAACTAAAATGGCTTCATAATATATTATGTAATTTTTAATAAATATTTCTACGGTTTGAGAGAATTTTGTAGTAAGATTATTATTTATAGGGTGTGTTTGGGAATGGATAAAACTTTTGATGAAAAGTTGTAGAGATGAAAAGTTGTCAAATGATGTGATATGATAGGGGTGATGATGAAGAATAAATAGGATAAAGTTGAAATAGATAGGTTGTTGTGTTGGTAGTTGTGTAGAAATGATTGAAAAGTAGGGTAGTTGTATAGAAAAATGTGAAGAAATGATTAAAAAATAAGGTAGTTGTGGAGAGTGAAAAGTTTTAGATTGAAAAGTTTTAAATTGACAACTTTTTGTTGTTAACAAACACACCCATAATACCTAATTTAAGTGTATTCATTTCAATTGGATCTAGAATGCCATTTATCATGATTGTTACTTATTTACTCTATCTCTATTACACATTGAAAATTTACTTACTTATTTGTTATCGATATGCTTTAGCTATATATTTTTAGTATTTAATGTGTCATCATAATAGGAGGCACCTTAGACCTTAAGAATATGACGTGTTATGCCTTGAATCTCAGTTAATTAGACTCTATCTGATTTGGGCTTGACAAAATTATATACAAGGTTAATGGTCTTTTTAGCAGATCTCTAATGACATAAATATATATAGGGTGCGTTTGGTTGGAGGTAAAACTTTTTGATGAAAACTTTTCAGAGTAGAAGTTGTCAAGTTGATAGAAAATGATGTGATATGATAGGGGTAGTTGTATGGGTATTTGTGTGGAAATGATTGAAAAGTAGAGTTGTTTATATAGGAAAATGTGAAAAAATAATTAAAAAGTAAGGTAGTTATGGAGGGTGAAAAGTTTTTAATTGAAAAGTTTCCATTGACATGTTTTGTATGTAACCAAACACACCCATAAGATAAAAATTCGTGAATATAAAAGATATTTTTAAAAATTCTTCACCGTAAATAAAATTAAGAGTAAAATTTGTAAATAACGACGACGAGAACGACGACGACGATGGGAGCTGGGAGCGTGCAACTTCAAAAGCTCGAACTTTTACAATCGGACTCTAACGTGGACTCCACTCTCCGCCGAATCTATTCAAGATCGGACGCTAATGGCGTTGGCGTCGTTGTCACCGCCGCAGTACCCTGTCCTACGTTCTTCGTCTCATTTTTCTTCATTTCCCTCTTCTACACATTTGCCTCTGTTTTCCCGCCTCCTCCATCTTCCCCCTCTTCGAGTTCCACCGTCCTCCTCATTTCCCAACCAATCCCATTCCCATCATCATCATCATCGTCATCCCTTCAATTCCATTCCCCCCAAACCCCACTCCCAACGCCTCAAAACCCTACTCCGACTCTTCCCCCGTCTCACAATCTCACCTGCCACCGAGCCTCTCATCGCCCCCCCCACAACGAATGGGGAATGTGGACCGCGCTCTTCACCGCCGGCGCCTTCGGCCTCTGGTACATAAATATCCCTTTCCTCTCGAGTCTCAATCAATCTTTCACGTCATCTTGGTGTTTTTGCTTTTGGAAGGTCCGAAGAGAAGACCAAGGCTGGGAAAGCGCTCAGCGGCGCACTGGTTACTACTCTCGTTGCGCTTGCAGCCAGCAACATTGGCATCATTCCCTGCAAGGCACCCGCTTATTCGGTTGTTCTTGACTTTCTGCTGCCCATTGCCGTTCCTTTGCTGCTCTTCAGAGCTGATCTCCGTCGGATACTGCTGTCCACTGGCACCTTGCTTCTCGCCTTTTTGCTCGGATCTGGTAAAAATTCTTATTATTTATAGAAAGCAAAAAGAACCTTCACCATCAATATATGAACTAGAAAGGGGGAGTGAGTTTTTGCGCAGTCCCACATGCCATTGTAACCAAGCAGATGGCGAGGATGGATAAAGATTCCTACCTGATCAGCTGAGCTGTAGCTTACCTATGAACACGTAGGGCTGCAAAGCTTCATGGGTATCCCCAAACCATTTCTCTGTCTATGATATTTAAGCGTTGGATCAACCAGTTGTTTATCTATGTTCATGCTCTTTGAGCATTCGTGTGCATTCATCCCAATGATGATCTCAATGGGTAGAATGTAATGTCTTATGAAACTAGACTCTCTGCCACAGATAACTGTATTATTAAGAACAAAGCAGTACATAACCCACACCCTGTTCTTATACATTGCCATTAGAAGTTAGTGAATCTGATTGTTTTGATCCTCTTAGGCATATACATCAGTAGCAGGGTAGATGGGAGAATAAGCATGAATAAAAAGAAATTCCCTTCCCTTGATGACAGGAGATGTTTTATGTCCTGATTGTCCTCATCAATGAAGATTTTTGTATTTCTAATTTTTTCTGCTTAACACAACTAATTGAGGTCATTTGCAAAACAATAATTTAATTTACTCATAATTGATATTCATAAATCTCTTTGGGATTTACCTATTAGTTGTTGGAATTTATGTCTTACAGGTGAATATAGAAATTAAGAAACTTCCAAATTCTTGAATTAATTCTTGCCCACAGTCACTTATTTCACAGTTTTCAGGGTTCGATTAGGTTCTATACTTCTACTTTTGTATGCGAACACATTGTAGGAAGGGGAGCAATGGTAAAAGTTGTCACTGTGTGACGGGCTCGAGTCATGGAAACAACCTCTTACTTTGCGAGGTATGGTTGTGTACTATAGACCAAAAATGGTCCGATCCTTCTCCAGACCTCACACATGGTGAGAGCTAAATGCACTGGCCCTGCTTTAAAATTTTTTTTTTCTATGTGAATACATTGTAGGCTAGTTGACAGAAAGGCACATTGTATGTCCATTCTCTTCAGTGTAGGTGTGGACATGATTTTGCAGACAGTGACTTTTGTCAAAGATTTAATAACACTGTAGTCTTGTAAGTTCCTTTTCGTTGATGCCTTCATGCACCTGGTATAATCTCAAGACAATGTTACTTATTGTCTTTCTAGTTCATGTGTTATCCATATTCACATTTCCATTTGTGTAGTATCTGATCATTCTCATACAAGAATTCCAAAGTGAACAAACCAACAAAGTCAAGTGACCTAGTATGGTTTAGACGACTGCCTCCTTGACTGTATAAGCAATTACCCAACGAAGGAGACAGCCCTGCTGCAAGAAAATAAAATAAAATAAAATAAAATAAAATAAAATAAAATAAAATAAAACAATGAAAGAAGGAAAGAGAATAAGATAAAATAAGGGTGTGTTTGTTTGCATAAAAAACTTTTCAATCTTCACAATTACCCTATTTTTTAATCGTTTCTTCACATCTTCATATAACACTACCCTACTTTTAAATCATTTATATATAATTACTCATATCAATAACCTATCTAATTTAACTGTACTCTCTTTACTTCTCGTCCTTACCTCTATCATATCACATTACTTCTCTTATTTCAAAAAACCCTAAAACTTTTTATCTAAAAGTTTTATTGCTTCCCAAACACACCCTAAAATAAAATAAAACAATGAAAGAAGGAAAACGAACCTGAATTTCTTATAACCTTAAGCCACGGCCATTTCTGTGGTGATATATTGATACTCCTGATCGCTGTAAGATTGACTTACCTAGAATCCTCTTCCATCAGACTCAGATTGTCAATTCTCGTACAAAAATTAACATGCTAATGCAATGTTAAGATAGCTACAAATTCTTCATAAAAGAAATAATTACCAGCTGTTAAACGAGCACTCAATGTGAACATTGAAAGAATGAAGGTATTATCGCTAAGTTGAAGATGAGTGATAGGGAGGAACTATAACTTTCATGTTAAACCTTAGCACAAGTAGGTTATGAGCATTGAGCAAGGAAACACATGTTAGCGGAAAAAAAACTCTTTCGAGTGCTATTTTTACTTGTTTGCATAAATGTCGCAACTTGAATAGGATACCTATGAACCAACCAGGAGCTGACTTGCTTTTGGGTGTGGTAGATTCCACATTCTCTACCCATAGGATAAAGTTAGTTCCACCTTTATTATCCATGTCAAATATATGTGTAGAGTAGGTTTTATGCCATGAGTGCCCAGAATTGTTCCCATATATCATGAAAGAATAAAATACATTGAAAAATCATGATCAATCCTAGGGAATCAGTTTCCTAGAGATTTCCAAGGAATCCCTTGGTTTAATGATTTAATCATTTTTTTTTGGAAATCCAATCTATTCATTTTGTATGAAATTATTTGTTTAGTCAGGATTATAATTGTTATTTTAGAAAAAAAAATGTTGTTGGAACAACAAAATCATCCAAATGCAAACATTTTAAGGGTGAAAAATGTTTATTTTAAGTTATTTTTTAATCACAAAATTTTATTAACATGATAATCACATGTCTAGCTAAATAAGTAAGTTGGCATCTGTAGTTATTTGAATCTTATTTGAATCCTAGCTGCTAGCATAGACTCAAGCGAATCAAGCATTCAGTGAAATATACTGTAGAATAAATTTGAGTACGTCAGATGTCATTAGGCATCTGCTTTTCGGTCTTTTTGGTCAGATGTCAAAAAAAAAAAAGAAAAAGAAAAAAAAAGAAAAAACACTTTCTCGTTCTTTACTACACATCTTTTGATAGATGTAACATCTTAACTACCTAATTACTCTATTTTTCTACTATTATCTTTACATTCCAATCATCTTTTTCACATTCTCTATACAACTATCCTATTTATTTTATCTTTATTCTTTACTCCTAATCACTTCCCTATCTTGTCATATCACTCTCACTTTTTTCAAAAATTTTCCATTCCTACTTTCCTATATATATATATATAGGGCTGTTCCGGTGCAGCGTCACTGCACCGGAACAGTGGTGCAGTGGCCCCAAAATGGGGCCCACATTATTATTAAATTATGATCTACTCCACCCATTGTATTTAGAATAATGTATTCTATTACTATACCAATTTTCATCTCAATCAGATACTTTAAAGTTGTTATTTACATCAAAATATTTTATTACGTTGGATTTGTACCATTTTCAGATGGGACCCATAAACATATCTGATTGGGATGAAAATTGGTATGGTAATAGAATACATTATTCTAAATACAATGGGTGGAGTAGATCATGATTTCATGATCATGTGGGCCCCATTTTGGGGCTGCTGTTCCGGTGCAGCGTCACTGCACCGGACAGCTCTTATATATATATATAGTTAACCTTTTCCCAAATGGACCCTTACTGTAAACTATGTCACAATGCCTTTTCCTTCTATCGTTGTCTATAATATCTAGACTTGTGCAGGATCTTCTAAATGGATTCTTTCCTTGCTCAAATGCACTAAACATATGTGTTCTTTTCTGTACTTTCAGTTGCAACAACACTTGGAATGGTGAGAGCATATCTACTGGTCCCTACGCGATCACTTGGTAATGATAGTTGGAAAATTGCAGCTGCTCTCATGAGTAGACATATTGGTGGAGGTAAGCTCATAATTTGTTTTTACATTGTTTGAGCTCCTCCTAACCAAGAAAAAAGGATAAATGATTACAAGCTAAATTGGAAGCAATAGTATCATAATCAAAAGCACACAACCCTTGTTGTGCTTTATTTATTTATTTTTTGGTTTCTTGTTAATGTTCTTGGAAGCTACCGCATCATCCGGGATATCATAGAATTATGCTGTTAATCTTATCCCCTGAAAGTGTAATTCTGCAATGATGTTTAGACTGACTTTTTAGTGCTGGTGCATCTTGTCTTCCGTAGATTCCATTTAGAACTGTAGAGGACTTGTCTGAATGATGTTTTGTCTAAGTCATAGGAGGTTGCAAGTTGTCTGATCATCCTGAAAGTGTATCTTTTCTTCTGTAGATTCCTTTTAAAACTGTAGAGGACTTACCCTGGATGGTGGTTTGCCTAAATAATAAGAATGTAGAGGTTGCAAGTTTTTTTTTTTTGTTGTTGCAGCCTCCTGGGATCCTTATTATGACCACTACCTTGTTGTGAATATAAACAGATGGTGGCTACCACTTCTACTCACTTGGGAGAAGTTAATTTATACATCAAGAATTGTTTATGCAACATGACACAAAAGATGAGACCATGCAAAAAGTGTTGCAAATGGCAAATAGTGTGACTTTGCAGTGGTCTCTTCCCTTGCATATTGGAATTGAGATAGGAGATTGACAAGATCGAGAGAGGAAAGAGAGATGTAGAGAGAACTAAGTTTAACTAGCTAGCTAACTAATTCTAACAAAAAAAAAAAAAAAAAAAAAAAAGAATTCTGAAGGGTCTAAAAGATCTTCCACTTCATTAGAATACATGTATTTAGAGGAGTTCAAGACAAGCATTCTCATTTGTTGGCTATTGTGCAGATTTATGCGGGTTTGAATTATAATTTGAAATCAGAATTGGTGCCTACGAAATTGAAAGATTTGATAATTCATATCAAATGACAAAAGAATGAACAAGCAACATGACACAAAAGGCTTTAAGCCAAGATGTATGGAAATCTTTCTTCTCCAATACATGCCTCTTTTAATCTCAAACCTCTACTACTCAAAACTTCATGTTTCTCTTGGTTAAGCACTTAACTTAATGATGTAGGATGAGAAGCGTGAAGAAATAGAAGAAAGAGGAAGGATCCTCTTAGGAGAATAAGAAGGGAAAAAGGGGAGAAATCAAGAAGAATCTAGAGAAGATGAAATAAAATTAAAAAAGAAATTATAAGAACAAATAACAATCTCGACTCAATCCAATTTGATGTTCGTAAAATCCTAAGACAATGCATCTATTTATAAGAAAGATAAAACCTCAATGTGATTCTTTGTATCCAATCCTATTCTAGTGGGATATGCTTGGACTTCCTACATAACTCTTACACAATTCCAATTCTAATTCTCTATGTTATTGATTAAACTCTAACACGATCTAAACAATTAATCAAATATTAAATATCAAATCCCTAAAACAACATAATTAAAATATGATAACCTTTAAGCTTAATAAACCCTATTTTTAACGCAAGTCTAATAGTCTTTTACATCACTTAATAACTTTAATGATTAAGTCAGGTGCCAATTAAATCCAAAGTTTGAAGCACTGGAAAGAAGTTCAAGAGAGTTTTAGGGAGTGACATTCATTAGACTGTGGGTATTCTTGTCTAATAGGATGACTTTAAGTTTGAAAGGTTCTACCGTATCTTCTTAGCTTCTCTCGAGCTTATAAATTGTCATGACTCAGACCCAAGGTGATGCCTCATGCTGGCTCACTGGAGGACCTCATCAAATACCTGAATGACCTTTAATGAGAATTCCACTCTTAATGCATGAGTACGGGAAATAAATTCTATCCACATGATCCAACAAGTAATTATTACAAAGTGTTCCACAAAAAAATCACTAAAAAATGATGTTCAAATGTCTGTTCACATCATATTTCAAAAAGAAAATAAAAATTAAATTTCTCCACACAATAAAAAGAAGGCTTCTTGCTTAACTGCTTGCCATGCATATACTGACCAGACAGTTCAACATTACTTGAAAAAGTTAAAACTTATGTAGGACAAGTTCCCTAGGACTCAGTAAGAAGGGAATAGAAACATCATTCAATAATGGTAGATATGGATGCATACTATCATTGTATATACTTGCAGAAAAATGTACGCTTACAAGTATGGATTTATGTTAGGTAACCTTCTAGCAAAGCTCAGGATTTACTCTCAAATCATGTATTGGGCAACTTTTCAGCTAACCCTAGAGACAAACTTGAAAGCTAACACTAAATGGACTGGGTCCAAAAACACTCGCATTTCCAAAATAAACAATACATTCATGAACATATTCTTAGTATATTTAAAGCATGGCAACACATACAATATTTGTTCAATCATTTGTACACAGCAACAAACACGAATAACCCACTTTAACATTCATAAGAATCCATTATCATCACATTCTAAAAAGCTATTCTTAATAACATAGATTTTTAAACAAGCAAACTGCCTAAAAACAGGTATTCAGCCAACTTGGGTTGAAAATCCATTAAAAACATTCACTACATATTTCTGATGGGCTATGTTCGGGCTGCCTTGGACTTGCCGGGCATGTGGGCTTGGCCTGTTCTGGAGCTTGTATGGTAAGCTCACATCAGTTCTGGCCCTGCTATGGAAGAGGCTTGGATGGAAATGAAGAGGAGGAGGGTGAGGATGTGGGCTGGATGGGAAATTGGTCTAACTGTTGTGCTCACCCAGTGCCTAATCAATCAGCATAATTAGAGAGGAAGATGGCTCTAGGTGGTGACATCTAGCAAGGTAGGGACATCCAATGGCCATGGATGCTGGCTATGATCAACGTTCAATTTTTTTTTTATTTTCTTAAATATGCACCCATGTGTATCTCCTTTTCCATTAACTCCCATCATTAAATAAAACATATACTCCTAAAACCATCAAATATAATATAACAATAGTTTTCCCAAACCATCTATCTAACGTTGTCATCCCACCCTTCATAGTTATATTCCATCTATCTTTCATCTTATCACCTTATGAGTAGATCACATTGTATAATAATTTAAATATGCATCTATTCCCTGTTTACTTGTTTCACTTTCAACCATCTCACCACTACATCTTATAGAAGGGCTATATGTAAACTATTCCATCACACCCAACCCATTGCCATCAATATTGGATCTAGGATGGGAGTAAAATATGATAATTTTCATTTCATTATAAGATGACAATGTTCATCAATGCAATTACATAAAATAGAAGGTGCGTATTTATATCATCATCTAAATAAAACCATAAAGAGGATCATTTCATTGATTTACAAATTATATAAACAAAATCAACATCTCGACTCACCTTATATGTGCACCCATGATGGATTTTATGTCTAATCCAAGATTGCAATGAGTCTTCTTTCTGATTGTCAATCCAAGCCACTCTGCCTCTCTCTCTGTCTCTAAGCACACACACACACTCTCTCTCTCTCTCTCTCTCACACACACACACACACACACACACACACTTCCTTTCTCTCTTTGCCTTCTCATGCATATGAGGAAAAAGTGTTTGACGATAAAGGGTGGATGTATGCATCAACTTTCCCCATCATTAATGCATTTTATCACCTTATCTTGCATTTAATCATTCCTCATATTAAAGCAATGCCTGTCCTCCTAACTTTCCATGCACCCATGTCTAATCTTTGCCAAGCATTCACTTGCTTGGCATGTGAGGCATGTGGGCCCCACTAGCAGTAATTTGCAAAAGGTAAACTTTTCTTCAATCTTAAATGGTTAACTTATTTTAAGTCTCTTTTGTAAAATAACTAACTTAAACACATTTAAATCATCTAAATTAGTCAAGAGGTCAAAGATTACATCAGATAATCAAAATTTTAAACGTCGAAGAAGAAAAATTCAATGCGCCATGTAGAGCTAAGACACTAAGGATCAGATTAGTACATCCTTCCCTCAAATTAAATTTCATCGTCAAAACTTAATGGGTATCTGAGGGTTGAAAGAATTATGGGTAAAGCTGTTGCATGTCATCCTCGGGCAGCCTCACTCTCATTGCGGTTGCTCTACTGGACACAAACATGCCTCATTATCCTACCTCTCAAATATCTTTCTCGATAAGTGAGAATTTGCACTGGCCACTTTGCATATGTCAGATGTTCCTCTACATAGAACTCCTCCGCATATTACACGTATAGGATCTGCTACATACCTCAATTGTGAGACATGGAATGCATTGTGGACATTGGCTAACTATGGCAGTAAAGCCAATCAATAAGCAACACCACCAATAACCTCCAAAATCTCAAATGGCTCAGCGAAGTGAGGATGAAACTTTCTCGAAGTTCCAAACCTTTTTATATAAAAGTAAAACCTTCAGAAGCACATGGTCTCCTGCTACAAATTGGAGATCTTGATGCTTTCCATTCGTGTAATTTTGTTGTCAGTTTTATGCAACTAATAGATGTTTTTCCTTATCACTGGAATTCTCTGTTGCTTCCTTCACCAAGTTGGGTTTTAGCAACGCTCACTTGCTAACTTCATCCCAAAACATTGGCGAGTTGGCACCTTCTACCATACTATGTCTCAAATGAAGCCACGATAATGCTTAGCTGATGATTATTGTTATAAACAAGATTTGCTAATAGAAAATATTTGTCTGATGAGTCATGAAAATCAAATCCACAAGCTTGCAATAAATTCTCCAATATTCGAACTGTCCTTTCTGGTTGGCCATCACTTTGTGGGTTATAAGCCTTACTGAAATGTAATTTGTTCCCACCGCTTTCTGCAACTTTTGCCAAAATTATGAAACAAATTGAGGATCTTGATTTGACGCAATTGACATTGGCATGCCATGTAGTTTGAAAAATTTCTCTTACATAGAACTTTGCCATTTGGTTCATATTGAATGCAGAATGGGTAAGTCAATCCACTATCACCAAAACAGCATCATGGCGATGCTTCATCCTTGGCTTCACCATAAAAAATATCAGCCAAATTGTGAATGAGGAAGTTGAGGAAATGATTGATTTATTTCATGCTACATCTTCCTTACGAAACCAAAGAAAAAGTCAAGGTTGACTACTTCCATGAAGTAGAATAATCATAGAGAAGTATAGGATGAAAGTGTAAAAGAAGATCAAAGAGATGTGATGTGATGGTTTCCATGATAGATTGGACTGTTAATTTGTGTTAAAGCGAAGGAAAATAAAAATCCAAATTTGTACTGTGGTCAACTCCTATACAAGAACTGGAAGATGCATTTAAAATTTTTTATTTTTTTTAAGGTGTGGAGAATGATAAAAGATGCAACATACATAATAAAGGCTAATGCGTAAGATCTAGGATTTATTATGGCATGTGTTAAGCTCATATTATTTATGATTTTATTATTTAATGGTTTTATTTGGGTTTTCATGTAAGCATCAAGTGATCAAAACATAGATTAACTTGATGGATGGTCTATATCGTTATTTAGTTGGGATTTTATTATTACACAGTTAATAGGTGTTGCACTAGGATTGCATATAAAATTGCGCATAGAATTGCCTATGGTTCTTTCCCTATATACTGTAGACACTGAATATTATTGATTGATTGCTATTGCATATAATTTCATCCCTAAAATTCTCTATTATTATTCTACTTCTCTCTCAAATGCTGAATTCATCTAATTTCTTTCTGTCTCCCTTTTAGAGGATCTTTTTTTCTTTTACATTGTTCTCTTGTGCTGTACTAAAAGGAGTCAAGTAAATGACTTTAGCCAACTCTTAAACCATGAAAGGGAAATATGAGTGAGCATTGAGTACAACAGAAGAGAAAAAATTTCTATTTTGGCCTTGATGTAATTGTCAATTTTTTTTTCTATTTTAGAAGAAGTTTGGATACTTATTTCCCTAATGGTTCTGGCACATGATGAAAATTTTATGGTTTTTGCTGTTCTCAATGTGGCAATATTGATAATTTTTTTTATCTGTACTTGGGTGTCGTAGCTGTTAATTATGTTGCTGTCTCAAAGGCTCTTGGTGTTTCTCCGTCAGTTTTGGCAGCAGGGCTAGCTTCAGACAATGTTATCTGTGCAGTATACTTTACATCACTATTTGCATTGGCATCTAGAATACCTACTGAGACTTCAACATCTACCAAGGGTGCAATTCTCCTTGTTTTGAGAACTTTTCATGTTTTTGCCTGTTTTCAATATTACTGTCCATACTGTTGCAGAACAAAATAGAGTACTTGTTTTAGTTATAGAGTAATTGGTAGGGTTTAGTTTACTTTATTCATGTTTATGATATTTGGGCATCTAATTCTTTAATTTGTGCTGTGACATATACATCAAGTGTTTAGAATATATCAACTTGATAAATGATTTAGATTTTATTTTACTCTTTTATGTAGGGTTTTGAATCAGTGTTGTTAGAACCGGACCGGACCGGCCGGTCCGACCGGTCTAACCGGGAACCGGTCAAATGTCCGGTTCGTTTGCCTACGGTTCGGTTTAATTGTATTAAACCGCTCGAACCGTAGAACCGGCGGTCGAACCGGACATTGCGGTTCGACCGTATGCGACCGGTCTGTCGGTTCGACGGATGTTAAAAAAATAAAAATGTTTGTCGTCGTCAGCTCGTCGTCGACGACGACGAGAAGCCCCAAATCGCCCCAAATCGAGAAGAGGAGCTCCACCGGCAACTTCCTATTGCGGTGCTGCTCCCGGCGTCTTCATCTCGTCCGATCGGCATTCGGCAACAGCAAAGCAACTACCTCCTTTCCATTTCCGGCAATCGGCAGAGCAGCGACGTCCGATCTGCGTTCGGCGACCAGTAGAGCCACGAGTCTCCATTTCCGGCGACGAGCAGCGACCTCGTTTTCATTTCCGGCGACCAGCAGAGGAGGGACGTCCAATCGACCATGAGAAGCCCCAAATCGACAAGAGAAGCCCCTAGCTCACGACGTCTAGGCATCTTCATCTCGTCCGATTAGCATTTGGCGACAGCGAAGCATCAACCTCTCCATTTCCGGCGACGAGCGGCGACGTCCTTTCCATTTTCGGCAACCAGCAGAGCAGCAACGTCCGATCAGGGTTCAGCGACCAGCAGATCCATGATCTATCCATTTCCGGTGATGAGCAGCGATCTCCTTTATTTCCGGCGACAAGCAGAGCAGCGGCGTCCATCAGAGTTGCGCCATCTCCATTTTCGGCGATTGCATTCTGGTCCAGGGGAATACGGAGGGCGATATCCATTTTCGGCGATTGCATTCTGGTTCAGGGGAATACGGAGGGGGATATCTGCCTGAATGATCTTTAGTTCTTTGTGATTTTGGTCAAAAAATATTTTTTTCGTTTTTTTGAAAAATATTTTTATAAACATGCCCATCTAGTTATATTTAATTCATAAACTAAGTTTTATCATTTTTAGATATATATATTTATTTTGGATTTTTAAATACATAGGTATGTATTTTTAAAAATTTAAAATAAATATATATCCAAAAATGGTAAAACTTGGCTTATAGATTAAATATAACTACATTAATATATTTATAAAAATATTTTCAAAAAAATAAAAATATATATTTTTTGACCGATCGAAAAGAATCAGTGCTTGGATATCTATTGTCTACATTAAGTAAGGCCTACTACATGTCAAATACAAAATACTAGCTAACAGGTTAAATATACTAAGAAAAGCATGTTTAAAGATTTTTTTTAAATCTTGCTATTAATTTCTTTTTGCATATTTCGTACTTATATTGTGATTTTTAAAATTTAACATATATATTTAAGATTTATGAAAATATAATTTTATCAGTATATTTATTTAAAATTTAAAATTAATTTAATATTTATGACATCATAAATATGCTATGCTGACGTCACCGGTTCAAACCGGTTTGTTTAACCGGTCGAACCGGTTCGAACCAGACCAGTTCCTTTTCCGGTTCGGTTCTGACAACATTGGTTTTGATCACATGCTGCTGGCCAGAAAAATATATTTTTATATTTTTTATAAATATGCGGGGCCCACCATGGTCTTCCTCCCTATGAAATTTGACAAATTTTGAAATTTGTTTGGTATTTTATTTTGATTTTTTAAAAAATGGGCACTGGCGGAGGTGCATGTATCTACTCCCAAAATGTCCATTTTCAAAAATCGAATTTAATGCTAAAGAAATCTAAAATAATTTCTGGAGCCCGTATACTTGAAAAAAAAAATCTATTCACCTTGCCATATGTGATTAGAGTCCTTTATTTAGAGATTTTTTTAATATTGAATTAAAATAGGATTTTATTGTGTTCTGAGTTTCATAAATAGGATATGATGTACTACGGTTGAACAAATTTTGTTGATTGATTGTTACTAAAGTTGAACAAATTCTGTTGATTGATTATTAATTACTAGCATGTAAGTTTATCTCTAGTTTTTCTTTCTCAAATTATCTCCATAAGTTTAGCCAAATTAAAGGTATTTGCAAAGGGAACCGGACTTCCACTCAACCTCTTACTTTTTTCTTTTCAAAAATGTTTTTTTCCTTCTTTTAAATCTAAACCATTCATAGAATTCATCCATTGTGTGTTTACCTATGCTTTCAAAAATCACATATTTTGAAAATTTATATGCTACAGGTTTATTTTTGAAATTTAACAGAATTTCATAATTATATATTCACTAAACCAGTCAGAGAATTCATCCATTGTGTGGTTACCTATGATTTCGAAAATCATGTATTTTGAACACTTTATATACTATAGATTTACTTTCTAAATTAACGAAATTTCACAATTATATATTCACTCCAGTAACAATTGAAGTATTTTTTGACATGATAAGTGCATAGCTAGTATATACATGTTTTAGATTTAAAAGAATTATTTTAAAATGAAAAAAAAGAGGTAGCATTGAAATTTCCATCCAACTAGTTGTGTTAGATTGCATCCCATTTGCAAAATAAATCTAGTTATCTTGCATTTGCACCTTGCATTTTGAATATTTGTAGATAAGTTAAAGCACAAATAGGGAACATGAGTCAAATTCATAAAAAAATTTGCAAGTTGAATATTTAAATATCAATCATGCATTTAAATCCCTGACCATCAATATCTATCACATTCTTTTAGTTTACAAGGTTTGTTTTGCGATATTTGGTAACTTAGAAGGTTTATTTTGCAAAATATTTGGTTAACTTGGAAGGTTTATTTTTTCACATTCTCAATGTACGTTGATATCTCTTTTGTTTATTGGTATTTATACAATGTGACAACAGATATTAGATATTACAATGAAGTACATTCACAATCCTCAAACCATAGAAAGACATTTTTGTAAATACCCCGTACCCGGGGAAATCTATAAATATCACGGGGGGGGGGGGGGGGGGGGGGGGGGGGGGGAAGAGATACACCCACGCAAAGGGACGCCGAAACTTCGAAAGCCTGTCTTGCCCATTGTGGACAGAAAGGCTTACCACGATGCCTCTGGTGTTGTGGCAATGTACGTCGATATCTCTTAACAACAAAACCTGAACCTTGTGGTTGCTGGGCGTGGTACTGGTTGGTTGATGGCTTGAAATTGGGTTGGTCCCAACCCAATTAATCAATCCGATATGGCTAACAAATATGTAGTGCCTTGTACTGAGAAATAATATATCCAACAAAATTTTGTTTGTAAATTGTTAGAAATTAGTTGGCACAATTGCCAAGTTCCTTGTTACGTATGCCATATTAACATGATATTAGATTTATCATATACAATTTATTTTAACATTGATATTATTGTAACATTTTGTTATCCGTATTGTCTCAACACCATTTTAAAAATATTATTTAGGTTTCTAGATTTTAAATTTAAATATGGTACAAAAATATAATGAACCTGATATTTTCACTAGAAAATAAAAACTTAGAATTTAATATTATGGTTTGTTTGATCTAAATTATTTTCTCTAACAGAACATTATCTTAGTATAAAATTTTACTGAAATTGTGAATGTGCTACTTCCTAGGGGTGCAACTTGGTCCAGGCTCAACCTGAACCCGGCCAGGAACCTGATTTTTTGAGTTTAACTCGAACACAAATTGAAAAGAATTTGGTCCCGGGTTAAGCTGAACTTGAACCCAAATTATATATAACACATTTTATATTTATTTTATACTCCATATCAATCCAGTCCCATTTCCCTCATATATATTATATTTATTTTATACCATATATATAAGTATTATTCTCCTTAAGTTCAATTATATAATATAATATTTTTATATTTTCTTTTAGGAAAAAAGAGTTTGGTTTAGTGGTAGTTTCAAGACAAAAAGAATGAAAAATATGGGCGTGTTTGAAAAGTGATAAAGCTTTTAGATAAAAAGTTTTCAGTATAAAAGTTTTTGAATTTGAAGAGAATGATGAGATATAGTAGGGGTAATGATGAGGAGTGTATTAAGAACTTGGGATATTTTATTTAGTGTTGTAACTTAAAGACTTATGTAGGATGTTGTCATTTGGTGATTTGAATATGATATTAGTGGTTAGATATTTGTTCTACTTGGAATAAATTTATTTTAATCTTATTTGACTTAATGCTATGATTGTTAATTTTTTTTTATTATGATTGATATTATAATATTTTTCTTATAATTGGATATTAATGTTTATGTATATCGTTGTGATACTAATATTAAATTGTATAATAGGAAAATAATGTATCTTTTTATGTTCCAAAACAAGCTACTAGTCTACTTAATATAAAAAGAATGTTTAAATGAAAATTTTCTTTTTTACATTCTTTATGCACTCTTGAATTTTTGCTTTAAAATAGGAAATTATCATTTTTGATTTTTTAATGACAGATTTGGGTTAAATAAGTATAAGATAGATAACAAATATATAGAATAATTTCAATCTGAGTTCTAGCCTGAAACTCAACTCGAGCCTGAATTTCAAAAATAAAGTTAGGGTTAAAGTTTTAAAAATAGGATTTTCAAAAATAGAGTTAGGGTTAAAGTTTTAAAAATAGGATTTTCAAAAATAGAGTTAGGGTTAAAGTTTTAAAAATAGGATTTGGGTTAAGGTTGAGGCAAACCTGAGTTGCACCCCTACTACTTCCATGCTCAATTCCAAAAATTTGAAACTGCTTGTATGAATTGACACCCATGGTTTTGCTAGTGTTGATAGTGTGCCAAAAGGCCCAAAACAGAAGTAATCGTAAATTGAGGGAGATAGTCACCTTAGATGGAATACTTTATCCATATCGCTTGATTACATTCCACATGTATATATGGCAAACCACATGTGTATCAAGATTTTGCATAATCCATTAAATACTTATTAATTTATTGTATATTATGTAAACTGCAAATTATATAAGCCATCGATGCTACAGATCTTCCAAATATACTTCCAGCACCAATAGCTATGATTGGTTATCAAATGGTAGGAGGAGAATTGTCATAGATTTGAGATCTAAGCAACGGTCAGATCGAATTGGCTGTTATGGTTGATGATGATGACAATTGATGCTTATATAATGAATCATATGTTTTAAGTGGAAGTGACTTGAAATTTCTTCATTATAGGTTGATTCTTGAAATCATGATGATATATGCTTTTAAAAGTATGATCTATACACGAAGTTGATTAAAATGATTTTAGGCACTATAGTTAAACAAATGATGTAAAAAAAGAAAATTGGATTTTTGATTTAATTATTGCTATGGCGCCCAAATGACGAGGTTCCATGAATTCACTTTTTTAGAATTGTTTCCTTGGAAGGGGAGCCCTTACTGATATATATAGAGAAGTGATCCTGTTAGTCCGGGCTAAGCAAATATCTCGCTTAGCTTATCTCAAAAAACCTATATTACAATATATATTTTTTATTTTTCTTCATACACTTGTTTATCTAAGAGTATTTAACATATAAACCAAGTTTTATCATTTTTGGATATGTATATATTTTTGTGAGACTCTTAAAGATAAGGGTATTTTCAATACATACATACACATAAATGTTTAAAATTTTCAAAAAAATATATACACATCCAAAAATGGTAAAACTTGGTTTATATGTTAAATACATTTAGATAAACAAGTATATGAAGAAGAAAGTAAAAAAGAAGTGTTGTAAATGAGTCTTTTGAGGTGGGCTGAGCAAGACATTCGCTTAGCCCGGGCTAACAAGATAATTTCTTTTATATATATGTATATACATATATAAAAAATCAATCTAGTGCAGACAGATTGCACCGTAATAATAGTGTAGTCCGCCCAAAAATGGGCCCCACATGTATAAAGATAAACATCTATCCCACCAATTGTATTTAGAATTATTTATTTTGATAGCATACTAATTTTCATCCAAATCCAACTTGTGTGTCCCATCTTCAAATGGTACAAAATCAACACGATAAAATAGTTAAATATAAATATCAAGTTTAAAATTGTATTTTCAACATCTAAACCGTCTAAAGTATGATTTTTATATGGATAAATGATTGTATAAAGTATTAATACCTTTTAATATGTATGAGGCTCATTTTGCAGTGGCTGCACCATAGTTATAGTGGTTTGACTGCACATGATGGGTTCTCATATATATATATATGTATATTATATTGGGGATTGATATAGTACACCCGGGTGCTTTAATCCATTTTTAATTTTTTTGAATTACTAAAAATGTTGCTGATTTTCAAAAATAAAAATATCTAAAAATCTTAAAAAATAATAAAACTCAGTGCACATGTTAAATACACTTAGATGAACAATTGTATAAAAAATAAAAAAAATGGCACACCTGAGTGCATTTAGCCCCTTTCGATATATATATAATAAAATTTATATATGGATAAATGATTGTATAAAGTATCAATATATTTAAGTACATGTGGGGCCCATTTTGGGCTAAATGCACTGTTAATTACGGTGCGACTTCACTGCATAGGAAAGGTTCTCACACACATATATATGTATATATATGTTAGGGGAGCGATTCCCTACAAATGTTTGCGTGGAGTAGTGTATACTGGTTTCTTTTTCTCACTTGCCATATGGTTTTTTTAATATTCAAATCCTTTATAATATTCATCCAAATTTATTTAGTTATAATGCTAAAAAACAAATAATTCGAAATTTTTTTACATTGTTTATTGATTTTCAAATTTTAGTAGTTTCGTCTTCACTTGCAAATGAAATTAAATATTTATAATATGTAAATTTTCAATTAAAGTAAAGTTTGACATTATAAATATATATGCATTAATTTATATTTTTGCATTGTTTGAATGTAAAAAATACTGGAGTGCTTTAATCCATTTTTAATTTTTTTGAATTACTAAAAATGTTATTGGTTTTCAAAAATAAAAATATCTAAAAATTTTCAAAAATAATAAAACTAGGTGCACATGTTAAATACACTTAGATGAACAATTGTATCAAAATAAAAAAATGGTGCACTCGAGTACATTTAGCCCATTTCGATATATATATATATATAATAAAATTTATGTGGACAAATGATTGTATAAAGTATTAATACATTTAAGTATATGTGTGGCCCATTTTGGGCTAAATGCACTGTTAATTACGGTGCAGCTTCACTGCATAGGAAAAATTCTTACATATATATATATATATATATATATATATATATATGTTAGGGGAGCGATTCCCTACAAATGTTTGCGTGGAGTAGTGTATACTGGTTTCTTTTTCTCGCTTGCCATATGGTTTTTTTAATATCCAAATCCTTTATAATATTCATCCAAATTTATTTAGTTATAATGCTTAAAAAATAAATAACTCGAAAAGTTTTTTACATTGTTTATTGATTTTCAAATTTTAGCAGTTTCATCTTCACTTGCGGATGAAATTAAATATTTATAACATGTAAATTTCCAATTAAAGTAAATTTTGACATTATAAATATATATGCATTAATTTATATTTTTACATGGTTTGAATGTAAAAAATTTAAAATAAAAAAACCCATGCATGGACAATTCCAAGAAAATGTTTTTGGGAATTACTCCCCTTTATACTTACATGTAAACATAAATTCCATTGCTTTAGCAATGTCAACAATATTGAAATATTTTGGTATTTTAGGCACATTTTAATTTATTTGATGATTAAGAGGGGTGTTTGGCCAAAAAAAAAAAGAAAAAAAAGAAAAATAAAAAGAAAAAGACTTACCACTCAAAACTTTTCTATCTTATTTAAATTTTTTTTTTTTACCATCTTCCTATACAACTATCTCACTTTTTAATCATTTTTATATAATTATTCATACAACTAACTTATCTATTTTAACTTTATTCTCTTTACTCCTTGTCATTACCACTATCATGTCATATTATTTTTCACCAATTCACAAACTTTTACATTAAGAACTTTTCATCAAAAGTTTTACCACTTTCCAAACACACCCTAAATTAAAATTTAATCATGTACGTCCTTTAAAATATAACCATGTATGAATTATGAAAAATATTTGGATTCATTTATATATGTATTAGAATGCTATAATAATTTATATAAATTTTCACTTATATAGGAATGGTGTTTTAAATAGGTTAGGTGTTTGATCAATGACTTAAAAAATCGAAATATAAATCAAATAATTTTATTCATTATTAGATCGGTCCATGCGCATATTTGATTCTCATGGAATTTGGTTTCTTAGTTAAATAAATAATTTTATGTGCAATGAGTAGATTGGATTTTGATTTAATCATCAAAGTGGATCAAAATGGAGTGACAATATTGAAACATTGCCTAACGTAAGTATATGGGTAAATACTTCTATGGTATCCATATCATTTGTTTTACCATTGTATTAAAAGTATTTCAATCGAAGTTTTGGTGGGTTGTACCTGCTTAATAATATTTATAAATATGTGAACATTGCTTAGATCCATTTACAAATTTGTTGAAATGTTATAATAGCTTATAAAATCATTTATTTACATAGGAAGAATGTTTTAGATAATATAACTGTTTAATTCATAACTTTGAAATAGGTATATATCTCTACCAGTTTTATTACATTCATTGTGCAAAAGTAATAATATTTATCAAATGGGGCTAAGACACAAGCATTCGATTTAGATGAAAGTTGGTTCTTAGTGAAACAAATAAATTTAAATGTAACAAGCAGATTAGATTTTAATTTTATCATCAAAGTAGGCCAAAATGGGTGATGACATTGAAGTCTTTAATGCCATGGGTACCATAGGGGTATTTAAAATTTTTTAAAAAAGGATATATATATGTAGAGAGAGAGAGAGAGAGAGAGAGAGAGAGTGCCAAAAATGGCAAATTTTGGTTTGTGGATTATATACATAAAGATTAACATTTTTTTTTTTAAAAGCTGAAGCATGCAAAGAAATGGGTTTGATGAACAGTCGGAACACCACCCCCCTTGGCCATTTTCAACTGGTCGCAAATGATCATAACCCATTGTAATATTGGTTTGTGATGCTAAATTATTTTGATTAGAAATTTGTATCTTCCAAGAATTTAAAATCATTCCAGAGTGAGTATATAATCACTAACATTTTAGAGTGAATATATGACCTACATATGTTCCAATATATATGAATTTCGAATATATAAATAAATATATATCTAATGATAATAGGGTCATGGTTCTAAGTGTAGCATCAGGTGGTATATCAGCCGCCTCCAAAAATCATTACAATATGGCATGTCATATCTGTATTGGACCATATCGGGCAATATTTTTTCTTAAGTCAAATCAAAACAAGAAAATATATGAAAAAATTTGGAAAAATGAGATGTGAAAGAACATATGAAATATTTTACATTTTGTCCGTGTAAAGGATGATGTCTTGGTCCATTTCCTCTAGCAAACGGCTACCTAGTATATAACCATTGTATGCAACTAATCATTGCAATGTCGACTTCAAACTTCAAGCTTAAGAAATTAAAAAAAAAAAAAAAAAAACTGAGAGCAATGGAGCAACTAAATCATTTAACGTTGTGCATTAACAAGTTCACTAGTATGCAATCATGAAGAAATATATTCAAGAATTCTAGTTAGTGAACAAGATCAAAATTTCTATACCTTTTAATGATTTAAATATATATTATATAACTATGCATGCATTCTGATGTAGCATGCAACTCAAAAGAACTGAAAAAACAATTATTTTATTTTCTTAAATCTGAACTTTGATAAAGATATCATCCGTAGAGGGGACGAGAGGGTGGTTGGGGAAGAAAACAGGGTGTTTGGAGGTGAAAAAAACGAAAGGTCATTTTGTTCTTGTGGCTTATATGTGGTGATCGATGTGTTTGGTTGATATGGTTGATATGGTCAATACACCCCTCTACTGGTTGATAAGCCTATTTTCCAAACCCTAACGTGAAACAAACTCGTGTCTTGCATAGGTGGCAGCCAATACTGAACTGATGCAGTCATATCGGGCATTGGTTGATATTCGTGTATAAGTATAAATGGTATAAAAATAAGCCCAACCATTTATACATATCGTATGACATTAGGGGTGTGTTTGATTGGACACAAAAAATGTCAATCAAAACTTTTCAATCTAAAACTTTTCATTCTCCATAATTATTCTATTTTTAAATTATTTTTTTCACATTTTTTGATACAAACATTTCTACTTTTCAATCATTTCTACACAACTACCTATACAACTAACCTATCTATTTTAAATTTATTCTCTTTACATCTCATTATTATCCCTATTATATCACATTATTTTCTATCAACTTGACAACTTCTACCCTGAAAACTTTTCATCAAAAAGTTTTATTTCAAACCAAACACACCCTAGATATTTGAATATAATTTATTTTTGGGGTTTCCTTTATGAAGACTCACTTGTTAGACCAGAGTAGCCTACTTAGTCATAATTTTCGACTTAAAGGCGGCCTAATTTAGGATTAACTTTGGGCTTATTTTTATACCAATTATCTTTGTCATGTCTAGAATTTTTGAAAATGAAATATTTTTTAGGCTTTTTCATGCAAGTAGTCATTTGATTGTTCCAAAAGATGATGTCAGTGCTTAATATTTATGGCTGAAATTAACTTGATCAGAATTTTCAACTTAGAAGCCAAATCGGGGATTAGATCGATTTCAAGGTAGAACTTGAGTCAAGTTGAAGATCAAGTCGACTTCGATGTTCGACTTGAAACATATGAAGACTAATCCAAGTCCAAAGAAAGCAAGATGCATGAGTTCAACTATTCTAATAAAAAAAATATTGGACTTGTTCATAAATACAAAAGATTCAAGAATCAAGGACTCAAGGTTTGCAAATCATGGAGCTAAAGGACATCAAGCTAGAATGATAACACAGTGGTCCAAAGAGATATAAATCAAGGAAGAAACAACTAAACATGAAGAAACTCAAGCAAGCAAAGCATTCTAAGGATTTCAAGTTCGTCAAGCAAGCTGTCGAGGTGAAGTCGCACCTGAAGTCGACTTCGCTTGCGACTTGGGTCAAGTCGAGGACCAAGTCGACCCAGACTGGAACTTGAAGAAGTTGAAAACAGGCGAAGTCGCACCCGAAGTCGACTCCATCTGCGACTTGGGCGAAGTCACACCCGAAGTCGACTCCACCTGCGACTTGGGTCGCAACGGTCAGAAAATTTTTGAACGTTGGCGCATTAAATGCCCGGCACCTACCTCCAAACGTTCGGATTCCCTCCACAATTATAAAAGGCAATCAATATGAACGAGGAGGGTAGCTGAGAATCATTGAATGTGCATAACTCTTATTTTCAAGAGCATTAAGTGATCAAGCCATCATAAAGAAGAAGAACTCCGAGTTCAAACTGGCAAGAGCTTCTTATTGAATCATCAATACTGCTGTACAAGTTCTTCTCTGCGTCAAATCTGCCTCTACACAACAGTAACGTGTAAAAACTTTCTTTTATTCTTATTGTTGTATTGAACTTATTTTAGCTTGGGTAGCTAAGAACAAGTGTAAGCAAAGTAGTGTGTGATTGGAGTGGAACTCGTCACCTACTTGTGCTGTGTATTGTTGATGCCCCATAGAGCTAGAATCTAGAAGAGAGCAGAGGCCCTGGTTGTATATGCCCCCTAGAGCTAGAATCTAGAAGAGAGTGGAGACTCTAGTTGTATTCGCGGAATACATAGTGGAACCCAAGTCACAAGGGGTGTGAGCTTGGAAGAGCGGAGTAGGGAGGTTGCCCGAACCACTATAAAATCTCGTGTGTTCATTTTTGTTTCTGCTCTTTACATTATTGCTCTCATTTTGTTTCTTCATAAAGGGGACTAGATTAATCCGGGGTAAAGTTTCTGTTTAAGTTGTAAATTTTTAAATACTCAATTCACCCCTCCCCTCTTGGGTAATTGCCATTAACTCGGGACCAAGAAGTGGTATCAGAGCAGGTCTTTGAGTTATACCAGAGAGATCTTTTAATATGGCATCCCAATCAACTTCCGTTCCCGCATTTGCCGAAGGCCAATCTTTTACTAGGCCACTATTGTTTGATGGGAATAATTTCGGCTATTGGAAGCTTCGTATGAAGCAACTCATCATGGCTACAGATATGGATTCTTGGATTACAATCCAAGACAGTGTGACTTTGCCTATTGATGAAAGAGCTTCCAAATGGACCGATGAGGAAGTGAAAACTGTTAAGAGCAACGCCAAGGCTATGAATTCTTTATTTTGTGCTCTTACCGCTTCCGAATATGATAGACTATCCTCTTGTTTAACTGCCAAAGAGATATGGGATACACTAACATCTATTTATGAAGGAACTTCTCAAGTTCAAGGGACAAGGAGAAATATTTTGATTGGAGAATTGGAAAACTTTAGAATGCTAGAAACAGAAAATATTTCTGAAATGTTTGCTAGATTATCTAAAATTACTAATGCCTTGAAAGGTTATGAAGATTCTAAGGGCGCTACCCGATTCATGGACTCCAAAAAATTACTGCAATAGAAGAAGCCAAAGACCTAAACACATTGAAGCTAGAAGATCTTATTAGCTCATTAATGTCACATGAGCTAATCAAGAAAAGAAATGAAGATCACCACAAAGGTAAGAGAACCATTGCATTGAAAGCAGCACATAACTCGGATGAGTCAATCTCCTCATCTCATAACGACGATGAAGACATTACATTGTTAACCCGGAAATTTCAAAAGTTCGTAAGGAGAGAAAAGAACTTTAAAGATTTCAAAGAAAGACCGCGAAAAGAGAAGAAGAAGGAGGCCACAAAGTGCTATAGATGCGGCGGTACAGGACATATGCAAGCTCAATATCCTACACCGGAAGAAAGATCAAAAGATCAACAAGAAAGGAAGGAAAGATATGAAAGCCGAAAATTTCAAAAGCCTAAGGTAAGAGGAATATACGTGAATGAAGAAACTTCATCGTAGTTCCTCAACCGACAATTTTGAAGCGGCAAATTGTGCAAGAATATGCTGCATGGCGCGGATTGAGCAAGAAGAAGATTTGTTGTGTTTAAACACAAATGAAGTTTTGGAAGAGCAAACCACCTCAACCAAGTACACAAGTAATGAAGAGGTAACTTCCAAATTTTGCTATTCTCAATCTACTCACTCTTCTATTTAAGAATGTCTCAAATGTGCTGAATTAGAAGAATTACAACATGCATATGATTCATTATATGAGGAAATCAAAAAGCTAGGAAATAAGTTATCATTAAAGAGACAACAATGCAATTCTATTATTATTATAAATGAAAAACTAGCTGAAAGTACATCAAAACTGAAAGATGAAAATGAATTGCTTTTGAAAGAAGTAGAGGAATTGAAAAAGGAGAATGAATCCTTAAATGAATCATTAGCTAAATTTTCTAATCCAGGAGAAAATGTAAAAATATTTCTGAACATGACCTCTCAAACAAATAAAAGAGGTCTTGGATACTCTACATTTGAGCAAAGATACTCTACATTTGAGCAAAGAGAAAGTGGCAAATCGAATGTACCAATACTTGGGAAAAATCAAACCAAAACTGCACCTATCTACAAGCCCAAAGGGAAACATACTACGTGGACTAGAAGGCAATCTGTTGAATCAATACATACTTGGAGGTCTACTCCTAGATTACCAATGACTTGCAATTTTTGCAATAAAATGGGTCATAAAGTCTATAAATGTAATTTTAAGAAACTATATGACCATGGTGCAAAATTAGTTTTGGTTCTAAGAAACACAAGATTTGGGCTTTCAAAGATAGAACAACAAAGATTAAATCAGTTTACTAACCCAAATGGACCCATAAAATGGGTACCAAAGAGATAAGATTTATTTGTTCATTTTTCAGATATGTTTCAAGGCAAAGGCAAGCAACGTTTGGTTCATGGATAGTAGTTGCTCAAGGCATATGACCGGTGAAAGAAGTTTATTTCATAAACTCAAGCCTTGCAACGATGGAACTGTTGCTTTTGGAAACAATGAGAAAGGTAAAATCAAAGGTAAAGGAAACATTTATAGTATTTCAAATGCATGTATGGAAGATGTATTATTTGTTGAAGGACTCAAGCACAATTTAATAAGTATTAGCCAATTATGTGACAAAGGATACAAGGTTGTGTTTGAATCATCTATATGTAATGTATTTGATGGAGAACATATCATGTTTAGCGGAAAAAGACATGAAAATGTATATTTGGTTTCACTGGATGAACTAGATGGTCAATGTCTAATGGTCATTGACAATGATCCATGGGTTTGACATAAGAGGCTTGGGCATATAAACATGATAAATATAAAGACCCTATGGAAGAAGAGTTTGGTAGAAGGATTGCCTAAATTGAAATATGACAAAGATAAAATTTGCAAGGCATGTCAATTGTTAAAACAACCTAAAACGCCTTTCTCTACCAAAAAGGAGATTTCCACCACTAGGCCACTTGAATTGCTACACATGGATCTATATGGGCCATCCGATATTTTAACCATTGGTGGAAAGAAATATGTGTTTGTAATAGTTGATGATTTTTCAAGATTCACATGGGTAATTCTCTGAGCTAGCAAAAATGAAGTCTTCTCTATGTTTGCAACTTTTGTCAATTTGGTGCAAAATGAAAAACAAAGTACTATTATGACCATAAGAAGTGATCATGGTGGTGAATTTGAAAATAAACGATTCATAGAATTGTGTAATGAAAAAGGAATTCATCACACATTTTCTGCACCAAGAACACCACAACAAAATGGAGTGGTTGAAAGGAAAAATAGAACTATACAAGAGATGGTTAGAACAATGCTAAATGAGAGTAAATTATTCAAGAAATTTTGGGGTGAAGCTGTAAGTACAGCTTGTCATGTGTTGAACCGAGTTACCATTAGAGCAATCTTGAAAAAGACCCCATATGAGCTATGGAAAGGTAGAAAACCAAATATTTCATATTTCCATGCCTTTGGTTGCACATGTTATGTTTTGAACAATGGAAAAACCAACTTGGAAAAATTGGATGCTAAAAGTGATGAGGCAATATTCCTTGGTTACTCGTCAAATAGCAAAGCATATAGAGTCTTCAATAAAAGAAACCAAGTTGTAGAAGAATCAATACATGTTGTCTTTGATGAAACTAATCCTTGCTTCAAAAGAAAAGATGATTTAAGTGATGCAGATGATATAACAAGTAGCCTTGAAAAACTGCATGTGGAAAAACAAGAAGAATCCATGGAGGAAAGGGTAAGTGAAGGTAATAATTCCTATAAATCTCCAACTGATTTAAAGTTCGAACATGCCCATCCAATTGAGTAAGTTATAGGGAATGTGTATGAAGGTGTAAAAACTAGAAGGTCAAAACAAAAATTTGTGGACAATACGCCTTTGTATCCAAAATTGAACCATACACTATTGATCAAGCTCTTGATGATGAAAACTGGATCATAGTAATAGAGCTAAATCAATTTGAAAGAAACCAAGTTTGGCATCTTGTTCCAAGGCCAAAAGATTGTACTGTCATTGGCACAAAGTGGGTCTTTAGGAACAAATTAGATGAAAGTGGACTTGTAGTGAGAAACAAAGCTAGACTTGTGGCAAAGGGATACTCACAAGAAGAAGGAATAAATTTTGAAGAATCCTATGCCCCGGTTGCTAGATTAGAGGTCATTCGCATCTTACTAGCTTTTGCATCTCACATGAACTTTAGATTGTTTCAAATGGATGTTAAAAGTGCATTTTTGAATGGATATATAAATGAAGAGGTGTATGTTGAACAACCACCTGGATTCGAGGAGAAAAATCAATCTAAATTTGTATACAAATTAACCAAAGCATTATATGGATTAAAACAAGCTCCAAGAGCTTGGTATGAAAGATTAAGCAAATTTCTGATTGATCATGATTTTCAAAAGGGAAAGGTAGACACCACTTTGTTTATCAAATACAAAGAAAAAGATATCTTGATTATTCAAATTTATGTTGATGACATTATTTTTGGTGCTACTAATGAGATTCTTTGTCATGAATTTTCTGAGCTTATGCAGAAAGAATTTGAGATGAGTATGATTGGGGAGCTGAATTTCTTCCTTGGACTACAAATCAAGCAACTAAATGAAGAGATTTTCATCAACCAGTCCAAGTATATCAAAGAAATATTGAAGAAGTTTGGCATGGAAAATAGCAAAGGGGCAAACACGCCTATGAGCTCAACCATTAAAATTGACAAAGATGAGAAAGGAAAAACAATTGATTTAAAATTATATAGAAGCATGATAGGATCTTTATTATATTTAACTGCTTCTAGGCCTGATATATTGTTTAGTGTGTGTATGTGCTCTAGATTTCAATCATGTCCAAAAGAATCACACTTGGTAGCTGTAAAAAGAATTTTCAGTTATTTAGTAGACACTACCAACATAGGACTTTGGTATCCAAAGGGCTCTAATTTTGATCTAATCGGCTACTCAGATGCGAATTTTGCCGGTTACAAAGTAGATAGAAAAAGCACTAGTGGAACATGTCAATTTCTTGGGAACATGTTGGTTTCATGGTTTTCAAGAAAATAAACTAGTGTTGCTCTATCTACGGCGGAAGCCGAATATATTGCCGCCGGGAGCTGTTATGCCCAATTGCTTTGGATGAAACAACAACTTAGGGACTATGACATGGATTTTAAAGATATACCTATTAAATGTGATAATACAAGTGACATATGTTTAACTAAAAATCCAGTATTGCATTCTAGAACCAAACATATAGACCTTAGACATCATTTTATTAGAAAACATGTAGAAAATCATGACATATGTTTGGAATATGTAAGAACAGAATATCAAATTGCAGATATATTCACTAAACCTTTAGCAAAAGAACCATTTTATAAAATTAGAAATGATATGGGAATGCTTGAACTAACTTAGCAAAACACAAACTGAGGGGGAGCACAGGTTCAGGGGGAGCAACCCCACCATTCTCAAAACGTTTTACCCACTCTATCTCAATTTTTTGATACATTGACAAAAAGGGGGAGAAGAGATCGGGATTTGAGTCTAAGTAGTTTTAAGAAGAGATCGGGATTTGAGTTTAAGTTTTTATGACTGGTTTTAAGTTTTTGTTTGAATATTTTTTGATTGTTTGCATGAGTATGTTAAAAACTTCAAAATGCAAAATTGGCATGTTTTTAAGACATTGAAAGGTATACACACAAATCAGTTTTGTCAATCATCAAAAAGGGGGAGATTGTTGGAAATACGTGGAAAATAATCCAAGTTTATGTTTTGATGATTAACAAATCAATTTGAGTAAGTTTTGGTTACTAACATGTTTGTGGAAATGACTTAAGGTTATAAATTTGAAGAATATGAATCATGACAAGTCAAGTCGATTTCCAAGTCGACTCAGGCTTCAACTTAGGCCAAGTCAATCCCCAAGTCGACTCCAGCATCGACTTCGAAACGTCATTTCCTTCCAGAGTTGAAATCGAGAACGAGAACTGCCGAAGTCGCATCCCAAGTCGACTCCACTAGCGACTTGAGGTGAAGTCGCAGACCAAGTCGACTCCAGTCGCGACTTGGAGGCGTCATTTCTGTCCAGAGTTGAAATCAAGGAGCAGAGCTGCCAAAGTCGGAGGCGAAGTCGACTCCGCATGCGACTTGGGTGAAGTCGCAGACCAAGTCGACTCCAGTATCGACTTCAGTTGGACAGGGCAGAAACTTCAGAAGCCAAATCGGGGATTAGATCGATTTCAAGGTAGAACTTGAGTCAAGTTGAAGATCAAGTCGACTTCGATGTTCGACTTGAAACATATGAAGACTAATCCAAGTCCAAAGAAAGCAAGATGCATGAGTTCAACTATTCTAATAAAAAAAATATTGGACTTGTTCATAAATACAAAAGATTCAAGAATCAAGGACTCAAGGTTTGCAAATCATGGAGCTAAAGGACATCAAGCTAGAATGATAACACAGTGGTCCAAAGAGATATAAATCAAGGAAGAAACAACTAAACATGAAGAAACTCAAGCAAGCAAAGCATTCCAAGGATTTCAAGTTCGTCAAGCAAGCTGTCGAGGTGAAGTCGCACCTGAAGTCGACTTCGCTTGCGACTTGGGTCAAGTCGAGGACCAAGTCGACCCAGACTGGAACTTGAAGAAGTTGAAAACAGGCGAAGTCGCACCCGAAGTCGACTCCATCTGCGACTTGGGCGAAGTCACACCCGAAGTCGACTCCACCTGCGACTTGGGTCGCAACGGTCAGAAAATTTTTGAACGTTGGCGCATTAAATGCCCGGCACCTACCTCCAAACGTTCGGATTCCCTCCACAATTATAAAAGGCAATCAATATGAACGAGGAGGGTAGCTGAGAATCATTGAATGTGCATAACTCTTATTTTCAAGAGCATTAAGTGATCAAGCCATCATAAAGAAGAAGAACTCCGAGTTCAAACTGGCAAGAGCTTCTTATTGAATCATTAATACTGCTGTACAAGTTCTTCTCTGCGTCAAATCTGCCTCTACACAACAGTAACGTGTAGAAACTTTCTTTTATTCTTATTGTTGTATTGAACTTATTTTAGCTTGGGTAGCTAAGAACAAGTGTAAGCAAAGTAGTGTGTGATTGGAGTGGAACTCGTCACCTACTTGTGCTGTGTATTGTTGATGCCCCATAGAGCTAGAATCTAGAAGAGAGCAGAGGCCCTGGTTGTATATGCCCCATAGAGCTAGAATCTAGAAGAGAGTGGAGACTCTAGTTGTATTCGCGGAATACATAGTGGAACCCAAGTCACAAGGGGTGTGAGCTTGGAAGAGCGGAGTAGGGAGGTTGCCCGAACCACTATAAAATCTTGTGTGTTCATTTTTGTTTCTGCTCTTTACATTATTGCTCTCATTTTGTTTCTTCATAAAGGGGACTAGATTAATCCGGGATAAAGTTTCAGTTTAAGTTGTAAATTTTTAAATACTCAATTCACCCCTCCCCTCTTGGGTAATTGCCATTAACTTGGGACCAACATTGTCAATCTTTTCTCTTTTAAAATTTTGATCCATCAAGCCATCAAGCATGTGCTCAGCATTTCATATTAAGCTTTTGGAGCTTACTTTAGTCCATATAAGGGTTTGGTTAGTTTGCACATATGATTTGGTTAATCATTAACTTCAAAATTGAAACATTGCTCAACATGCACCTTTTTATTAAGGTACCAATTTAGAAAATCACTCTTCACATCTATTTGAAATAATTTAAGTTAATGTGGGATGTTGTTCCAAGCTCTTTTGAGGTCAATTCCAAGTCACAGTTTTGAAGAAAAATGCTTGATTATTTAAGTCCTTTTATTTACCCACCTTATAAATATTTTTACTAAATTGATAATATCTAGTCTTTTAAATGAGTCCTAAAGGAATATCATAGAAAGATTTTGCATTGTGTTCTATGCTACGATTTTACATATCTGAATAAAAAACTCATGATTAAAAGAATTGAATACTATAGACCACTGCTACCAATATTCTTTCATTGATATGATAATGAAATGTATAAAAGGTTTTTCATGACTTTACAATTGCCTGGGAACCTATGTCTAATAAAAGATACAAAAATGGATGAAGTATATGTTGTCATGCACCTTGATTGAAAAGGGTGAGTGTGTATTGCCATGCACCATGACTTCAATAGATTGTATATTAACTAAGTGACATGATTTACAAGAATGGGTAGAGTACACATTACCATGCACTTGACTAAAAGAATGGACTAGATATTACTATAAACTATGACTCAAAAAGAATAGAGTACATGTCGCCATGTTCCATGACTCAAATGAGTTTATGCTTATCTTGTCAACCAGTGATGCCTAAGTTAGTGATCAATGAGGGACCCATTGGCTACACTAAAAAACCTTCAGGGCCAATTGACATATTTCACACACGATGTGCATAACTCCTAGAGATACATAGCAAACTAATATTTTTCACACACATCCCTGGAGATTAGATGACAAGGTATTGCATTTTACATATGACTTTTGGATTATTTTTGGGTAGTTTTCTTGGAGAAGTTGGGTTCTATCGAGTTTTCCTGTGATTATTTTTGTGTTGGATCTATGCATCTAGGAGACTTAGGCCCAATTGGGCATAATTAGGATAATTGAACAACACATGGAGTGATCTTGTTTTTAAGCTTGACTTGGGCATAAGTTATGCTTGCATGGGTCATGATAGCTCTAGTGTGGTCCTAATCCCAACTTTGAAAGAGGACTTTCTCATAGTATTTTTTAATGCTTACTAGCTTTATCCTTAGTAGTTACATACGTCCATGGGTTATGTTAGTAAGTAGCAGGTCACACAAATTATATATTCTCCGATATGGAGGGCAGGGCAACAGCTTAGAATTGGTTATAATAATATTGTAACACCTTACCACCAAAGCCCCAGTCTAACGGTCACTATGGCGAGAATCCGACAGTACCTTCCTAGAATCTACAACAATATGGGGGTAAAGGACTACCTATGTAATCCTAAATATTGATAACTAATATCACAACGACATCTATGGCAGCAGCGTAACTTAATCCATATTACTTTCATCATTTATATCTTGTCGCAATATATGAAAGCAAGACTACAACCCATAGTGGAAATAAATATACATTTATAACCATAATTACAATGATCACATAAATAAAGCTTTAACATATTAGACATCAATGAAGCACATTTCTATATTAACAAATATATCTCCTTTATCCAACTAGTCCTTTTCAACAAATTATACTGAAACTAACATAACTTTATACTAGTTAATATCATCTCTAGCATGCAACCAACATACATAGCCCACAGCTAGGTAACTACAATCAAGTCCTGCTAAAAATGTTAACAAAAATATGTGTGAGTCTGGACAAACCTAATAATTAGGATCATAGTTAGTGAAAATTCAAAGCCAAAATAATATACATCCTAGCCCATCTACTCCAATAGAATCCCACTTAGTTTATAATCATATCCATATTCAATTCGTCCAATTGTGTTCCTCTTAGTGTTGAAGAATTCACCATTTTTATTTGTGGCTCATCAATAGTAGCAAGTTAATACTAGTCATAGTTGTTGGCTTCTCACAAGACAAAAACATAATTTGTTATCTCATGCTTTCTACAATCATCATGGTCATGCCTTAGCCATCAAATCCTCAACATGCCCACTAATAAAAAAAATTACAACTCTTGACTCAGGCCGATTCGCATATTATATCAACAAAACATGATGCTAACCATGACTATGTGACTCAAATGTAATCTCTGCATTTTTAGGACCATCTTAGGACATGTAGCTTCACTAACTCATGAACAATGGCTGAGCTTTCTCTAATATAAAGCCAAAATGTCATGTCATGCCCATGCCAAACACGAAAGAAGCAAACATTGCATTGATGCCTTTCTAACCTTCTTACATTTGTTTTGACTTAATGATCCCTCCAAAGGCCTTCTCATCCCCCTAGGGGCACTAGTCGCTATAGGCCACTACATTAAATTGGTGTTTGTATAACTCAATGTGGTGCCCTCATGCCTCAAATATCTGCCCATTTGGCTCAATTAATTACACATACCCTCAAAGGTCATGTGGCTCTAATCTAGTTTTCCTCTAGCCATTTGTTGTATAGCTAGTCCTCATGCACAATAAGGATGGAAATAAATCCATGACATAAAATAAAAATCTCCATCTATCAAATTCAAAGCAAGCATGCATCAATGTTATGCAAACATGTCATGAATTTATCATTATCATGAATGAGCTTCTAGCTCCACCCAATGGCATCCATGTCAAGATAAATGTCAATAATGTAGAACCCTTAGCTCCACAAATCGAGGCCTCACGACTATATACTCAACAACATACTTTATTAAGTAATCCACATGGAAACGTACGCTTAACAAGTGTCTTAATGTGAGCACACATACAAAATGGGGAAACTCAAATTGATCATTAACGAGCCCAATTGACTCGGCTAGCCCATCTCATTATCATATAGATACATGAAATGAGGGTTTAGCACAAACTCATGAATACACCAATATCAACTTCCTTAAGGGACGCTTCCCAACATCATCACTCAATAAATTTTATTTATCCAACATCATTGTTATTGCAATATCTAGCCTGCCAAGGGTAAATAATCACGTATATCACATAGCCTAAGATTCATCATTATCTCAATATCATGAGTGTTAGTCATTTTCCAAGCATGACTCTCATGCCAACTGCAACTGCTTTAACTCCTCATCTTCCTCAAATTCTCAAGAGCTACCTAAAGTTCCTCAACTTTACACAAACTTGTAAAGTGTAGATTTAATCATTTCATTAATTTCTTATTGTATTAAAGTTACTTTGCTTGATGTTGGAGACCAATGCGAATGTGTAATACAAGTAGTGATAAGTTGGAGAGGGACTTACTGTCTACTTGTGGTTTGTTGTAAAGGCCCTATAGAGCTAAAACTTAGAATAGACCAGAGACTCTAGTTGTAACTCTATTAAGATGGTGGTATCAAGACACAAGGAGTATGTACATGGTAGAGTGGAGTAGGAAACTTGTCCTGTGATACCCAGACCTAAGTAGGTCTATAAATATGACACATGTGTTATTTAAATGAATTTTGGATGATTTTTATGAATTTATGAATTTTGCAAACCCTAGTTTGCAATTAAGAATGGTGATTAAGACGAATCGCCATAGCCCAAAGTGAGTCAAGATGACTAAATGGGCTTAATAAGGATTAGGATGTGCTAATGTGGGATGAATATTTATTTTAATTTCCATGATATAATTAATGGAGATTAAAATGGGAATTATGGAATAATGTTGGAAATCATAAAAAATTCATAACTTGAATCCTATAAGGCGAAATGAGATGAAATTTTAAAGGCAAGCTCGTAATTTTGGGCTTGACCTTATGAGAGGATTGGATTAAGGAAAAGTGATGAGATTAAGGTGATAATTATTGATTTTTAATCTCACACTCCAAAGGAAAATTCAAAGGTTCATAACTTGACGTATAAACGTCGGTTTGAGATGAAATTTGAAACGATGGAATAAAATTATGAAATCTATGAGATGAATGGAACTGATTAAGCTAATTATCATGGAAAGTTTCTTTCTTGGAGAGCAAGTAAGAGGTTACTTAAGAGCTAAGTAAAGAGGGGTAATTTGGGAAGGTTAAAATAGAAATTACTTAAGTACCCATGGGGTTGCTTGGGGAGCAAGAAAAGAAGCAAATAAAAAGAGAAAAGGGGCAGCAAGGGCTGACCGTTTCCAGCAAGAGGGAGAGCAAGAGAGAGAAGGAAAGAGAGAGAAAGAGAGAGGAGAAGGAGAAGAGAAGGAAGAGGAGGTCATCTTGGAAGTCTTCTTGAGGATTGATTTCTCTCCAAAAAAATCCAGGTATGTGGTGATTTATTAACGTGTTTCAAGGATTAAAGATGCTTAGTTAAATGAGTTGATTTATAGAGTTTAATTTGGGGATTAATCAGCCCATATCCTCTAATCTACACTTACGTATAGTAAATCTGGACCTGGAAAGAAAAATAGGGAAGAAATAGTTAATGAACGAATTTTATCATAACAAATTGTGGTAAGACTCATGATGAGGTTATTAAGGAAATATCCAATTTTAAGATTAAAAAGATAAGCAAGTTGCAAATTAAAAATCTGGGAAAATCATCCTAGAAAGGATTGAATGGGTGGCAGGATCAGCTGCACCAAAAGATTTTTAATAATTTGTATACAAGAAATTTTTGGCTAAACATTTTATAGGATATATAAGACATATTTAGGATCACACAACCAAAATAAAAATTAGGTTTTGATGGGTATAAATATACCCCATAATTTATGTGATTCAAGCTATCTGAAAAGGGATGCTGCTATCCAGCAAGGTAAAAATACCAAAATAAATATAAGTACTTAATTTTTTGTGCTGAAAATATTTATTTTGGTTAATTCATGAATCTATTAAAGTATTATAGAAATTTCAGATCAAACTAATTGATTTGATAATAATCCAAGATTTTGAGAGTTCAGCATGTATGATTTCAACATTGTGGACAGATTTAGGAATAAATCAACATAAATGTTAAATTCCATATTTTTGGGATAAAATTTAACTTAAAATGATATATAAACAAGTATCATAAGTGATTATGAGGATTTATCCTATTAGAGATGAGTCCTAGAAAGGATGGAACTTAGGATTATGGATATGACCCGATTTTCATCTTTTTATGATATGTATGAAACATGAATTATGATAATGAGTTTATGAATATTTTAGAGGGTAAAATACCCCATGTTTAAGTTAATTAGAGTGTCCAAAAGGGTTTGAAAATATTAGCCCTAAATCTGATTTTATGGACACATGTTTGGACACGTCAAAATGGGTCAAATGGATACCCAATATGTATGAAGATGTTGTTGTTATGGAATCCAACGAATTATTCATTTTAAATATGTGATAATATCCTAAATTTGGGTTAAAAAAAGCATACTTAATTTCTGGAATTTAAGGATTATAAATCTGTTAAGATTTAAGTAGTAAAAGAGGCGTTGAAAGGATGAAAAAGGGTCATAACGTTGCTGTTTTGGAACCCTATGATGAATGGATTAAAATTTCAGAAATAAACAATAAATTATATGTTAATTAAGGAGTTTAATCATGCTGAATAAGGACACAAGTTGCTGACTTGAGAAATTTTAAGAAACACCCAAGTTATGTGTTGTAAGATAGGTGTATGTGGAAGGCTAAGCATGAATGGATGATATATGATTTATGTGAAGTTGCTAAAATGAAAAATATGCATGAATATGTGATGAAATGCATAAGGATGTTTCTGTATGATTAGATTTTGATTATCTCAAATTTTGAGATCAAGTTATGAAGCTTAAGACGTCACTTATATGCTTAGAATGAGCATTGACGTAGGGAAATGGAAAAATGTATGAAAAATGATAAATGGGTGATATAAATCCCCATATGTTGATTTATGAATGATAATTATGTGTTTACGTTAAATATGAGTTTAAAACACAAGGATGGTATGATGCACAAGTGAGTGCGATGTATGTATACCCGACTTGGAATTCAAGTGGGTTATGTATGTTAATGGATTATGGGTTGGAAAACTAAGCAAGCAAATGAAAATGTTATGAATGCAATGTCATTCTTATATGTATAGGCAAAGGCAAAGAGATAAGCAATACGGAAAGCTAAGGCGAAGCAGGTAAGCAAGCAGCTTTCTAAATGAGTTTCATTTTAAATGCTTTCTAAGGTATTTAAGGATGATCATTCCTTGTCTATATACGTATTGAAATGTTATTTCTATTAAAATAAATGATTGCTTATTGTTTTGCAACTATTCATGAAAAATGATGAAGTATGGATTTGAAACAATGTTTCATTGAGATAATGTTTAAAATGGATGGTGCAAGGAATTCTCTTCATGAGAATGACAAGATATCATGTGTAAGAGGTATATAATGCCGGGGTGACCAAAGGTCATGCATGGAATGCAAGTCAAGTAGGCTAGTCGAGGTAATAAGTGGACAAGGAGTCCCCCTTGATGTTGCCAAGTCGGTAGGTTCGGCGCCAAGGATGGAAAGGATCATGTCATGAAAGTGGGTTTCCCGTGCTAGCGTACCGTCACATGAAGGATAATGTCATGAATGGAAATGATGAATTTACACATCCAATGTTTATGAAATGCTGAAAAATTGGGATTTATGAATGGTTTACATGAATGATTTTCATGAATGGTTTATGAAAGGTTTATGAAAAAGTTTCTGCTCCGCAGGTAGTTGATCATTTGCTAAGTGTCTCTACTAAATGGAGGGAAATCTTTTTAAAGAATGTTGTTTTCAAAATGAATTGCCTAAAAAATATACAGCTTGCTTATTGAGTTGAATTTCAACTCACGTTTTGTTTTCCAAACCCATAGACAGGTGAAAGGAAGGAGGCAAGGAGTACAGGTGGAGATTCAAGAATGAATGAATTCTAATGAACACTTGTATATGCCTTTATCTATGAATGATGACATTAAATTGTTATTCAATGTTGTAAAAGAATTATGCTATGTTTTATGCCTATGGATTGACGAAAAATTATTATGGTCAATTGTTAAGGATGATTTATCATGATATGATTAAGCATGAAATTTATGAGATCATTTGTGTATATCTCAAATGTTAAAATGACCTAAAAAGGCATTTGATGAAAATTGAAGGTATGAAATGATATAAACTCCTAAGGAGTTAAGTTTAAGTGGATAAATATCTAATTAAGAACCTGCCGCGTGATTAGGGCAACAATCCTGATTCACATTTACCAATCGATAAGATCTTGGAGTAAGGTTGTGACGCTCGGGCTGGATGTGGAATCCCACATCGGTTTGGACGAAGGAGGGAGCCTGGGCTATAAGTGGAGGCCGTTAGTCGAACTGTCGAGGCGCCTTTTGGGGAAGGTACCCAGAAGGGCAAAACCGTGCGTGCCAAGGCCTAAAGCGGACAATTCCTACGATAGAAGGGCCAGAGCGTTACATAATGGTATCAAAGTCGACTCCAGACATCCGACGAGTGTGTCCAGCGAGGGTGCTGGAGCCCCAAGGGAGGGTGGATGTGGAATCCCACATCGGTTTGGATGAAGGAGGGAGTCTGGTCTATAAGTGGAGGCCGCTAGTCGAACTGTCGAGGCGCCTTTTGGGGAATGTCCCCAGAAGGGCAAAACCGTGCGGGCCAAGGCCCAAAGTGGACAATACCTACGACAGAAGGGCCAGGGCGTTACATGTCCAAACCATTATAATTCTGTGTGTTATTTGTGTCCGTGCATTTATTCCATTTCTTGCTCTTCTACTAACTCTCTATGTTTTTGAACTTACTGGGAGTTAAGCTTTGATTAGTCATAAAATATTTAAATAACCCAATTTACCCCTCCCCTCTTAGATTGAACTAATAATTCGAGACCAATAAGTGGTATCAGAGTATGTTTTTGAGTTATTAACTGAAGAGATCTATATACTATGACAACTCAATCAACTTCCACTTCTGCTTTTGCTGAGAGTTAGTCTTTTACAAGACTTTCCATATTTGATAAAAATAACTTTAGTTATTGAAAGTTGATAATGAAATAATCAATCATGGTCCCAGATATGGATTCTTAGATTGTCATTCAAGACAATGTTACTCTACCTAATTGATTAGTAATTAATGACATGACAATGATTTTCAATAGTTAATATTTATAAAATAGAATTAAATGCAATGTAGAAAATACCAATCAAAAGTTGCAAGAGTAATTTGATAATTCTATGAAATGAACTCTGCTCAAATTAATTAGTTTATTAACTGGAAATTAGTAATATTTTAGAATTAATAAAATTTATTATAAACGATAATTTTGGAACAATTTAATTTATATGAGGAACCACATTTTGACTAAATTGTAAAATTATGATACATAAAAGTACCCATATATCTTAGGATGGAATATTCTGCTAAATCATGATTAAAAAAGTTAATTTGAGTAAAAATATTAATTAAAAAGTGTTATTTTTAGTCGATGATTTGAGCGTTATAACAAATCACAGTACAAGTATTGATTCAAGATTTACACAAGTAGAACTCTTTTCTTCTCTTTTATTTTTGTGTTGTAATGTATGGTTACGAGCATGGATATTTTGGGTGCCATTGTTTTTTAATTTTTGAGTGAATAAATATTATTTATTATGATGATTTAGTGTGATATCGAGTTCGACCTTTATCCATTCTAGCATTTTGCATTATGATGTCGACATATATTGGTTGGTATACCAAGTGTTGTTGTTGGACCATCGATGATGACCATTGGCATATTCTAACGAGGGATCGGGATGTGATAGCCTGGATGACATCAATTCATACCTACCTGTTTGACCATTGCAGATTTGGTGGGCTACAAATATGATGTGTATGACCATTGTGATTTGACTAATGTTTTTGTGAACTAATCTGTGGGACTAGTGGGCCTCGACGTAATGGTTGGGGCTAGAGCTATTCGCGTGACATGATGCAGTGTGGTTGTTGCTGTAGAGAGAGTGTAGTATGGTATTGTTACACCTTCGGTTTGGATAAATGTGTTCCTTGATCTACGAATATTATGCAAGGCCGGTCACTCGTGTTGGGATGCAGTATAGCAACCTAGGTTATACCGTGGGTTGGGTTGGATTATGGTACGAGATATCGAAAATCCCCATTGGATTTGAGACCTTTGTTGGTTTGATTTGAAAAATGACATGCCTAGGCAAATGATGCATGCTTGGGTATTAACATATGTTTCATATGGATTTAAATCTGATTTAAATTTGAAATATAATCTATATTTTATCAACTTGTATGCATACTATTTACTCAACTTTTACCAGTTTTTATCTATATGCTTTACTTACTGAGTTTGCCCAGACTTATCCTATTTTATCAATTTTTTATATAACAAATATTTAGGTAGAGATCAACAAGGGGTTGGTGCACCAAATGAGACTAGGACTTAATGAATCTAGATATAGAATGATTTATTTTGATTTTTAGAAGTGATGTAATAAAGACGTGAAGTATGTATTCAATCCTGTTTATGATGACTTCATCAAGCGAATTGCACTTTGTCGATGGTGTGTACAAGCCTATACACATCCAATTTGGATAAAAATTAGTACGCTAATAAAATAAATCATTTTAAATATAATAAGAGAAGTAGATGTATATTTTATGATAATGCGGGGCCTATTTAGAGCCAAAGGCGCCGTAACTATAGTGCATGTAAATGCATAGGATAACTTCTCTAATATAATTATTTAATTATACATCAATTTTAAAAGTTAGTGATACAATATCTAAACCATTTAAAATATAATTGTTACATAATAAATAATTATTTAAATTATTGTAATATTCTAATGCACCCTTAAATGGATGCAAGTTCTTTCATAATTTACACATGATTATATGCATGTTTACAAAAGGTGGCTTGTACATGATTCTGATTAAGGTGATTTGCTAGGATACCCATTTAGTTTGACACTAATTGCTGATATACCCACATTGTTTCACAAATTGCATATTACCCCATAAAATTTTACAAAAATTGCTTATGTATCCATGTTAATGGCTAATACTTGATGGCTATTAAATAAAAAGTATAATTTGCTAATATACCCACTTATTTTAATGTTAATTGCAAATATACCCATATCATTTCACAAATTGCATATTACCCCCCTAAGTTTTGCTTGTGTACCCATGACATTTGTCATAAAAAACTATTAATCCGTGTATTAAAATTTTGAATAATGACAAAAATGACCTAATTTAAATATATATTAAAATCTCACGGCTTATAAAATATCTAATTTTGTAGGTAGAAGGGATTTACCTAGGGGTAACATGTTAGTAGTTAACACGAATACGCAAGTAATTTTGGTAAAACTTTGTGGGGGTAGTACACAACTTATGAAATAAGTGGGTGTATCAGCAATTAATGTCAAAATAAATGGTTATATCAGTAAATTATAATTTTTTATTTAGCAGCCATCAAATGTTAATTGTTGACATTTGTACGTAAGCAATTTTTGTGAAACTTGATGGAGTAATATGCAATTCATTAAGCAACATGGGTACATCATCAATCAACATCAATCTAAGTGAGTATATCAACAAATTACCCTATATAAATGGTTTAATTTTGATTTCATCATCAATCTAAGCCGATTTCATTAATATCACACCCTAACTAAGGTGTTATGGGTGCACCCTTGCATATCCTTTATATATAAATATAATATATATTTTTCGATCATGAATATCCTTTATATTAATTATTTATGTTTCCTTATCTGTTATACCAAAAATCACTTTTGTAGTGATGTTCAAATTTTCTAACATAAAAAGCTTCCACTCATAAGTGATTTTTGGCATAATGGAATAGATTAATAATAAAATTGGTCTAGAATGAAAAGAAGCCTTTTTTTTAAAAAAAGAAACAGTCGTGAATGCAACAAGTTGATTAGATATGTACCCAACAATCAATAATAAGGGGTAAAACTAGCATATACCGTTACATTATAATAAAATAACTAGATTTAGTGTATATATCACATATTTTTACTTTTTTAGAAAGACGTTTACATATTTAAAATGTATATTAATTACTTGCATCAAAAAATAAATATTATAAAAAATTATTTTTAATTAATTTACACTAATTGTGTCATCATATTTAGACAACAAGATAAATAGTTAGGTTATAGCCCTAATGGAATAACTGGAACGAATATATAATCATGTCATTATCACCAGTAGTTATTTCCCACATACGTAGGGCAACTACATGGATAAGTAGTTATTTCCCATATATGTAGGGCAACTAAATGGATCATGTAGCATCATACTTTGTTATCATAGACCATGTTTTAGGTAATCCCTAATGCCTTTCATAAAAGAAAGTAATCCCTAATGTCTTGGTATCTTGTTTAAGTATTTCTATATATATTTTGTGGATCTTTCTTTTATTCTCTTATTTTCTTTCATTTGTGTTGAAACGTATTAAGGCTCTCATCATCAGTTTCTTCCTTGCATTAGGTAATATAAACCCATTTAAAAACTAATCATAAGGAAATATACTTGTTGTGGGATAACTCTTGCATATTCCTCCTAAGACAATTGTAAATATGTAACACACTTCTAGAAGAAACACATAATATGACATATGGGACAAATTCTTGGAGAATTTTCCTAAATCCTTTTGGAGATTAGAAACAATTAAGTCGTGGTAGTTTGTTTGATTATCAATGTGCGATTTCAATTCGACATAGCCTTCCTATCTTTCTATGTTTGATTTCACTAAATAAGATATGTTTATGCTGAAGAAGGTATGTAACGGATCTTTATTTTTCTCAACAATTTGAATAAACTTAATTTTACTCACTGGTGTCATTTGAAGCTTTTGTTTAATATGCTCAAACCAATCTACCCTATTTTATCTGATTTTATTACTTATTTGATTCCAATTTAAGATTATCTTAAACGATTTTATTTCTAATTTTGTCTTTTCTTGTTTGTTACTCATCCATTTTAAATTCTCAATTTTCTACACTCATCTTATATATCTAATTTTTATGCATTAATATTAATCCTTGAAGGATAAAGACCCATGAAAAATCCTCTATTTAAATGAATCTGGATTCTAAGTTGAATAAATTATTAAGAATGAAATAATAGTCCAAAAAGGAAATCTTTTCACCTCAAGAGTCTTGGAATGTCTGAGTGCCATGTTGGAAAGTAATGGAGAGTTCATCTTGTTGGGCTAGAATTGCGTTGCACGTTTTCAAGGATGAAATGAGGCCGTATAAAGAAATTGAATGTGGAATGGAAAATTCGTTGCTATTTGTCTCTCTTTACAGACGAGAATTCTAAACATAGCAGTCCTTATACTCACCTCCCCAGACAAGTGCGCTGTCCCTCTAGAGCTCCGCAAACTCCCCTTCCCGACAAATTCCTACGTCGATCGACATGCTCCCCCTTCTCTTCGAAGGCAATATCCTGCAGCAATTTCGCCTAGGAGACTGCACAACAACAAATTAATAAAATTTTATTAAAAAATCAATAATAAAATAAAGGTTGTTTGCATCGATGGAACTCAAGAATAATTTTATCCATGTTAACCATTTCAGACTTGTTCCATCCGTTACTATGATTTTTTAAATTAATAATATTTTAAATTATTTCAGAATAAAAGTAATTTTCTTCATTCCGGAAGATTAAATGTGTTGGCGTAAATGAAAAATATTTTTTGAAAAATCATGGCGATGGGCCTAGCTAAGTTAAAATTTGTTGGCATAAATGCAAATATTTTAGTTTTGAATGTATGATGCAAATAACCTTAAAATAAATTTTTTGAAAAATTGGAGAAATAGAAGAACATGTATCATGTGTATGCATGCCTTGTCCCAAAGGGCTGGGTCGGCCCGCTTGTAAACTTCGATTCTATTAACTGAGGCAGGGTCAGGCATCTTCCACTTGCAGTCGGGCATCTTCTCCCGGTGGCGGAGGTACTCAGTCATGGTCCGCTTGGTGCTGCGGTCGTACTTGGCGGTGGACATGAAATAGATGAAGGGCTTCTGGCAAGGGATTCTGCTGACAGGCCTCGTGTTGAAAGCGTAGGCCGTGTAGTCCGACCTCTTGTACCAGTTTAAGAAAGTTCGCAGTGGCATCTCCATCTCCCGGGGCGAGATCCCACCCCGGAATATCTGCACTGCGTAACCCCACGATACTGATACCGTCCACGACTTGTGCTTGCAGTAACAGATGGACTGCTGCATGATCGCCGCCGAGTCCATCTCGATCGGCACGAACAACCGCCGTAAGGCCTCCACGCGGTTCGCTCGTGGGAAGATGGGCTCCACCACGTCCAGGTGGTGGAGCGACACCAGAGGCATTACCGGATGCGCGGCCAACAACCCAAACAGATTTCCGTACACGTCGTACTGCAAACGAGAGAAAAAAAGAAAAGAGAAACTCAAGAACCGAATTTTTTTTTTTTTTTTTTTGATCGGTAGAACAGATTTTGATTTTTGATTGATTGATAGATTGTAATTTAACGAAGAAGGTTTGCAGGGATTGATAATAAAATGGGATATCGGATGGAAAAAAGTAGCATTGAACAGAAAAAGTAGGGTAAGCGATTGCTTGAGAAATTGAAGAAGTATTTCGAATCTGTCCCATTTATCTCGTTCATTGGATATAACGGAAAAGGGATTTCTAAATATAAAAAATAATATTTGCACGTACTAAGAAATAAAATTTATAAGAAAAATGAAAATAATATAATATGCAGCTTATTGCATCTTATCGATAGATACCTGGTGGAATCCGGCGTGTTTGGTGAGCGGAACGCCGAGCTCAGCCATGCAAGCCTGAATTCGATCATCGCTGCCGTAAAGGGAGGGATAGCGCTGGATGCATTTGTCCTGCATCTTGTCGAGAGCTTTTGCCAAGGGATAGCTGATGGCGAAGCCTCCACCGCCGTAGGCCATGCCGTAGGAGAAGAAAATGTTCTGGAGGTGACTCTCGGAGGAGCTGCCAATGTAATACATGTCGGTGTGGTCGAATTTGGAGAGGACACGCACGAGGTTTTGAGTTATGAAGACGGTGTCATCGTCGCCCATCACGAACCAGCGGACGTCGCGGAGGCCAAGGCGGAGTGTCTCAGAGACGATCCGAGAGATGCGGATTGCGGACCGGTGGCCCTGACGGTGGGTGTACTTGAAGCGGGAGGTGTCGGAAGAGATCTTGAGAGTGGGGAGCTGTTCATCCTGGCGGAAGGGGACGGGCTTGTCTAGCCAGACGATCCCCCGCATCTCTCGGGGCCGCCACCACTGCTTGATGTAGTTCTTCCGCTTCTCCCAGAAGCGGGCGGAGGCGGCAATGCCGAAGACGATGTGGCGGATTTCAGTGGGGATGAGGCGTGAAGGAGGTGGAGGCGGAGGAGGAGGGGAAAGAGGAGGAGAGAGGAGTACGCGGGTGGTGTTGGTGAGGTAATGAGAGGGGGATGAGGAGGAGTCATTGGTGAATGGGTAGAGAAGGAGGTGATCGAAGGTGGATTGAGAAGGGCAGGAGGAATTGGGGGAGGAGATGAGCTTCAAGGTGTAAATGATGTAGGTGGAAGAGACGAATAGGATGAGCCAGACCATGAGCCTGGGGAGGAAGCGGCCTTGTGTGCCACCGCCTGGGGTAGGACCCATGTGGGAGGAGGTGCGATGATGGGATGATGACATTGGAATCTGGTCCCAGAGGAGCAGCTTTGCTTCCGCAGTTGCATCCTCGGAGGGGTAACCTTTCATGTCTTCTTTTGTGTAGAAAACCAACTTGGGCGATGTTGTAGCTCTGGTTTTATGGCAGCATTCAGATCTCTAAGCATGGGACGGGATGAGCGCTAAAGATGGATCTCTAGGCATTGAGGTAGGATTGACGATGGATTGTGGATGTTTAGAATTTAGTTGATGTTAAGGAAGGAATGTGATCGGATGCAAAATGAGGAATTTAGGGGTTCGAAGAAATGGTTGAAACATTTTTCATATGTGCGTGCATGGTTGGGTAGTTCTCTGGTCGGACTGTTCCCGGACCCGTAGCAAACGGAGCTCTATGCAAGTGTTCCAATCGCATTTGGATTGGATATTAATATATTTTCACATAATTAATTAGAAGTAAAATTAATGCGTATGTATTTGAAAATTATTCTATTTTTATATTACAGTGTATATAAATGCATAATATAAATATAAGTCGGGCTGCTATATATCCGGATATACTAATTCACTTTTGTACTCTCGTTTATAAATAATTTTTTTTCAAAATTCCTTAATACTCAGGCCTTGGTTTCCACCAGTTTAAATTTTAGCGTTTTTTTATTTTTAATAGAGGCATGATCCTCCTAGCCTAGGTTAAGTAATGACTTAATTAGCCCATGCCGATAAACTTATTTTTAATATTTTTTTCTTTTTTATAAAGTTGTTTATCTATATGTAGTTAATGTATAAATTAAGTTTTACTATTTTTAGAGATATATATTTTTTTTGAACTTTTAAGCGTGTGGGTATTTTAGCAATTGCCAATGGCAGAAAATTACTAAAATAACCTTGCGTTTAAAAATCTAATATCCATATATCTTCAAAAATGGTAAAATTTGATTTATATAATAAATAAATTTAAATTAACAAGTGTATTAAAAAAACTAAAAAAAATTAAATAGTTTATTGGTCATCCCATGCTAACAACATCTTGCCTTCAATATGATACAATTACGCATTATATATATATATCAATATATTTAGAAAGAATTCTTCAATAAGAAGTAAAATATATCAGCTTGACTTTTGGATTTTTTAGACATCTAGCTCATGCATTATGTTGAAAACTATTTATTTAGCCTATTCATAAAAATCAAAGAAATTGAGAACTTCTATAGTGCCCTAAGACACGAGATGCCACGAGATTTACCCTACTCAAAGAGTTAATTCAAGATAAATTATAAACTTCCACCCAAAATTTTCTGAGAGAGTAAACCAAGTTTTTTTACCACATCAAGGTCTATAATATAAAATTTTACAAATAGTTTACTAAATACAATCCAATTTTAGTCTCTAAAAACTAGATAATGGAGATAAGTCTCTCCGTGAGTAATAATTATACCTGCTTCATAATGCTAAGCTTGTAATGCTATACTTTAATTTAAAAAGACACGAGTATGTTATTCAGTAAGTATGCTCATAGAAAATAATGTATAAATCAATTTAATAAAATTTGCGTGCTTATAAATGCATTACATGAATCATAGTCATCTTGCTTGACTCTAGAGGATACTTATAATGCCTTTAGGCACTGCCCTTTAGAACCTCATAGTCAGGTGACTGGGTTCAATTTTCTCAGAAATATCACCTCCCATTTCTATCCTACAGGGTTATTCCATGCATTATATTTACACCGTATGATATGACAGGTGCATATTATCATAAAATAAATTTGAAAATTTTATTTCAAGCATCGTTCGTTCACAAGTATTTTTACAACATTCTTTACAATAAAAAATTGAAAAATAATTATATAAAATGGGTAGAAAAGTTTTAAACCGTTGCCTACTTACCTTTCACAATGACTTCTTAAGAAAAATTTCCTCTTGTGATTCTTTTCCTTTCCTCCTCTTTCCTATAACTAGGATAGAAATATTAATTCTTAAGGTTCCTTTTCTTTTCATAAGGTTAGTATAAAAATTATTATCGTTATTATTATTTATTAACTCTTTTTAAATTAAATTCCTTATTTATGATTTGAACTCACAACTTAAATTTTGAAATCTCAAAGCTTAAATCCCTCAAATAAGAATAAACTTTTGAAAATGAATTATATTCCCAAATATTTTGCCGTTTAAATCAAATAGTGATAATATTAGAAATAATTTAATGTTTAAAATTATTCGAACCATTATCATAGCCTTAAAACTCTACCACTTTGTGATTCACATTGACCATTTTATAAATACCATATTTTATTAAATAATATTAATATTAATATTAAAATATCAAAATATAAGTGTCGAGCGATTCAAACCTTAGACCATATGGTTGGCTAACAATGCTTCTCGCAACTTTGATAGTCTTGCTTCATTCATTAGTTTTCTATGTTATAATATTTAAACCAAATTTTCATGTTTATGTCACATCCACCCCCCTAATAATATTCCAATCTTTCTTGATGTTAATGGAGTTATGCTAAATTGGTAAGTCATAAATCTTATCATTAGCCTTACCTTGTGCATATATAAGAAAATAGTTTAATAGAAAGTTTTCTACTAAGGTTAGTGGTAAGCATTTTTAGTTTAAATATTTTTTATATTAATTTATGATCAATTACATATAAAGGTTCAAAATTTATGTTTACAGTACCTATAAATCATTAACATCATCATACCCTAAATTGATAATCAAATTAATGGTTAGATTTAATCATTAAGGGTCATACCTAGCTGTCCAGTAGAATGCTAAAAATAGGTCTTTCTCAATCCTAAAAATGACTCGCTAGATGTCATTATTTTGAAAAGGTCAACATAAAAGTTGTAAATCTTATTTTTTACTCATTTTTGACTATTTACTCATCATATTTCATTTTAATTGATGAATATATTATTGGTTCACTGAAACTTCTTTAAAAAATATTATCTTTCAGACGCTTCTGCTAAATAATTAAATCGTCATAATCTTAACCTTTATAATCATGATCCAAATCATTCATTTGAAAGAAAATCAATCCAAATATATAAAAAAGGAAATAAAAGTTTAGATTTATTACCTGCTTTGCTGATCACATCATCTTTCACTATTAACTTGCCCTTACTTCTATCATCTATTCTTTCACCCAACCTCTCTTCTACTTTTTTTTAAACTTAAATATCTCAGATTAACATTAATGGGAGAGGTGCATGTGCAAGTCACTAGAATTTACTTCACCGTTATGGATGGACCATATCTGACCATGTGGTAGATTCATGAATCAATTTTTTCCACTTTATCCATTTGAGCTTATCCCTAATTTAGGTGATGTTTTATTTCAACGCAAATTTGCTTATTATAGTTGATGATGGATCACTTGTGATGCTCCCAAATGATCTAAAATCTATTTTGACCAATTGATTTCGATGATTTTTTTTTCAATATTTTCCCCCTCAAACCCATCATATTATATATGGATGAATTCTAAATTCAATATTCTTTTTAATGATATAGTTTTTGAAAATCTATCAGGCCATTAAATATATTTTAACGAATTAAATTAAAATTATTTTCATTTCCCATATGGTGCAAAAATTAAAATATACTTTCACAATTTTTCATTTTTTTCTCATTTTAACCGATTTAAATTATTCTTTTTGTTAGAAAGTAGACTTTAAAAGCTTTCAAATGACACAATTTTCATATTATTTGGATATATATAATATTTTATGATTTTTCAAAGTCAGCAGTTGTGTAGTTTTTTGCTACTTTACAACTTTACCATAACTTATAAAATTTCAGAATTCTCTTTTCTTAATTTCTAAAAATATTAAGAATTTTAATGGAACTTTCCTAATGATCTTTCTTTTATTTTGACTCATTTTTTATATTTTTATACTTTTATTATTTATATATTTTTTGTTTTAATGTAATTCTTGTGATTTCTTCCACCTTTTTTTACAATATTTTTCATTTTTATTAGTTTATCTTCTAGTTAGCCTTAAGGTAAAAATCATGCATTTCTTTAATCATATACTTAATAAAATTTTTGTTTCTAACTAAATCACATTTTGGATAATATGATGATGAAATCATCCCAGGTTGAGACTGATGTTGGGTAGCATCATGACTTAATTCCAGTAGCATAAGCATTAGATAGGGATAATATGATGATTAAAAATAACAAAGGCAAAACTTAAGTAGGACAACATGATGGCTTAAGTCGTACAACATCATGAATAGAATCATCCCATATTAAGACTCATGTCAGGCACCATCATGACATAAATTTGACAACTTATTGACAAGAAATCGACAACATAACAGCTTAAGAAAATCCAAAAAGGGGAAGAGGGAAAGGTTAATCTACGTAAAACATCGAGGGAGAAAACTTAATCCTTTGGTTTAAATCATCCAAGCCACAAGGAGATCATCAACAATGGCTAAGCCTCTTTTATACAACTTGACTCCTAAAGGAAGAAGACAAATTGGCTTTGAATCTCCAAACTAAGGGATGAGAGTAGAAAAGAGTAGAGTGGGGAGGAGGGGCTCAAAGGAAGCCTTGAAAACCATATTGAAATTTTGGGGGGAGGGGGTAATAGGGGTCGAGCATGTAATGTGTTGACTAATGTTAGTTGCACTACCTAGTTATCCTGACTGAGCATAGTCAGCCACTTTACCAAAGTTATTCATGGCTCATAGTATTTCAGCTCATGTGAGGCCCATTTTGACAATCTTGTCTGATCCAAATTATTGATTCTCATTGTAGAGTGTCCATGTTTAATCATGATCCTTCAAATGCTGCCAATGGAGCTTAATGTGATGCATCTTGATGAAGAGGGTTGAGCCCCGTTGCATTATACAAAGAGCTTGAGCTCTTCACTTAACTTCTTCATTCCATTTTCAAGTTTCTAAGGGTGTGTTTGAGAATGTATAAAATTTTTGAAGAAAAGTGGTAGAGAGTAGAAGTTATCAAATGATGTGATATGATAGGAGTAATAATGAAGAATAAATAGGATAAAGTTGAAATAGATAGGTTAGTTGTATTGATAGTTGTGTAGAAATGATTGAAAAGTAGGGTAGTTGTATAGAAAAATGTGAAGAAATGATTAAAAAATACGGTAGTTGTGGAGAGTGAAAAGTTTTAGATTGAAAAGTTTTAACTTGACAACTTTTACTTATTACCAAACACATCCTAAGTGTGAAAGGAAAAAACCAAGCTCGAGTTCTTAAGTTCTTTGAGTCTTCTCCTTGATCTTCATTTCCTTCTTTTTTTTGGACTTTATTTTCATTCATTCTCCATTTGAGGTTGGTTTCCCCATTTGAATCTTGTAGCTTCTGTTTGGAATCTTCACTTCAATGCTTTCAAAGTTGCTTGGTGAGCCCCACTTGTCACCAAACATGGTTGTCTCCCCAAAAGAAAAATTCATTTTTTCATAATGGCTTAAGGAATATGATGGAGGTTATGCAACTAAGTGCACTTAGCCACATTACTTAGGTACCACAACTAAGTATGCTTAGCCGCATTACCTCTCTAGGTATTTATTCGATTTTTAAAGTCTTGTGGCTAGCCTCATGCTAATATTTCTTAAGGATGAACCATTGTCCAAAAGGTCCCAAGTGAAATCTTTCTTACATTTAGAATAATTTCTTTTCTCTATCTTTTTCTAAACCATGACTTCTCCACCTTGTGACTCAGGATCATTCACAGAGAGCATGTTGACTAGCCAACTGAAACTCAAGCTACTATAAAGGCAGAGCACATAGTTGAGCCACTTGCTAATTCTAAGGAAGTGGGGAGGCACTAGGAGGAATACCTGATCAAAGAGGGCAGAGAGTGAATAACTTGAGGAGGGGCAATCTTCCCACAAAAAGCAAAAGTCATATAAGTAGAAGTATGTCGCAAAGTGTGTTGAACAAAAAGATCAACTCAAACAATGATTTTTTACTTTGCTAATCCTTTTGGCGAGATTCCCTTCTTTGGGCAGAATCTAGTTATGGCGACCCACGAACAGGTGCAAGGATACCAAGCAGCTTTCACTATTAGCCCAGGCCTACACTAAAGATGGCAGACATCAAGGATAGGGAGTGGAGGATTATGTGGATTTCAGGCCAATTCTTCATCTAACAAGAAGGTTATGTGGTCAATTTCTTGCATGCTTCTTTTGATCTAAAAGACGTCTTACTGGATAATTCTTTATCCAATCAAAGAGTTAGGAGAGCCTCATAATTTTCTGTTGGAGATCTCTAGAAAAATTTGGAAGGCCTTGCTAAACTACAAGGTCACAAGCATAGAAGGCACTCCCACTTGCCAAGGATGTTTGAGAGAGATCGTTGGTTTTAATGAGTGGGCTCAAGATGTAGCAGGCTAGCATACAAATGTTTCGAAAGCTGTTGGTATTAGTAGCATCATCTTAGCGACAAGTAAGGCCTTTTAGAAGTTCGTGAACAAGATGAATGCTTTCATGAACTTCTAGTCTCCAATGACTAATTTTTTTATGTTTCCTTTTCTTGAGATGGGTATTACTCTTTAAGCCATAAAGGGTGTGTGCAGACTACTCGTTTGTGGCGCTCTAGTAGCAGTGAAGATATTGGATCTTCTTTCCTTTATGGTTTGATTTGGCGGAATGGAAAAGTTTATTAGTTAAAGTTGACTGGAACTCTTCTCTCGTGTCTTCTTGTAGCAAGATCTATATGATAAGTGGTCGACTAATGCTATGAAATTCTTGCATGGGCAGAGGCGGAGAAGAATTAGATTCCTATTGACAGTCTTGATTGACATCGTTGGATTGAACTTGAAGTTGAGTTGGCATTATTTTTACAGCTTTTGTTCTTAGTTGCTATCTGCCCTTCTTTTGTTAAGTATGAGTTGGCAAAGTGGTCATGCCTCCTCATTGGTTGCGAGACCACTATTGAGTCATTTTCATACTATATATTTTGGATGATAATTGGATTAAAATTTGAGTAATTGATATGATTTGAATCATATATTGATTAATTTATCTTCGTTTAGCACAAAGCGGTCACGATTGAGTAATTCATCCAAAGTTAGAAAAAATTGCTGTAATACAATCTATTTTTAGAAGATTCGAAGCATGAGGACCAAGACTCATTCAAGTTGATAATTTAAAAGAATCAAAAGGAGGCAAAACAATGATCAAAATAAGCTAAAATGATTTTCATTCAAGACCTGAATTCTTTTGAAGTTTAGTCATAAAATTTGGGATTGTGCAAGTCATACGTAATGCATTGATTTTAGGTACTCCACGTATTCATTGCATAAGACACATGTGAAATCCTAGACTTTAGGTGCTCTTATCCTATGATTTCTAATCTCTGTTCTATGTTCTCGAGATAAATTTTCTTCTTGCTATTTTCCTTTTTCTTCTTATCTTGTTCTCTTGATTTCGGTTATAAAGTGTTTAAATCAAACGTTTTAAGTCTCGAATTTCTTGTGGGATCGATATTTTATATATTAAAATCTGTGATCCGTGTACTTGCATTGAGATTATAAACAATGACAAAGGGGAGAAGATTTGTGTTGGTGCCTTAGTTTTATGTGACATCTACCAAGGCCTCAATTATGCTATCTACAATGATTACGGCCTAAGAGATATACCAACTTACTTTCCTGCCCGCTACCTTCTAGCTTGAATTAAATTTTATTTCCTATGGATCTATGACATTAAGAAGGTTATATAAACTTTAGATTAGGGATAGATATTGAAGAAATTTTCTTAGCAAAACCTTCTTAATATAACTTTCAATGAGGGTAGTTGATAGGCTTTTGGAGATTTCTCATTTTGAGGAGCTATTCTTTCATATGATTTCGCTATTCGTGTGGTCATCCAAGTTTTCCTTCACTAAGCTAATTTTCAACCAAAAAGACTGCATGCTTTTTGTTCTCCTTATCCTCCTTACTTGAAAAAAGGGCCTACTGTTTGAAGTTAAATCTTACTATCCTCATTGTTTCACCAAGTAGTTTGGTTAAAATCATGATGTACCACATAGACTTCCCTTAGTGTCTTGGCAAGGGAGAGAGATCAACGTCAGCCTGACATACTAATTATTGACTTGCTCTTGATTTAAAGATACCTTCTTCAATTACCAACTATTTCCCCTCTAGATTGCAAAGTCAGAGCAACCAAGGAGTACATCCACTGGCATGGCATCAAAGAGACTAAAGTTGATAAACGACTTTTGCCAGAGTCTCACATTTGGGCCTTTCAACCCTTAGAGCTAACTTTAATTACTTAAACATGGGCCTTCAAATGTCGGAACATCGTCAAAGACTATTACAGCGAGAACTTGGATCCATAATACTCAACCAAGTGGATGAGATTCATTTCTTCCCCACTCTCAAGGATTCATTAGGCATCATATAGAGTTGCAATCATAGGTCACTATTGGTCTAAAAATAAGGATGAGGAATAGAAAACCAATGTTCAAAAGGTCTTAGGGAAAGAGAAAAATGCAGATTAGTTTTATATGTCATGTCAAAGCATACAACACCATTAAATGCATGAATGTCAGTCCTTACTCGACATTAGAGAAAAATAAATTCATGAGTTGACTATTTTCATCTCTCTTGACTAGGAGGAAATAGCTAGGATCTAATTGTTGCTTTGCCAAAAGGTATTATAACATTATTTTGACATAATCTTCCTTTGATTGTCTTCAACATCTACACACGTAGTTCTTCCAATTAATCCACATGAACGTAATATGCTCACTTCTAACTTTGACCTCAACAGTTAAATCATAAGCCTTCAACTCTCCAATCCCCGCATTTCAATAATCGTCGAACAATTTCTAGTGCAAATATTGATGTTTCACTACGATCTCATTGAAGACTACTTCTCTAAGTATGACATAGATTCCTGGGCAAACAAACCATGTCATAAAAAACCTCCCCACTGGACTTCTAATTATGGAATTGATTCATATAAATGCTAAAGCCACAATGTCTACCATATCTATTGTAAAAATCCGATGCATATTACTCACTAGTAAACGCCTGCTAAGAGAAGGTTTCAAATCATCGAGCACTTGGGGTGTGCATATCATTGTACCAACATCGAAGCCTTTTCCATCCAATCCTATATAATTAGACTGCCTTAACCATGATTCAGATGTTAGTTTTAATGTGTTCATTGCCTAGTTAGAGAATTTAAGGGACATCTAACCCTATTGTTCAAAGAATACTAGATTCAAAATTAGGACCAAATTATTGTATGATTTTTATATATTTGATTAAATTATTATTTTTTAGATAAATTTTGTGATAATGAATTTCTTTAGTGATTGGAAGCGTATTGTAGTTGATATTTGTCAAATAAATATGTTTCTTATATAAGTCAAATAGATATGTTTAACACCTAGTTTATTTGCGGTTTATCTACATTTTGATTATTCAATTGAGTAAAATTTCTGCCAAATCACCCTCATGATTGTTATTTTTTTAATAGCTAAAATTATGATTTAGCTAAAACAATCTACGTTACAGTTTAGAGATGAACTAATTTGTAGCAACAAAAGAGCCAAGAAATGTCATGTGTTTCAATAAGCCAAGTGTCAGAAGTTTGTATTGCATATACTCTTTAAAAATATCATTCCTCCAGTTCTATTTTACTTCTTTACAAAAGTTCTTTTGACTTGAACTTATGATATCTTATATTTTTCTATAAATCAAAGCTTCTCAAAGACGAGGAGAATGTGAAAGGGTAAACCATATTTTCTTATTCAATTAAGAATAAGAGTGAAAGGCCACTATAATCAAAAACTCTTGAAATGATGAAATGCAAAAGGGATACGCTAAGCTCTAGTAATAATTTTTCTGACACTCTTATTTTTCCTATTGCACTCTAGAACTGTATGCTTCTCTTAGCACTTTTATGAATTAATATCTTTCCTATATTAGCAAGGATGCAAGAAATGAAATCTAAAGGCTTGCCAAATCAATTTACGAACTTAAGTTCGAATCACTTGGTAAGCTTGGACTATTTGCATGAAGCCTATATAAATTTTTTTGCTTCCATATTGGAGCATGAATCTTAAGTAGTCATTGCATCTCCATTGAGTTTTTTAGTACTTTGAATAAAGATTTTTAGGCTATATTTGTTCGCAGTCTTACAGTAAGTGCACAGATCGTAGATTATAGTATATAAAATGAATAGAAAAGTAGAAAGAAGAAAATAACATTTAGAATCAAATATTAGAAAGCAGGAATGATAGTACCTATGATCTAGAATTTCACATGTGTCTTTTGTAACGGATAATGGCATGATTATTTAATTCAGATATTTTTTGTTAAAGGAGAATAAATCCTAATTTATCCTTGTACCTTTTCTCGAGCCTACAAGGTGTTTAACCACTTATTTTCATGGTATTAAGTCAATTAGGATTCATTAATTTCCATAGTCGTTCGTGGATTTCTCAAGGTCATCATGCTTATTCTCATTGTCTTAGATTTTCAAATTTAACATATTGATTATCGTATATTAGATTTTCACCTCTTAGTTTCATCACCTAATATATGAGAATCATTACCACAGTGGGAGCTCAAATACCAGACAAGTATTAAATCATAAGATATTAAATTAGGGGTGGGAATTGGGGCGGGTCAGGGTGTGCCCAACCCTGACCCTACATTTCCAAAATATTATTTGACTCTTATTTTTATACCGGGTCAGGACAAGGTCGGTTTGACCCTTACTTTTATGTACTAGGTCTTGGGACAAAATTCAGGTCGGATCGGGTCAACGGGTCAGGTAAAAAATGCGGGTCAAGTAAGGATTTTTTAAAGAATTTATGAATCTATAAAGTATAACGACAAATCTATATTAAACTTAACTACTATATGCTTCAATCTATTACTAATCAGTCAAAGTAAAACTTAAATACTTAAATAAAACGTTAATATTTATTTACCTATATAAGAACAAGTTAATGAAACATACCTTGTTCAAAATTCCCTTCACAATTTGAATATTTGAACTCATTCCATGTCTTTTGTTATTTATCTTCAATAAAAATAATAATGGAGTCACACTTAGAATTAAAATAAAAATTGTTTAAGTATGTAGTAGGAGAGCAATTTTACCTGAAAAGTATAAAGAATATTGATAATACTTTTTGTGTTGTAATGAAATCTTCTAGAAGGCATGACCTGAATAACACCTGTGCAATACAATCAATAAAACAAAACCACAAACAATAACACTTTCGACCACAATTAATAACGACAAATATTCACATAAAAAATATAAATTGTAACTAATTTAATTGATAATATAAATCCTTCATCCATCAATAGGGAAAATTTTAAGTTTAGCAAACATACAGGAGACACATATATTTTGTCCAATAAATTAAGTTTAAACATATGTTTCTATTATAAAATGTTCATAACAAAAATGAAAGGCAAATTGTTCTTCATTGTCATCTTTTCCTACGTTCATCCATCGATAACAATGCCCTTTTCCTGAAAATTTAAAATATTATTTTATTAGTAACTACAATAGCATCACAAGCTAAGGGAAAAAGAAAAAGAGAACAAAAAATATGAAGAAAGATTAATGCTTAACACCATGCTTAAAACCTTTGCACTTGCACTTGCAGGAGGACGAGGAGAACGACCGCTACCTTCTCCAACTTCATTTTGAATAGCTGCAACATATAAAAAATCAATAAGTTAATGGCTCTATCTATAAAAAATAAAATATATATCCTAAGTCCAAGTAAGAGAGTTAGATACTGAACTATATAAGTTACCTGTAAAATCGGTGGTAAGTTCCTCTGCATCTTCTTGAATTCATCTACTTTTGGCTTTGGCCTCATCCAATCTTGAGCACAGATTAAACATTCCACGAGTTTTGGAGATAAAGAACTCCTATATGAATCAAGCACACGTCTACTCGTACTAAAAGCTGACTCTGAGGCAACAGTGGACACTGGAATGGCTAATAAATCACGTGTCATATGAGACAATACTTTATACTTATATGCATTTACTTTCCACCATGCCAAAATGTCAAAATTATCATCCACCACTACAATATGCTCTTCTAAGTATCGATGAATTTCTGTCTTCTCATTTTCTGTCTCATCTACTGCTAAGAACTTCAAATATGCTGCTCTTGATGGTCCTTTTGTCTTTGTTTGTGTAGGGGCTTTAATTTTTGTTTTGGTTGCTGCTGAAAATTTAGCCTCATAGAACTTGAAAAGGGTTTCAAATTCGATATTCACACTATTTATTATTTCTTTAACCTTGTCAACATCATATATTTGTGAATAACAGAATTTCAAAAACTTCAACTTGCATCTTGGATCCAATACATTTGCAACCAACAACCACATGTTAATTTTATCAAAACTGCCCCAATACTTATCAAATTTTTGTTTCATTTTTCTAGACATGTCTCTAAGGACTAAATCTTCTGATGTAGAAAATTCAAATAACAGACTTTCAATCTTATGAACCTCATCCAAGTAAAGAGAAGAAGTAACATATGAGGTTCCAGATAATGTGGTTGTAACTTCATAAAAATGTTCTAGAAAAGAACACATAGCTTTGCCAATTCTCCAATCACTATCACTGGGAGTATCTTCCTTTGCAAATGCAGCATCATATAAGACAAGCCGATCAAAAACTTTTTGATACTTCAGAGCTTTTTTCAACATTAAAAAAGTAGAATTCCATCTTGTAGGAACATCCATGCACAATCCAAGTTTAGAACTAATTCCTTCCTTCTCACAACATACTTTAAAATTATATTCTCTTTGTGGGGAACCTCTGACAAATCTAACACACCTTCAAATTCTGTTAATTGATTCATTAACTTCATTTAAACCTTCTAGCACAATCAAGTTAATAATGTGAGCCGCACAACGTACGTGAAAATGGTCACCCTCGCCGGCTAGAAACCCTTCTTTAACTAACATTTTTCTTAAAATTTTCAAGGCGACATCATTTGCAGATGCATTATCTACAGTCAAGGTGGTGATTCTATTCAACCCCCAGCCTAATAAACAATCCTCAACTGCTTGAGCAATGGCATCGCCATTATATGGAGGTGGGAGCATAAAGAAGTTAATTATTTTCTTGTGTAACTTCCATTCATCATCAATATAGTGTGCTGTAAGACTCATATAACTATCATTCGAAATAGAAGTCCACAAGTCTGTGGTCAAACTCACCCTTTGAATTTTATTTTCAAAAAAATTCTTCAGTTTCTTCTTCTCACTTCATAAATTGCAAGACAATCATTAGCGATAGTTTTCCTAGGTACCCACTTAAATTGTGGCTGCAACATGCAAACCCATCTCTTCAGTCCCTCATGCTCTACAATCTTAAATGATTTTTCATCAATGATAATCATCTCAGCAAGTCCCTTTCTGCATTTATCTTGGTCAAATTCCCATACACTGATAACTGGTTCTCCATTAATGTTGGACTGTGGTGAAGAGAATGTCAACAGCTTTTGCCTCTTATTTTGCCCCCACTTTGGAAAATCTTTGCATCTTTGGATATGCCTTGAAAGTGAACTAGTACCATACTTACTAGAACACTTAAAAGGCCTTTTGCAGTAATTACATGAGGCAGTGGGTTCTTTATCTGGCTTCTTATCATTTTTAGTAAAATGATTCCAAACTGAAGAAGTAAGTTTGTAATTGGTAGCTGGATTATTTTCATCTTTTGCAATTTTTTCATTATCAATAGGTGTAAGATTTTCCACATCCACATCAACCACTTCTTTCTCTTTCACATTCTCTACCATTTCTTCCTCTACATTCTCATCCACATCTAGACTCATATTTTTATATTACGTTATATCCAATGCAATACCTAAAAATAAATACAAATAAAAGAAATTAAAATCCAAACATAATACAAGCATATTACCAAATATAATACACAATGCATATACATATATCAAACACTTATATTACTTGCAAATAAAATATTTGAATGCAAGTTTTTGAGAGTTTTGTAGAAATGTAATCCATGATCAATTCTAATAGTTAATCAATAATATATGTGCCATTTTACCAGCTTAAATATGTTAGATTAAATGGGAAAAATGTAAAGGAAAATAATATATACCAACTATTGCTGGAGCAAAGGCAGACCAATTCCAATAATTATTCAAGATCGTCGCTGTCAGCTACTGCGTACGATTGGGTGGGTTTGGACTTTGGAGGGGCTGCCTTGAGCAAGGGACTTTGTGGGCGGCAGAGTGGGAGGAGGAGTAGCCGGAACTGGCCAAGGCCAAGGGTCGGCAGTCAGCAGCACTTTTGCTGACGCAAAAATAAATTGGGCGGGGGAGCTTCAGCCTGTTGTGCCTGTACACGTGTCCATTCCAAGCAGCTCTCGGCAGCGAGCGGAAGGAGCTGGTTTGGCAGAATTTTGTGACTACTATTGTGGAGAGGAAAACCAAAGGGAGAAGAACGAAGATTGGAGATGATGAGTGTTGGGCGCTAGACGATGAGTGTGGGGTGAGAGGCGAGCGAGGGTACTGGGCGTTGGAAGCCTGGAAGGGAGGAGTGGCACTGGGTGCTGGAAGGGAGGACCGGCAATGTTGTTAGGCGGCGGGCCTGGGCATGCGTGGGGTGGGAGGCAAACGGGGGCGCTGGGCGCTGGAAGCTGGAAGGGAGGACCGGGTGTTGGGTGAGCGGAAGAAGCAGCGCTGTTGCGTGAGGGCGCAGGAGGAAAACAGAGGCTGTTAGTGTTAGGGTTTAGACTTTAGGGAGAAGTACGGGTCTGCGGGTCAGCAAGGCTGGTCCGCCCCGACCCGAACTTTTTAAAAAAATGCTCGACCCGACCCGCCCCCGGTATTAAAAAGAGCGGGTCAGGACGGGTCAACTCGCCCCGATTCCCACCCCTATATTAAATTAACAACAATATCCATCATAAATAAGTCAAAATCATGTACCATATTACATTGCACATATCTACATCCTAAACCCTAAATTAAGGGCCTAGCTAAACATATTTAAGTTCAAAATAAAATAAAAATTCAAATTCATTTTAAACGAGATAACTAAAATAAAAAGAAAAGCTTATTAGTTGGAAGCTCCGATGGTGTGTCAGTCGCTCCACGCAACTCGTCGCTTTGCCTTTTACGCCGTGCTCTTAGCTTCCTCTCTCTCTCTCTCTCTCTTTTTGAGTTTTTTCTCAATACTCTGCTGTGCCCCTATTTATGAGCGTGTAAAATCTCTTCGCATGAACCCCTATTTATGAGCTTGAATTTGCGTTTAATTCATGCGCGTAGCCTGTTTATGCTGTTTTAGACCTACGCATTGCCGGTCATACTTGGTTAAGAACTGCAATTTTGCGCATTACTTGATGTTGGCTTGCTGAATATTTCAGTACTAATTGCTTGGTGGGGCCCACTGCAATGGACGGTTGCTGAATTTCTTATTGGTAAAATAGAAAGGCTGAATGTGATTGCATGGCTGGAAATAAAAATCTGGATGGTGGCTGATCGGTTTGGATGCATCTGAAATATTGGATGGTGCTGATTAATTGTTTTCTGAAACTTGGGTTTTTGGATAGCTGAGATCAGCAAAATGGATGGCTGAGATAGTTTCACAGCTGCAATTTTTGATGCGGATTTTTGGATGATGATGATTTAAAATCTGGACGGTGCAAGTTGGAATATTGGATGGCTAGAAAATAATGGACCGTGATGATTGGTTGGAGGAAAACAAATCAACGGCTGGATGAGGTAGAAAGTTAAATGGTGGAATGCATGGGTTAATTTCACGGCTTGGGTTTTCTTTGCATGGCTGGAGAGTTGCACGTGATCAGCTTGCATGACTTGGACGACTAACATCTGGTTTGGAAGGGATATGGAGGGCTGGCATTTCTGCTGCTTGCTCGCACATGATCTGCTGGTCGGTGGAAAATTCAGACGGCTTGGATCAAGGACTGCTGCCGACTTGATATGAATGGTGGGCCCCACAGCTTGAATTTGCAAATTTGTATAAAAACTATATTTAAATCGTAAACTCATCAAATTTATTAACGGGTTACCAATATAAAATTATCTCAAATACATTCGACTTTATGACAACCAATAAAATATAATTTCAAGCAAAAAAATTACAAAAATTATTTAAATAACCTAAATTTAATGTTTAATACCCAAATATTGCAAATACATATTTTAAAGCCGATTTCACATTAAACTCAAACAATTACCCGCCAAATTAGCATAAAAATACCCACAAAATATATTTTTAATCCAAAATTATAAATACTCAAGCTCTTGTTTTGGACACTTTATATATGTTTGACTTTCCTACAATGGCATTATTATTTTGTTGATATAAATTTTTTTGTAACACTTGCTTTGAAGTAAATTACTTTTTTAGTTTTTGTTCCAACTAGGTTCTTTCTTATTAGTGCACTAATCTAAATACCCTGACAATCATTACCATGTTGTTGCATTTTATTATTTCTGTTCTACGCACACTGTTTTGCTATCTTTAAGCTAGTTTTCTGCACTAGCATTCAAAGATGGTTAAATGCCTAGATTTGATGGCTGGGTTATAAGCAATTGTTGGTAAAATGATGTAGGATTCTAAGAAGGTGTTAGACAATGAGTTGACCATCAAGTAATCAAATATGCATCATGCCCTTTGTGCCAATTTTATTTTATGCAAATCCTATATAAGTTAGGGATTTTTTTATGTAGCATTGTTGTATACGTTATTCCAACTTGTTGTATTGGGTAGCACAAACGTAGTGTATTTGTAACACATCCCACATTAGATTATCAATGTATTGAGCAGCCCTTTTTGAGTTACAAATAGAGGCTTGCCTTTCGATTTAACTGTTTGGTTCGCAGCAAAAATTTTTGATGTTTTTTAACTTGTCAACTTCGGATGGTATGCAGAGTACATGCGTTGGTGTCAATAAATGTGCTGCCTTTCCTTAATTTTTGGGTCCATGAATGGCTTGAAAATAGTCAAATTCCTTGAAGCCATTGTCAGGGACCAATAGGTGCAACAATAGATGGTACCAAATTCACAAGTGGAAAACATCATAGCTGACGACGATGAAGAACTCTCCGTAGCATTCCTCTGCCATAGCTGGTACAGGCAGACAGTGTTGCAGCTTCGATGGGACTGGTTTTACACCGACGTACCTAGCTTGAAAAGTTTTAACATTTCCGTTGAGTTTTATGCTTTACCAAACGTACCTAAGTGTGAATTTTTTGAAGCTCTCTTGTATACTCCTTTATGACATTTGGTCTTTCTAAGAGTTTCTCATTGAGTATATCGGGTTTAATAGTTTTCCTTTCGAGAGTTCTCCATCACTTATAATTTTTTTTTCTGATAATGAATTTTCTCTTCCTACGCTTGTGGTTTTTCTATTCATATTGAAGAGTTTTTCACATAAATCTGTGTAACTTTATTTCTTTTTTCTTATTTTTTGCACTAGTTTGTTATTTTGTTGGATTATTTCCTAAAAATGATATCAAAGCCAATTATTCTCTTTAGGCATTAAAATGATTACATCAAAATTCAATATAGAGAAGTTTAATTGCACAATAAGTTTTAGTTTATAGTAAATCAAGATAAAATCCATCTTGACTTAAAATAACTTGCAGAAATCCATAATGGGAAAAGACAAGATGATAGCCACTTTGAGCAATGAGTAGAAGGTTGAGATAGATATCAAAGCCCTATTGACAATCTAATTAAGTCCTGCAAATGAGGTTTTGCAAGAGATAACAAAACAAAAAAAGCATAAGCAGCATGAGATAAATGGAAGATGTTATATTTAGCAAAAAGCATCACAAACTAGCTTTTGTTAAAATAAGGCTGGTTCATGCTTCAGATTAAAAAAAGTACACCTATTAAATCACGTCTTGATGAATTTAATTATGTTATTATTGAGTTAGAGAATATTGGCACATCAAGCCTTATTATTGTTATGTTCTCTACCAACCTCTTATAAACACTTTAGGGAAATAATTCTTCATGGAAGGGACATAATTTTTGTTATTGAAACTATGATAGCTTTGGTTTCAAGGGAACAAATTGAAAAGGAATTATGCGGTAATCCTAATAACAATCAAGCTGAAGAATTAATTTCTAGAGAGAGATTTAAGCAAAGAAATTCTAATAATAAAATATCTCAATCTAGATTAAAGTCTAGAAATAATGTTGGTCCTTGTAATTATTATCATAAACTGAGGCATATCAAAGAAGATTGTTTTAATTTGAAAAGTAAATTACAAAAAAATCAAGTAGATCAGAAAAAGAATGAAATTTTTTGAAGCTGGTATAGCTACAAATCAGGGTGAGGATAATGTTCTTCCTATGATTAATGATAAGTCTATGCCCATAGATGAGTGGATCTTGGATTTTGGTTGTTATTATCATATGTGTCATAATAAAGATTGGCTTTTCATATATGTCTTTTGATTATGGAGTTGTGCTAATGGAAAATAATGATGCTTGTAAAATAGTTGGAAAAAGAACAATTAACATTAGAATGCATAATGGTATTGTGAGAACATTAACTGATGTTAGCCATGTCCTTAAGTTGAAGAAAACCTGATCTTTTTGGATACTCTTGATGCTAATGGGTGCAAATATTTAGTTGAAGCTAGAGCTATGAAAATTTCTAAAGGTGTTGTTGTTCTACTAAAAGAAAAGTGGTTTAGTAGCTTTTATATTTTGCAAAGAACTACGGTCATAGGTGGATTAGTTGTTATTTCATCTAGTATGTCAAATTTAAACATCACCAAATTCGGGCATAAGAGGCTTTTATCATATGAGTGAGAATGGCCTGACAATTTTGAGTAAGCGAGTTCTTTTGTCGAGTTAGAGTACAGTTAAAGTTGAATTTTGTAAACATATACTTTTGAAAAGTAGAAAAAGTTAATTTTACTTCTGTAGTTTGATGAACTAAGGGTACTCTTAATTATATATTTTTAATCTTTGAAGTCCTTGTGTTATGTCTAAAAGTGGTGCTAGATTCATATTGACAATTATTAATGATTATCTAAGAAAATTATGGGCATATTTTCTTAAGAGGAACAATGATGTTTTTCTAATATTTAAATAGCAAAAGTTTTTGATTGAAAAATAAGTAGGAAAACAGGTGAAGCGACTCAAAATAGACAATGATCTAAAATTTTATAATACTGAGTTTAATAATTTTTGCAAATATGAAGAAATTAGTCGGCATCACACAGTTGTCAATGCACCACATTAGAATAGCGTTGCTGAGAATATGCATAGGACAATTATAAAGAAAACTCATTTTATGTTCTCTAATGCTGAGATTTTTTGTCAGAAGTAGCTTCCAAAGATTGTTATTTGATAAATTGTTCTCCTTCCACTATTATTAATGTCAAAACTCTAAATGAGGTATGGCTTAGTAATCTTGCTATTTATTCTTATTTGAAAATTTTTGGTTGTCCTGCTTATGTTCTTTTGAATAACCAAAAATTAGAACCTAGAGGTAAAAAGTGTATTTTTCGAGTTATGCTTATAGGGTAAGGAGATATAAATTTTGGTATTTAGATGCAAATTTACCAAAATTTATAATATCTGAGATGTTAAATTTAATAAATTTTTAATACTTAATCTAGAAAAGGAGTCTTCTATTCCATTTGATATAGCTCATGGTATTGGAAAGGTAGTAGACAAAGAATAACAATTTCCCTCCTCAACCCACTTTAATTGAAAGTTCTTCTTCTCAACCTAGTCTAAAGCAAAAATCTTCATCTTAATGCAGTTCAATACAGGTGTCTAGCTCTACTCAAGAAGAAAGGAAATACCGGAGGAAGAAATACTGCTGACATATTTATAACAAATAAAACTATATTCCATTGCAAAGAGAAGATAGAAAAGTCGAATTAAGAAACTGAAGAGATATTTTAATGGATGTATGGTTGCTTATGTTTTGACAATTGCAGAAATTATCAATTGTAATATTGATGCTTCTTCTTAGTCTAATGTTGTTCTTGTTCTAAATCTGCAAATTGGTTGGTTGTTATGAATGAAGAGATGAAATTTCTTTATAAGAACTAGATTTGGAGTTAGTTAAATTGCCCAAAGACAAGAAAGTTATTGAATGCAAGTGAGTCCTTGGGAAGAAAAAAGTATTTCAAGAGTTGAAGATGCAAGTTATAAAGCATGGTTAGTAGCAAAAAGATATAGTGAGGTATAAGATGTTGATTTTAATAATTTTTACTCACCTATTGTTAAGCAAAATTCTATACGTATTTTTTTATCTTTGGCTGCCATGCAAAATTTGAAATTAGAGCAACTTAATATTAAAATAGCCTTCTTAAATGGCTAACTTGATAAGAAAATTTATATGCATCAACCTAATAATTTTATTATTGATGGTAAAGAGGGTCATGTTTGTTTGTTAAAGAAATCCTTATATAGACTCAAACAATCTCTTAGACAATAATATAAGTAGTTTTATACTTTTATGGTAACTCATGGTTATTTTAGAAGTCAAAAAGGCAATTGTACGTATTTCAGAAAAAGATTAAGATGGATCTTTTATTTATTTGTTGTTATATATGGATGATATGCTTGTCATTGTTATAGATATGCCTGTAATCAACACGTTAAAAGCTCAGTTGAGCACTGATTTGAAATGAAAGATTCAGGTGCAAGTAAGAAGATTCTTAAAATGGAGATTCATAGAAACAAAAAGTAGAAAAGTTATATTTCCCATAACAGAAGTACATTTAAAAAGTTTTGAAACATTTCGATATGCTTGATTCTAAACTTGTGAGCATTCCATTGGTAGCTCATTTTAAACTTTTTATAGAAATGTTATCAAAATTAGATGAAGAGATAGAGTACATGTCTAGTGTTCCTTATTCTAGTGTAGACGGAAGCGTCGCATATGCAATAGTTTGTAATAATCCATATATTGCATATGCAGTTAGTGATGTATTAACAAGATTTGTTGATTCAGATTATAATAGTGATCTTAACAAAAGGAGGTCACTTTTGGCTTATGTGTTCTGTAATAGAGATTGTATTATTAGTTGAAAAGTCACATTACAATGTATCGTTGTTTTGTCTACTACAAAAGCAGAACTCAGACATAGACTAAAGGTGTCAAATAAACTGTAAGGTTAAGAGACATTGATAAATCAAAAATTTTTCATATAATTTCATATGAAATTCACACTGCTAAGTATAAAAATGTTAATTAAATGCAGGTTTTACATAAAATTTTACGAAAATGATATTTTCATAAAATCCTTAATTTTGCTATAAGATAAGCCATTTGGCAATTTTTTTAAAATTCTAAAATTATGAAAATAGTAACACATGCTAAAAGGATTAACTTTAAAATATGTATAGCCTATTAATATAATTCATAAAAAATTATAGAATGGTTAAATTGGGTAAAGTATATACAATTATAAATATATTTAAAACATGGGTAAAAATGGACGATTAGATAATCTTAAAATAAAATGATGAAACAAAAATTATTTGTAATATTTGTATTATGTTTTGATTTGGGTAGAAAATATACAAATTTTATAATGTTTCAAATTTTTTTGTTGCATATGTACGAGTGAGTGTGGACTGCCAGAGGACTAGTATGGTACTCCACCATCCCCAATTCTTCTTCCATGGCCGCCCAAGCAACACGGTATCCAACGCCTGCATCCAGCCATGGCGTCAACGAAAGCAAGCAGCTCGTCGATCTGCTTCAGCCGCACCAAGCTTCCAGTCTTCTACCCAATTTGACAGCAGCCCGTTTTTTAACAGAAATTGCAACCTGTAATTGAATCGACAGCTTTAATTTCGGCAGCTATGGCGTCCAGCCCTCTGCACAGCCCCATTTCAAATCCTCTGCATTCAGCCATTGAAATCGAACACCAGATTCCAATCACAAACCGTCAATCGGCGAGCCAAATGAAGAAGCCATTTTCAGCATGATGGCGTGTACCATCCATTTTCCCTATTACCAGCAGCAAACCCCCCAAGTCACCATTGTTTGAACCCCCTTCCATCACCAAGCCGACAGCAGCATAAGGCTGGCCCCTTTTATTTGGTCGCAGAAAAAATTGCAGCAATCTCCATTAAAGGCATCGACAGCCCTTCGAGTGGCAACTTTGTTGAAGCCGGCAGTCCGTAAAAGCCCAATTTCCATCTGCCCAAAATTTTGACCCTCCTCTGTTTCCGACGGGAAGAAAACCCATCCCCAATCAGCTGCCCGCTCCGCCATTTCAGCAGTCCACCCATCAATTTCAATAGCAGCTTCCCTGTTTCCTGCATCGAACTACCAGTCTAGCATGCCCAAACCGGCTGCCATTAAAACAGAAACAGCCTCCATTCCTGCGGTTGCCTTCCGATCCAGACCCAAATCGCCCAACCTACCCACTGATTCAGCAAAGCACGGCACCATCTAAGCTATTCGCCAGCTTGATTCCTAAACCGATGACCACCATTAACCAGCCGTCCATCTCGGTCTTCCTTGCCTCCAAAAACTTCGTGAATTGAAGCCCTCGTATATGCTTGGCTCTCGGCAGTCAGAGGTAGAATATTGATGGCAGCCCTCTTTTCTCTGCTCATAGCAAGCCGTCCAAAATTTTCATCCGTCAGCGACCCATTAATTCAAGAATCAATTTCACCGAACCGAGCTAGTTATACCATTCCGGCGATGCCGCCTGCTTCAATCAACCGACAGCAACCTTTTTCCAGCCCAAACAATCCACCGATCCAGCTCTCCCCATCATCGATTTTCAGCAGTCACCGCCCCTTTTTAAAATTAACATCCCCTGCAATTGCCCAGTTTTCGGCTCATCCAACCCAAGATGTCCCAGCCGTTCTTCTTCATTTAGCAGCAATAGCAGCTCTGCATCGAGCTCGACACTCTCGCGGCCCAGTAAAATGCAACAGCCAAGCAAAGGTGCAACGTGGAGAGCAGCTACAGTAATGACCAAATGGAAATACCACATCGGTCGGGTTAACTCCCCACAGCACTCATCTCACTCCCGTATAAAAGGAGGTCCCTCTGCTCTTGACAGCAACACAACTTTCTCCCTTGGGTGGGATCCACTTCCTGTTGGATCCCTATTAGTTGAGTGAGGTCAAACAATAAAATTTCCTATGGTAGAGATTTGCTCTTCGCTTTAGGTGATGTAATTTTTATTTTTGCTTTGTAGTTTATTTTTAGTATCTTATAGTTTTTGATTTTGCAATTTTGATTCTTAGATTAGATTTACTATTTTATTTCCTACTTTGCAATTTTTAGATTAAATTTTATGCATTTTCCTTTCCTATTTTTATCAATTAATTTCTATAATTTTTAATTTTTTTCATAAAGTAGATTTAATTAAATCATGACTAATTAATTGCAATTTATTTTTCTCGTTAGTTTATCTTCCTTCTCTTCTTTTTTTTCTCTAATTTCTTTCCTTTTTTCTCTCCCCTCTATAATTTCTCTCTCGATTTTTATCAATTAATTTCTATAACTTTTAATTGCTTTCATAGAGTAGATTTAATTAAATCATGATTGATTAATTGCAATTTATTTTTCTTGTTAGTTTCTCTTCTTTCTTTTCTTTTTTCTCTAATTTCTTCCCTCTTTTCTCTACCCTCTCTAATTTCTCTCTCCCTCTTTCTGCTTTCTCTTCTTTCTCTTATCTCTTTCTAATTTCTCTCCTCTCGTCTCTCTCTAACTTCTGTCATCTCTCTCCCTCTCTCTCCTATCTTTCTTTCTTTCTCCTCTGTTCTTGCAAGAAAATTTCAAGTTATTCAAAATCTTATCGCCTCTCTGTGGATTCGACTTGACTCACCATTATTCTTCACTATCTCACATATAGTGTTAGCTTTAATGTGTTTTGGTTAATTTTAATTAAATTAGTAATCATAGTGCTCTTAACGACAAACACTTAGTTCACATCAGGCTTAATGAGTGAACACAATTTAGGTCAAAAAATATGATCGTTCACATTGAGAGTTAAAGCTCTATGCATCTTATTAAAGATTAGATTTATCATAAAAGAACAAGGCACATTGCTATCAGGTATTACTTCATTTATGATGTTCTTTACTGTGGTTACATTCAAGTCAAGAAAATTGCTACTGCAGACAATCTAGTTGATATGTTAATGAAGTCTCTTCATATGATTAAGTGTTCTTGAGCTTGGTTGGAGCTTCAAGTTCATGCATAAGAGTTCATGGTGAAGGTGGAGAACTCATTTTATTTTAAAGTTATGTGAGTTCAAGTCAAGGCGTAGATTCATCAGATGATGACTTTGATTATCAAGTAAATTGATACACATCATGCCCTTTGTGCCAGGTTTTATTTTACGCAAATCCTATTTGCGTCAAGGATTTTTCATGCAGCCTCATTGGGTATGTTATTCCCGTGTGTTACATTCGATAGCATATGAGTGGTGTTATCTATTTATTAAGCCCCACTTGTTGAGTTATAAATAGAGGCTTGGTTTTAGGTGTGAGTGTTAATTTTCTAAAGCTTTTTCTAAAGCTTTCTTGTATACTTTTTTGTGATGTTTCGATCTTTTTGAGAGTTTTTTGTGAGCTGGATTGAGTTTAAGGGTTTCCTTTTTGAGAGTTCTCTATCTTTCGTAATTTTTTTTTGATAGTCAATTTTCTATTCCTTCACTTGTGTTTTTTGTGTCTCCTTTATTTCTTTTTCTTTTGTTTTTCCGCACTACTTTGTTGTTTTTGTAAGATTATTTTGTAATAGAAGGTCATAAATATCTCATTATGTTTTTGATAACACAAAGCTACTTTATAGATTCTAAAGATCATGACTTTGTGAATCGAGAACATAAAATAATTACTAATTCTAAAACCAACTCAAAATTTCAACACTTAATGCCGTTGCCATTAATTCAATTTAGTGAGCTCCCATCAAGATGAACCACCTATTACATATGGAATACCATAATCACAACACGTAGTTTAAAATAATATAGTTGATTAATGTTCTTCATTTCAAAGATAAAAAAATCTTAGATTAGCACGTAGTTCTTATCCCTACAATTTTGCTGATTTCTCACATCCATTTTTTATACATTCCTTCCTCTCCATTCAAACTATTTGTTTATTTGTTTCAATTATTCGTCATTCTTTGGACCAACAAGGGATTTTTAAGATGTAATAAATGTCTAAATAGGTAATATTAGAAGGTTGCCTTCTTATTGTTGATCATATGCTTGCTTTAAGAAAGATTAATTTGATTTTGATAATTAACAAATAATTGAAATATCATTAAAAAGTTCTAGTGTATTTGTGTAAGTGTGCTCAGATATTTTGTCGCTAATTATGTGTATGAAAATGAAAATGTGAAATAATTTAAGTTTTAAAAGCCCAAGTTCATGAATAACAAGTTCAGCAAAGTGAAGTCTTAGCTCAAGTCGACTTCACTTGCGACTTGGGTGAAGTCCCACAGCAAAGTCGACTTCGCCTACAACTTCGGACAGATAACAAAGTGAAATCCCAACCCAAGTCGACTTCACTTGTGACTTGGGTGAAGTCTCAACCCAAGTTAACTTCGCCTGCGACTTTGAAGGTAAAATTCTGGACAACAAGTTTTAATAAAGTGAAGTCGCAACCCAAGTCGACTTCACCCATCGAAAGTGACTCCACTCATCCCAAGTCGACTCCATTTGCGACTTCAACATATAATGGTCCGAAATTCGAACGTTTGAACATTAGACGCACGTCAACCTCCACTCCAACGGCTAGATCTTTTTTCTCTATAAATATCATTGAAGTATTAACGTGAATAAAAGAAAAAAGAGAGAAATAAAGAGATAAACACAAGATGAGCTTACACATTTCATTATCCTAAAGTGTTGAAGTCATTTGAACAACTATTGAAGTTTCAAGTGCTACTACTTCAAGTGTGCTTACAAGATTATTTTCTTCACATAACAAGGAGCTTCCGGAGCTGATTGATTACACGTTATAAAATGTAAATTCTCTTTTGTCCATTTTATTTTGTGTTGTTGTCTTGGATTGGTGTTGGAAACCGAATTGAAGAAGAAGCAAAATAGGGGGTTGGTTTGGGTTTTTCTCACTAATGGGTTTTGCTTGACTGGTTTGAGTTTGTCTGACTAACAAATTAGACTCCGTTGGCTAGAGTTAGTCTCACCAACAAGTGACTATTGTATATGCCCCCTAGAGTTAGAATCTAGAAGAGAGAGGGTGCTCTAGATTGTATTGAATGTACAATAGTGGAACCCAAGACACAACGGGTGTGTGCTTGGAAGAGTGGAGTAGGGAAGGTTGCCCGAACCACCATATATTGTTGCCTTTTGTGTAGTTTGATTGCTTGCATTTTATATTTCATTTGCACCCTCTCATTTTATCTTATAGCACGTTTCATCAAGAGGACTAAACTTACAAGGGGTTAAGCTTCTAATTACGCACAGAATTTTCAAGAACCCAATTCACCCCTCCTCTCTTAGGTTTTGCCATAAACTCGGGACCAATAAGTGGTATCAAAGTAGGCCTCTATCTTATTTGAGGTGATCTCTTCTATATATCTATGAAAACCTTCTTAACTTCTGTACCTACATTTGTCGAGGGCCAATTATTTTTTGGTCACCTCTATTTGATAGAAATAATTTTATTTATTGGAAGTTGAGAATGAAACAACTCATTATGACAATTAATATGGATTCCTGGATAGTCATACAAGATGAAATTACATTACTAAAATTAGACAAGGCGTCCACTTGGACAAAAGAAGAAACTATGTCCGTCTAAAGTAATACTAAAGCTATGAACTTCTTATTTTATGTATTGACTGCTGTAGAATTTGATAGAGTTTCTTCATGCACAATGGCTAAAGAGATATAGGATAAATTGATGTTTATTTATGAAGGTTCCTCCTAAGTAAAGGGAACTAAAAGGAATATCCTTGTTGGTGATTTTGAAAGATTTCAAATATTAGATGGTGAATCTATTTCAGAAATGTATGCCAGATTTTCTAAAATTACTAACGCTTTTAAAGGCATTGAAAAGCCAATTTCTGAAAGTGAGCAGGTTATGAAGATACTTAGAGCTTTGCCAAACTCGTGGAATCAAAAGGTCATAGCTATTAAGGAGGCAAAGGACTTAAACAAGGTCAAAGTAGATGACTTGATTAGCTCACTCATGTCTCATGAGCTCATAAAAAATAAGAAAGAAGAATCTCGCAGAAGAAGAAAGTCCATTGCATTTAAAAGTATGAAAGAGAGCTCAAGTGAATCCACATCAAGCTCATACTCCAATATGAAGAGAAACAAATATTCCAGCTCACACAAGAAAATGAAGGATAGAAGAAAGAAATTTTTAAAATGTTATAAATGTGGTGGTGTTGAACATATACAAATTGAATGTACCACACGGATGAATTAGAAATTCAAAATAAGAGAATTTTTCAAAGAGAAAGGCTGGAAGAATGCTTATAAAGGAATATACTACCTTAAGCTCTAGCACTTCATCAAGTGAAGGAGAAGATGCAGCAAATTGGGCAAGAGTTTGTTGCATGGCCATTGTAGAAGATGAAAAGGAAACTTGCCAAAAATCTAGAGAGGAAAATGATGATACAAGAAAAATCCAACTGCTAACATTGGATGCATCCATGGATATTGAGGTAAGCTTATTCAATTCCTATTGCATTTCATCTTCTAGTGTTTGTTCTAGATGTGATGAGTCAAATGATTTACAACAAACTTATGACTCACTATTTGATGAATTTAAAAGCCTTGGTATCCAATATGCCCAAAAAAAGTAATTCAATACAACTACCGTTGCAAATAGAAAGTTAGCGGAGGAGAATGCATTCTTGCAAAATGATATAAATGCCTTGAAAAATGAAGCCGAGGTATTAAGAAAGGAGAATTAAAATTTGAAAGATTCATTGACTAAGTTCTCAAACCCAGGAGAAAATGTGCAGAAATTTTTAAGAATGATCACTCAAGTTGATAAGAGAGGTCTTGGATATGCAAAACACAATAATGTCAAATTAAATAAAACAAATGCTCCTATTTGGATTAAAGCTTCTAGTACATCAAATGTGAGGAGACAAATTTCTTATATTAAGAAGCTTGTTGATGAATCATTGATAAAAATGCCTACTTGGCAACCAAAGGGCTATTATGATACTCCAACCTATGTTAGAATTACTTGCCATTATTGTAATAAGTTTGGACACAAAATATATCAATGCAAGGCAAGAATAATGATTTACAATGGAATTAAATTAGTTTGGATGCCAAAGAGACATACCTAAGGTGGAACCAAGTCTTCTTGAGTTCCTGGGTTTTATGGTACTAATATTTATGGACCCATAACACGGGTACCAAAAGGAAAGAAAATATTATATTTGTTATGCAGGTTTTATTTCAAACAAATGCAAAGTCATCCACAAGATGAAGGAGCATGAATTGTAAAAGAAAGGGGGAGTTGAACAAAATCGTAATGATAACCTCATCAAAGGTAAGTAAAGGTATGTTGCTCTCATAAAGAAATTAATAAGTAAGTTATATCACATGGTCGTATTGTAGATCATATGCTTGTGATGAATGATTTAACTGACAAAACGAAATATTTAATAGAATGTTTGTATGCATGAAATGAACTTACTATACCCCGTCTGTACTCTATTATTAAGTCATTTTAAGCCTCACCTTTTATTTTGATTGACAAAAAGGGAGAGAGAATAGTATGAAACATCTTAAGAAGAGAATAATATTACATATAACTTAGGGGGAGAACTATTTTCATGAATACTGGGAGAGCACATCTACATGAAAAAATATTTTGAAATTAATGCATATATCATTTTGAATTGTGTGCTTATTGATGAGAATAATGATATTTATGTAGACATATCTGTGATTTATTTGAAAGGGGAAGATATTTCAATCAAGTTTTGTCAATCATCAAAAAGGGGTAGCTTGTTGATCATATGCTTGCTTTAAGAAAGATTAATTTGATTTTGATAATTAACAAATAATTGAAATATTATTAAAAAGGTTCTAGTGTATTTGTGCAAGTGTGCTCAAATATTTTGTCTCTAATTATGTGTATGAAAATAAAAATGTGAAATAATTTAAGTTTCAAGAGCTCAAGTTCATGAATAGAAAGTTCAGCAAAGTGAAGTTTCAGCCCAAGTCGACTTCACTTGCGACTTGGGTGAAGTCCCATAGTCAAGTCGACTTCGTTTGCAACTTCAGACAGACAGCAAAGTGAAGTCCCAACCCAAGTTAACTTCACTTGTGACTTGGGTGAAGTCTCAACCCAAGTCGACTTCGCCTGCGACTTTGAAGGTAAAATTCTGGACAACAAGTGGACAGCAAGTTTTAACAAAGTGAAGTCGCAACCCAAGTCAACTTCACCCATCCAAAGTGACTCCACTCATCCCAAGTCGACTTCACTTGCGACTTCAACATATAACGGTCAGAAATTCGAACGTTTGAACATTAGATGCACGTCAACCTCCACTCCAACGGCTAGATCTTTTTTCTCTATAAATATCATTGAAGTATTAACGTGAATAAAAGAAAAAAGAGGGAAAGAAAGAGAGAAACAAAAGATGAGTTTACACATTTCATTATTCTAAAGTGTTGAAGTCATTTGAACAACTATTGAAGCTTCAAGTACTACTACTTCAAGTGTGCTTACAAGATTATCTTCTTCACATAACAAGGAGCTTCCGGAGCCGATTGATTACACGTTGTAAAGTGTAAATTCTCTTTTGTCTATTTTATTTTGTGTTGTTTCCTTGGATTGGTGTTGGAAACCGAATTGAAGAAGAAGCCAAATAGGGGGTTGGTTTGAGTTTGTCTCACTAACGGGTTTTGCTTGATTGGTTTGAGTTCGTCTTACTAACAAATCAGACTCCGTTGGCTAGAGTTGGTCTCACAAACAAGTGACTATTGTATATGCCCCCTAGAGTTAGAATCTAGAAGAGAGCGGGTGCTCTAGATTGTATTGAATATACAATAGTGGAACCCAAGACACAACGAGGTGTGCTTGGAAGAGTTGAATAGGGAAGGTTGTCTGAACCATCATATATTGTTGTCTTTTGTGTGGTTTGATTGCTTGTATTTTATATTTCATTTGCACCCTCTCATTCTATCTCTTGGCACGTTTTATCAAGAGGATTAAACTTACATGGGGTTAAGCTTCTAATTATACATAGAAGTTTCAAGAACCCAATTCACCCCTCTCCTTTTAGTTTTTGCCATAAACTCGAGACCAATACTTAACTTTTAATTTTTCATGCTTTGAAAATATTGTTCTTGTATGTTGTTTAATTCAAAACTTCTTCTACCCGAGCTAATTTCAAAGTTGAAATCTAACGATAAACAAGCTATGGGTTTTGACTAAATATTGTGAGCTTTTATATTTTCTTCTACAAACTTTGGACTAATGAAATGTGAAGGTCTACTGCATCTAGTGCCCTAAAGGGTGGATAACAATTAAAGAAAAATTTTGATGTTTAACTTAAGAGCCTATGTGGAAACAATAGATTAAGTGAAGAGATTCAAATAGATGTTGCCAAGGAGCTTTTTATAACGTTCACCATACAAAAATTTGGGAAAAATTTTGATCCCATTTAAATAGGAGATATGATCATTTACGGCTGGGCTAAGTGTAGGGTGACCTTGTTTGCATGCTAAGAAGTCATCCAATCAGGCGAGACATTTTTTCGCCATGCGATGGAAAATTTTCCATCAAGCCCTTGGGATAGAATCCATTTGTAGAAAAAGTAAAAAAAAAAAAAAAACATCTCCCCCACGTTATCTCCTCTCACTCATTCTAGATCCTCCTCCACGCCCAAATCTGTCCCACCTTGCACGGCTCCCTCGCCATCTCCCATGTCTTACCCTTTCTTGATCACTCTCTCTATCACTCCATTTCACCTCAATCTCTCTTTTGATCTGTGGTGCCAATAGCTCCTGTCTCTTGCTGCTATCGAGGCACTCTGCTCCTTTCTTCGTTAGGCTCCTACAAGCTTTTCAATGTCAAATTCATGTAACCCCTCACTTTTCTCCTTCTTTCCGAAGATGTTATTTTTATTTTTTTGAATTTCTAAAACTGCTGAAAAACTTAAAACATGGTGACGAAAAAATTTGACAAATTTTACAAAGATGCAAGTAATATTACGTTGTTAGTGTCGCTACATTATTAAGAAAGAGAGAATGGAGGAAATAATGTACTTTTGCTTCCTTCTTGGCATTTTTTGAATGCTTTTCAATAAATTATTTTTTGCTTCTTACATCTGGCAAGTGGCAATACATTGTTAATGTTTTAGATATATCTCCTAGGGCCTTTGTAGGAAATTACAATTAGCCTTTTTTACACATAAGCTACTTATGTTGGAAAAAATGTAATGTAATTTTTCTATTGAAATTTTTATGGGTACACGAAATTTTTACACATCGCTCTCTTTTTTATTGAATATTGATATATCATGTTTTTCCTTGTTTCTGTTGAATATTGATATATCCTTCTTCTTTTTTCTTCTCATTTGTTTTTCTTTTCACTATGCAAGAGTTTGCAAAGTAGGTATTATGCGATTTCAGTTTACTTTGATCACAGGAAGTCTACTTTTTTCTTTTGTTTTCTATTTTTACCAACTTTTTTTGCTTCACAATTCAGGTGAGGAGTTTGATTCTGTCAAAATAATGTGGATTTATCCATTTTTAATAAAAATAAGGAGTTTGATTTTATCCAAATAATGTTAATTTATGCATTTTAGCGGATTTATATGGTAAGAAAATCTACAGGTTAAGTACATGTAGCATTTTGGAAATAAGTTTCTTTAGCTATGGCTAGCTAAGCTTAAAGACGATTGAACTACTTATAGTAATACGAAGGAATAGCCTTTCCTGTGAAAGTAGCTGCATGACTAAAAGAGATCAGAAAATTAAAATGTGTTTTGATGGGTGATATTTTGTTCTAATATTTGGTGTTATTTATTGGTTGTCCTTTTGTTTGATAGGAAATGACTTCCGCATAATGCTCATTGACCCAATGAATGAGGAAGTAGAAGCTTTTATTGGTGTCATGTCAGTTGATCATGCACATAAGGGTGGGGTTACTTTTAAAGTTGGTTCGTTGAATGTGTCAGATTGAGAGGGAGCATCTAGTGAAGAAGGTGGCCCAGGTGGTTTTCAAGATGCAGATATGGCTAATGTTGCAATGAACACTTAAGGAAAAAATTTGCATGAAGTTCGTGTCTATAAAGAAGTCTTTAACTTTTATAATACTTATGCTTAGCATTGTCGATATTAGAAAGGACAACACTCATAAGTTAAAGTCTGAGGCAATTTCGAGGCATATTTTAAAGTACTTTAAAATTGGTTGGTCAAAAAAGAAAAGCTAGAAATGAAGATATAAGCAAACAGAAGATTGCATTTAACACTCGGTGCTCGTGTCCTTCTAATCTCTATGTGAATTTGAATGTGGATAAGAATATATATTACGTGTCAAAATTCTTAGAGACAAATAATCGTGTACTTTGTACTCTTACAAAGATTCATAATTTATGGTCATATAAGAAATTAACAGAGGATGACCCACGTATAATTGAAGTATAATTGATTTTATAATGAGTGAAGTAGATGATTCTTCTCACCTTCAATATTCAGGAAGGGATGCTAGGAGTGCTCTACAAAGAAAGCAACAAATCATGTATGGGAACGATGCAAATTCTCTATTGCAAATGTTTCAATTAAAGAGCCATAATGATAGTCATTTCTCCTAAGATATCCAAGTTGACAAGGATATAAGATTCACATCATGTTTTTAGGTTAATGGAAAATCAAAGGAAGACTATTTGATATTTGGTGATGTCATATGCTTTGATACCACATATAAGACCAACGTGTATGATATGCCATTTGGTCCTTTTATTAGTGTTAATCACCACAAGCAAACATGCTTATTTAGTGCAGGTTTGCTCTTTCGGGAGACAATTGAAAAATTTAAGTAATTATTCCAAACTTGGGTAGATGAGTCCATCTTAAGATCATCATTACAAGTCAAGATGCAGCAATTGGAGTAGCAATGTCAATAGTATTTCCAAATATAAATAATCTCTTATGCTTGCATATACATAAGAAAATACCAAAAAAATTATCTCATATCATTCATCAGCATCCTACACTCAAGGCAAAATGAAACTACCGTTTGTTTGACACTACAAGTGAGGAGGAATTTGAGATTAATTGCAAGAAATGATAGAAGAATTTTAACTATAAAAGAACAATGGTTACGACACATGTATGATATTCACTATCAGTGGATTCCTCACACGAAAAAGATATTCTCAATTAGCATGAGAACTACCTAAGGAAGTGAGAGTATTAATGCCCTTTTCAATGATTTTATATCTCAAAATTCAAACTTAATTGATTTTTCAAATGGCTATGATAAAGCATTTGAGGAGGCATGAGGTAGAAGCAGATGTTCATTTTAAGGCCTTTTAGGCCATTCTTGAGTTGAATACTAAATGCAACATTGAAGGTCATATGATAAAGGTGTATATTAGAAATATCTTCTTGGAATTTCAGATAGAAATAGTAGAATGTATGTACTATATAGTAGAGAAGGTCACAAAGGAAGGAGCAATGTGAGAATGATAAATGTTATTGCTAGAAGGGGAGGACGAGAACAAGCAAAAGAAACTAACATGGAATTTGGAAGAAATGGTCATATCATGCCCATGCCTAAAATTTCTGTCAACTAATATTATCACATTGTTCCGATTCTTAAAATTGAAGACTACCCCTCCATTCCATATATTACCATAATAGACACATGATTTGAAATCTTAGTTTAAACATTGGTCCATAAGCAGTGACAAGAATGCTACACAATCTCTTGTTATTCATAGTCACATCTTATCCAAAGGTGGTCTTATATTAGGAATGAGGCTCTACACAACCCAGATGCATTTGAAATTGTTAAATAAATTTTGGAAGAGATGACTGATATGCTTTTGGACATGTACAAAGATTGTCGATGGGGTTGAAGGTGTAGTAGGAGGATGTCCTACTAGGGTGTCAAGTGATAACTTCAACATCATAGGTCAAGGACTAAATGCAAATATGGGTAATGATGTATCAGTTCTTGTGGCACAATAACCTCACAAAGTTCTCAAGCTTGTGGTATCTTGCCTGCACATGTTTCTCAAACGAAAGGAAGATCTTCTAAATGTATTAAAGGAGCTTTAGAATAGCCACGCAATGCGAAAAAATTTTGCTCAGGATGTAAACAATTTGTTATGGGCCATGATAAATGGAATTTCTCTACTTTCAAGGTCCGAAGTTCAACCGATGTATCCACTTTGAATGGTGATGATGACTACACTTATAGGGGCCGAGTTTGAAGTCTAGGTGGTGGTATATTTTGGTTCTTCATTGTCTTTTTTAGTTTCTTTTATTGATCTTATTTTGCATCCAATTATTAGGCATCATGCTAGATAAATTAACTATTTTCTCCTCTTACTAAATAGTTGGGCACAAGTGAAATGAAATCTTCAAGTGCGAAAACTAAGATACTTAGAGGTAGGACTTGTGTCTGCTCATGTGCTTTACCAGCTATGGTGCTAACCTCTCATATTGCACAAAATCGAGGGTGGCAGTTCCTTTTGTTGTCCACAATATCAAGTATGTTCTATATTATGCATTATGTATACATTAGACACTTGTTAATTATAGAATTATAATGAACACTAGATGATTATTTGAATTTTAATCTTTCTTCTTGTGTTTTGTAGGATGTTTCTCTTGTATTAAGTATTTTAGATGGGTGGATGAGGGATATTTGTCAAAAAAGAAAAATTGTTTCAAAAGATGATATTCAAGTTGGTAGTTGATTCCAAACTCAAGTCTCAACCTTCAATTAGGAGCAAATAGTGGTGGATATGAGAGATTTGATATGTTATGTTGATTATTTGAGAGAGCAACACATAGCAAATACACATGACATATAGGCTGAAATACAACAACTGAAACATAGTAGAGACGAAAGAAGCAAATGAAAAGAGAGACAAGAGAGAGATGGAGTTGATTAACAATGTGAAGAGACATGAAGTCTTACTTATTACTCTATGTAGCCTTGTTCTTGTTCTTGTTATTATTTACTTAGCTTTGTGTACAAGTCTTGGATTTGTAAAACTATGGCAGTATTTTAGAGACCTTCTAGTTGAATGGAGTATGTAGTATTGGAATAGCTTAGATTTGGACTTATTATCATGACTTGTAATCAATTGAACTTGTTTTCATGGAATGGAAGATGGAATGGATATGTTACTAGAATTTAGTGTGCTTTCAATGGAATGTTGGAATGGTATAGGTTGGTTGCATACTTCAATGGAATGTTGGAATGCTATAGGTTGGTTGAATTTAATGTAACTTGAGTAGAATATTGGGATGGTGTAGTTTGATTGAATTAAATTTAATATAAATTGATTATTAGAATGCCAGAAGTTGGTTAAGGTTAATATAACTTGCTTGAAATGTTGGAATGGTACAGGTTGCTTTAATTAAATTTAACTTGTATGGATTATTGGAATGACACAAGTTGGTAGAGATTAATGTAACTTGATTGAAATGTTGGAATGGTACAAGTTGCTTCAAGGTGTGTTTGGTTAGGCATAAAACTTTTCAACCAAAACTTTTCAACAAAAAACTTTCCACGCTTCATAATTACTTCACATTTTTCTATACAAACTACCTTACTTTTCAATCATTTCCACACAATGACCCATTCAACTAACCTATCTATTTTAACTTTATTCTCTTTATACCTCATCATTGCCCCTATCATATGACATCATTTTCTATCAATTTAATAACTTTTACACCAAAAACTTTTCATTAAAATCTTTTATCACTTTGCAAACACACCCTCAATTTAATGTAATGATCTACAATGAAATTATGGAATATTAGATGTAATGGAATGTTATGGGTTTGCGTAATAATCTTAAATGTTTAATTGTAATATATTCAAGAAAAATTATATTTCTTTTTTTTGGTTTACTTTATATTTTTACGTCAATTCAACACTTATGGTTGATTTTGAGTTAACGGCTTCAACTAATGTGCTTTGTTTAACTCCTCTAAGAGTTCAAAAATAGTTGTAAGGTGCAGCAAGCCCATAATTTTGAACCAAATTGTAAAAATATCATAAATTGAGACATTCAAGTGTGTTTATACATCCAAATTACAAAAGTTTTTTTGCCTTAATACATGATTTTCTCACTTAAAAAACATACATGATTTTCTAGTAACTACATGTGACAAAAAAATTTTTAGGCACTTGACCTTTGTTTCTCCTACACTAGGCTTTCAATCTCAACATTAGCTATTGCTTTTCTTGGAAATCCAACATAATCAAAGAGTGCGTCTTCATCTATGATCAATGACAAAAAATAATTAAAAAAAAAAAATCCAAAGTATGCTTTCAATACTCAGCTCTCAACAAGTTATTAGCTTTAAAATAGCATTTTTATTTCAATAAATTGCATTTCATCCCATTAATAGGAACTCAAAATTAAAACACAATGTCCATTCCTTTAGGGCTAGACTAGCCAAAGTTCTAAATAAGCACTAAAAATCATTTCAATATTCAAACAAGTGGAGAAAATTTGCACCATTCACTTGCTACATATACTTTCAAACGATAAACAACATTTTGCACCACTCGGCTGCCACCTACACTTTCAAATCACAAACAATAATTCAATCCTCAAACTTCAAAACCCAACAACCCAAAAAACCACATACTAATCTTGCACTATCGCGTACAAGATGCTATCATCATCCCATAACCAAAGCCACAGAATATGTAGCAACTATTTCAGACATATATGCAGGTTTGGCCACCACAAGTCGCATATACTCCTTTGATGCAACCAAAATAGTTAAAATCACTGCCCAAATTAAATTTAATATATGATCAAACATTCATATAATGTTCAAACTAGATTGTAAATTCATACCATAGCATTCAAACGATAATTAAGGCTAACAGATTCAAAAGTTCTACATATCCATTGCTTCAAATCACCAAATTACAACCTACAGCAGAAGTGTTAAATTAGTCACAACCTCAAGTGTAAGCTTCACCCAATTAATATCAGCTACATTCGATCCCAAGATTCATCAATCCATCAAAACAAAAAATCCATCAAAATATGAATCCACTAGATATCAAATATGAATACCCTACAAAAGACAAAATCCATCAAAACCCAAACACTAATGCTAGGCATCTTCCGTATGAATCTATTGCGTACCACATTTGAATACCCTACAAAAGATATGTTCAATCATGAAATCAACAAAAAACAATAGATGAAAATAGTATATGATATGAAGCTAATTTCAAGGTTGTCCTCAGTACCAAGCTTACATCAATAATCGAATTGGCATTCCTACCATTAAGCAAGTAGTTGCATAATCCAAATATAAATTTTTGTAACTAATGAATTTTAACATATAAATTGCAAAATTAAAATGCTAGTCATTGGACTCGGTTCAGAATTGATGAAACTTTAGTGGAGGAGTTAGTGTTTGTCCCATTCAATTGAGAGTAGAGCTTGATGAAGAGGTTGAGGAGTCAAAGTGATAGTTGAATAATTAATAAAATATTTTTGGCATTTTTTTGTCAATTTGGTGGATCATTATTTGAGTTTAATGTGAAATTTTCATTGGAGTCAGAGTGATAGTTGAATAGTTAATAAAATATTTTTGGTATTTTTTGTCAATTTGATGGATCATTATTTGAGTTTAATGTGAAATTTTCTTTAAAATATGTTTTGGCAATATTCGAGCATCAAATATAATTTTTGAGTGATTTAAATGATTTAGTAAAAATTTGTTGATAGAAATAAATAGGTATGAGAAATATTTGATGAATATTTATTGGCTTATTAAAAGTAGTTGAGCAGAATTTCACTAAAAGATTAAACAAATAAAATTAGGTATTGCATGTTTTGCAGGTGTGTAGTGGCTCCAATTTGAGTGGTCCATAGAAAATTTGTCCATCCATTAATTCCAAGGTGCGAGATTTAGGAGCATCACTTAAACAATGTCATCACAAACGTGCCTCCATCTAGATTTGTTTTTAGCAACCTGTAAAGCCCCATTGACCAAGTCAACACATTAATGCAATAGTCGTTACAGGCTACCAGGGCATCTAGTAGCTAATCTCCATGATCATTAGTAATGAGAAGAACAATCACAGATGCTAACATAAAGTAAACATCTTATTTATATGACTAAGCTGATTAATATATATATATATATATATTCAATTTCAAAATTTATATGCATTAATATCTACTATCAGAGAGGGTCAAAACATAAGTAATAAGTTGCACATTCCTATTTGCTTGTCCCAGCTAAACCACTATCCCCTTAGTGGTCTACACCCGCGACTCTGCCATCTAAGAAAAAGGGAACAATGAGTCCTCGTAAATTCAGTAAGTAGAGCATATAAATGAAAATTTACAATTTTTAAGCAACCAATGTATATAGCTTATTAAAAAAAATCAATTTTCAAATCTAAATCAGGCTTTGAATCATATGGAATATATATTTATGCCCAAGCATGCATAACCTATATTCATCTACTCCACTTAAGATTAAACAAAAATAAACTTGTTACTAACCTTTTTCGAGGAATTCCATAGCTAGAATTGAGCTAGATTACTTGATCTCAACTCTCACTCTCCCTTTCTCATTTCTCTCACTCCCTCCTCTCTATCTTTGTTCACCGTGCCTTTACATGGGAATTACTTAAGGGTTCTCTTAAATAAGGATGGACAACTCACCTCATGAGGTGTTGCTCTTAGTCATCACTTACTGTGCTGGCATGGTATGCATCAAATACATGGTAAATTTTTAAGCCATGTGTATTTTCATCTAGAACCATTAACTTTTGCTTCTACACAATCCTTTAATTAATAACAATGAAAAGTGGTTCGTATTTTATATTTTCATATTTATTTAAAAATAAAAATAGTAGCTCTCATTAATTTCATGAAAATAACCAAAACAAATGAAAATTTTAAAAATAAAATTTCTACGCTCAAGCTGCTTTAAAGATAGAACCTTAGCTATTTAAACCCACTGCCTCCAGCATTGCGTCAACCGTCCACACGTACGGTAGTATGGATCAAAATAGTATATATTTTAAAATTTTCACTTGTAAAAATCTCCACAATTTTTCGCTAGCAAGATTTGATTCTGGGTTCTATATTTTCCAACAAAATGCTCTAGCCATCTGGATACAAGTCTGTGATGTTAATTATATTCAATACAATATTATTTGTTTTAAACTTTGCATTTATTTCAAATTACACCTGCGCAGACTGTTACTTAATTCAATTTTTTTTTGCATAATTATATTTTATGTGTTCTATCATTACATATTTACAAGTATTATATAATTATCAAAATGTAAAATAACAAGGGTTTACACAACCAATGGCAAGACAGCAGCATACATGTGATTTTTGCCAAGATCATCCAAGTTGTTCAGACCTTGTTACAAGTGATTTTTAAGCACTCTATTCAAGCAACCGTCGGTGCATGACCAGAAAAATCAAAACCATGCAGCGCACCATCTTCCATCCAACTATTTACAACCAGCACCTAATTTATATCCAAGCCACGCAAGTTGTCCAAAATTTTCTAGCAAAGCCAAAAAATCTCGCACAAGAAATTCGAGTCCAGTTCATGCTCATCATTCTAATTCGTCCATTATTCAAATTATTGAAGCAGAAACCATGCACAATTCAGAACCATCCATCATGTGTGCATAAAAAGAAATTTCAACTATGAATGGAAATCTTAGTGATCGTCCAAATTGTGCAGCAAAGTAGTTGGTGTACGCAATTGAGCACGACGCCGGTTGGGATGAGGACAACTCAAAGGAAATTTCTAATTACAACACGTAACGCAAATTTGTGTGCAATTGTTAATATGAATGGCATGCACAAGTTGTAGATTACGCAGCTAAAATTGCAGCCTCTGCACCCTTGTAAATAAGAGGCTTGGCCTGACATTGGAAGGAGAACTTTTCACGGTGTGCACAGTTTTTCAGAGTTTCATAGAGAGAGAGAGAGAGGGAGAGGTGGAACGTGCATTAGGGTAAAGACTTCAAGCATGGAACCGGAGATCAGGCTAAAGGAGTAGATTTTTCTTCTCTTTTATTTTTGACTTTCTGTTTATCTGAGATGAATGTTATTTTTAATTTTTATTTTAGCCTTGTGTCCAATGTAATTATGTGTGGCTAAAAACTTCATTTTATGGATGCAATGGATCTCATTTTTGAACCATGATAAAGATATAATTTTCCTTTGATTTTATATTATTAATATTGGATTATTTACTTTACCTACTTTTAATGCTTCTATGAGATTGACTATTTTATAGATTGATTTGAAAATTTTGTGTGATGCTCGGAAGAAATAACATGGAATTAGAGTAAAAGTTAAGAAGTACATGATCTAAGCATAATCCTGAGATTGTGTTATCTCGTAGGATGTGTGAGATTTACTAATATGGATAGAAATAGCTATTAGTCATATTTAGTCAATATTAGGGATGTAATTAATTCTAATTTTTATTTTAATTTCTTCCAATTTACATTAGAATTTAAAATTAATACGTAAGATTTATACAACCATCAAAAGATGTGTATAAATAATATTGCCCTAGACTAGCAATCCAAATTAATAAAATAACTCAAGAAATTATAATATATCATGAGGATAAGCAAGTGAAATTATAACCCCAAATTCATCCATCAGTAAGAGTTTTTTGTTTATTTTACTTCCATTTGCACCAATTTATCTTTTTCTTCCCTTTCATCTTTTCTCTTTTACTTTAAACATCTTAATTTTTACTTAAGTTCATCTAGTTAAAAATCTAATTTTTAGTATTTCGTAATTAGTGAATATTTAACGTTGAAGTCTCTGTGGAAATGATAATTCTACTCTTCTATCTATATTACTTGTGTGATCCATAACTTGCATGAAAATAAGCAACAAGTTTTTGGCACTGGTGTTGGGGATTTGAAACTAGATAATTCACTAATTCTAGACAGTAATATGAGATTTTGATTCAAATTTCTTTTTCCTTTCTTTTGTTTTCTTCTTCCCTCTTTCTTCTCTTGTAGGTATTTTTTTTCAGAATTCCAAAATTTTATGCCAAGATCAAGATGAGGAAAATTTGATCTACCACCATTTGATCTAAAGCAAAGAGGAATTTTTATCAATGAAAAAGGAAAAACAAAGCTGTGAGAAATTTGCTAGACAAGATGACAGAAGCTGCAAATAATAGTTAGTAAAGTGTTAACTTATAACTCTACGAAAATAAAGTTATCAACACTCATTTTGCTCTTATTTTGGATTCTAGTTCAAGAGAAACATAAAAATTTGCATAGGTTTTGCATTAGTTTTCATCATTTGTATAATTCTTGCATCTTATGTGGTTTTCATGCATTCTAGATTGCATCTAGTTAAAATTCATCTCATTTTGATTGTTTTAATTTCATTTGTTCATTTAGAAATACATTTACTTATTTTTACTTTTTGTTGAAGGAAAAGGAGGATAAATCTCATGCAATTTCAAGGCAAAAAGAGGATGGAATGAGTAGAAATCACTTGAAGCTCTCAATGAACAATTCTGGCTCCAACATGACTATGGCCGTAGCCACCATTCCCCCCAACATAAGGAGCTAAGTTGTCAACCAGTTTAGGAGTGTCGTGGCCACGACAACGGATATGATGGTCGGGACCATGAAGGTCATGTGTGAAATTTTTCACACGTACGAAGCTCCAAATGCCATGGGATATAAATATCTCTTTTAGGTTTCAAGAACATAACTTGGAGAGCTCATGGCTATTGAGAAAGGAGGAAAAAACCTAGGCTGAGAGAAGATCAAGAGGAGACCAAGTTATCCACTGCAAATCCATTAAGTTTCATCTCTTCTTCTTCTTTCTTTTCTTATTTTTGTTGTTCTCTTTCCTTGGGATGATTGTAAACTTGATGTTGAATGGATTTGATATCATGTTTATGGGCTAAATGTCCTTGTGATAGGAGATATGGATGATTTGAAGTCATAAACTATGTTATTTTGATTTCCTTTGAGGCAAATGATTATACGATTGTCTTGTAATTTGTGTTGCTTGACATTACCCTTATATATTATATTTAATGCATTTATAAGTTTTGCAACCTTGTAGATTGGTCTAATATCCAAATCTATGCTTGGAGGAGTGAATTTTGGATGAGATCCATATATAAGACACGGGTTTTCCAGCTCGTGTTTTGGTTGGATGTTATATGGATAGGAATATATCTATTAACCTTGTGTAATCTTCATTAGGTCATGTGGTTATCAACCTTATTTTACTTAGGTATATGGGAACATAACAAATAACTAAAATAGGATTAAGTTTGTATGTCTTGGAAGATATATATGAATATAAATCAACCAAGATTAGTAATCTCTGCAGAACTAACTTAAATAGAACCAATTTGACATAGCTATGAGTCAATGAATTTATATTCTCATATATTTTAACCATCCTAAGGCATTCTCTCCAATAGTCATCCCATCCTTGATTAACTTTTGTTTAGTTTAATTTAGTTCTTTAAACAAAAAATTCTATTTCATTGCCAACTCACTTAGATAATTGAATTTTGAAGGTATATTGTATCATAATCCTTGTGGGGGTCGACACATATACCTCGGTCATCGTCTAATAATAGGAAAAAACATTTGAAGTACTAACCCTAGTTGACCCCCACCCCCATTTCCTCCGTTTCTTTCTTCTCTTTTCTTTCCTCCCTCCCACAAACCCTAGCTCTCATTACCTTAAACTCATCTCCTTCTCTTCCCTTTCCTTTCTTCTTCCCTCACTAGTGGCTGCGGCCACCGTTTTCTGGCGCCTCAGTGACCTGCTCCGCTCCCCCTTTATTTCTATTTTCTCCCTTCTCCCTTCTCCATTTCCATCTCCATTTGTCCTCTTCTTCTTTCTTTCTCTCTCTTTCCTCCCTTCCTCTTCTCTTTCTTTGTTTTTCCCTTCCCTCATTCCTTCTTCTTCTTCTCCTTTCTTTTCTTTTTCTTCTTTCTGCTCCCCTAATTTTCTTTTCCTTCCATTTCTCGGGTGGTCGTGGCTCCAAGTTTCAGGTACCATGCATTTGGCTCTTTTCCATCAAGCTTCTTTGCATCTTCATTTGGTACTTGTAAGAGGCAAGTTGTGGTAAGGAACTCCACATCCTTGTTCCCCTATTTTTGAGCTCGTATATTTGTTTCTTTTCAACCTTGTTCTTTTAAGTAAATTTATTATCTCATTAATTCATAGTGTAATTCATCTTTAAGTAAGTTTATTATCTCGTTAGGGTTGGATAACATGTGTACATAGTATATCGGCTTATATATATTACTCCTAATAAAAAATAGTACATAAATAATGAAGGGGGTGGCTAAACTAAGCTGAGTAACCGGGACTTGGCATCTACAAATGTTAAGGTTCAAGTAAAAAGGCAAGAAAAAGTCACAGTAATAGCGCTTCATAAAAAATTCTCTCAAAATACCCTAAAATATAGTGAAGGGACACCAGAAAAAAAGAAAAAAAGAAAAAATAGAAAGAAAAAGAAGAAAAACTCTCCAGATATCCTGAACTATAGTGAGAAGAGTTAAAGTAATAAGTTTGGAAAAACTAATTATGCAATTTTGCCTGTCTAGACCAAGTAGAATAGATGAACGAATGTTATGTCCTTTTCAGATTATACATTTACTTTGAGCATATTTATCTATGTTACACTTGTCCAAGAAAGACTTTTTGATGAAGAAAACGGTTTGCAAGGTTAAATTATAATTTTTAACTACTTGTATTCACATTTGCATGTAACTTGACTTTTGTATTAAAATGCATATCCTGGCTTGATTTTAATAGATTTTTATGAGTTCTCTCAATTTATTTTTATCTTTTACATTGTTATTTTGAAAGATATGATTGCATTACTAAGGATTAGATGCAAGCTTAATTTTGACATGTAGTAGTTGCTTTTATTTATATTTTTATGTGTTGTTCGAGGACTAGCAACATTCTAAGTTTGAGTGAGTGATAATTATATGAAAATAGAGTTATCAATACTCATTTTGCACTTAGTTTGGATGTTAGTACAAGAGAAATATATAAATTCGCATAGGTTTTTGCATTAGTTTTCTTCATTTGTGTAATTCTTGCATCTTGTGTGGTTTTCATGCATTTTAGATTGCATCTAGTTAAAATTTATCTCATTTTGTTTGTTTTAATTTAATTCGATCACTTAGTAATGTATTTACTTGTTTTTACTTTTTATTGAAGGAAAAGGAGAACAATTCCCATGCAATTTGAAGGCAAAAAGAGGATGGCATGAGAAGAAATTACTTGAAGCTGTCAATGAACAAACCTGGCTCCAGCTTTCCTGTGGTCGCGAACACCTTTCCACCAACTTAAGGAACTGAGCTATCAACCTGGGAGCGGTTTGGTGGCCACAACCACAAAGGTCGTGTGAAATTTTTCTCATGTGAAGCTCCAAATGCTATGGGATATAAATACCTCTTTTTGGGTATTAGGAAAATAACTTGGAGGGCTCGTGGTTGTTGAGGAAGGGAGAGAAAAGCCTAGGCTTCAAAGCAAGGAGAGAAGATCAAGAGGAGACCAAGTTGTCCACTACAAATTCATTAAGTTTCATCTCGACTTCTTCTTTCTCTTTTTATTTTTGTTATTATCCTCCCTTGGGATGATTATAAACATGATGTTGAAGGAATTTGATATTATATTATGGGTTGAATTTCTTTGTGATGGAAGATATGAATGATTTGAATTTATAGACTATGTTATTTTGGATTTTCTTTGTTCCAAATGATTATATGATTGTACTGTAACTTATATTGCTTGAGATTACCCTTATATATTATGCTTAATGCATTTACAAACTTTGCACCTCGTAAATTGGTTTAATATCCAAATCTGTGCCTGGAAGAATGAATTTTAGATGAGATTCATATATAAGGCATGGGTATTTCAGCTCTTGTTTGGGTTAGATGTTAATATTGATAAGAATATACTTATTAATCTTGTGTAATCTAGATTAGGTTATGTGGTTATCAACTTTATTTTATTTAGGTGCATGGGAACATAACAAATAATTAAAACAAGGTTAGGTATGTATGTGTTGGAAGACATATGAATATAAATGAACCAAGGTTAGTAATCTCTGCATAACTAACTTAAAATGGAACCAATTTGACATACCTATGAGTCAATGAATTCATACTCTCATCCATTTTAATCATCCCAAGGCAATCTCTCCAATAGTATCCCATCCTTGATTAACTTCTGTTTAATTTAGTTTAGTTCAATTTAGTTATTTAAACAAACATTCTATTTAATTGCCAACTCACTTAAGATAATTGAATTTTGAGGGTATATCATGTTAACACAATCCTTGTGGGAACGATACTCAACTCATCATATATTACTTGATTGACACGTATACTTATGTTAAAATGAGCAAATTAATTAGACATACGCAGCTCATCATTAGCCAACTAGTTGTTTAGGACGTCGGAGATCGTGTAATCTAGGATGAGATATGTCTTGGACTTTCGGTGACTAATTCAAGCCTTCAAAGGCATGACGTAACTGTTTAAAATTTTGAATTAAAGCCAGTCATGTTTCACCTTATTCAATTTCATGTCACCTTCTGCGACATAAATTTGAAGATCCACGTCGACATATACACTTATTTCTAGAGGTATGTGACACCTTTAAAGCATAAGGCCTATCTCAGGATGTTATTAAGCTTAGGTTGTTTCTCTTCTCATTACTTGCTGATGCATGGAATTGGCTGGACTCTCTTTCTAAGCATTCTATTACTAATTGGAATAGCCTTGCACAGGAATTTTTTTTACTAGTATTTCCCACTTGCTAAACCTTTGCAGTCAAACTAATATTATTAATTTTCAATAAAAAATGGAGAATTGCTTTATGAAGCATGGTTTAGATACAAAAAAATGCTAAGAAAGTGTGCTAATCATTGTCTCTCCTTATAAACAAATTCCAATTTTTAATAATGGGCTTTCTGTTTGCAATCTCACCGCAAGTGCACGGGTCGTAGATTGTAGTGTACAAATGTGGCGCCCCAGCCCGAGCGTCACAACCTTACCTCGGGATCTATCGACTGGTAAACGTGATCAGAATTGTTGCTCTGTCACATGGCGGATTTTAACGGATATTTATCCAATTAAAAATGTTTCCATAGGAATTTATTTCCTTCCATTTCTCATCTCATGCATATTTAGGTCATTTCCCTCCAATAATGTCATAACTAGATATGCTTTTTATAATATATTTCAACACATCTCATAAATCAGATGTCACTGCATATATCATCCATAGATGTCAACATAAAACATCAAATTATTTTACAACCATCCATCATAAGTTTTTCATAACAAAAAAGTGCTAATGTTTTTCCATTTCTTTCATAGTCCGCTCTTGCTCCTTTGCCAGGTCTCTTCTTTCACCTGTCTATGAGTTTGGAAAACGAAAACGTGAGTCGAAACTCAATAAGCAAGCTATATATTTTATAGGCAATTCATTTTGAAGACATGTTTATTTAAAATCATTTTTCTCCCTTCAGTAGAGACACTTATCAAGTGATCAACTACCTGTGGAGCAGAAACTTTTTCATAAACTTTCATGAACTTTTCATAAACTTTGGATGTGCAAATTCATCATTTCCATTCATGACATTATCCTTCATGTGACGGTACGCTAGCACGGGGAACACTCTTTCATAGCATGGTTCTTTCCATTATTGGCGCCGGACCTGCCGACTTGGCAACGTCAAGGGGGATTCCTTGTCCACTTACTATCTCGACTAACCTACTTGACTTCCATTCCATGCATGACTTTTAGTCACCCCGGCATTATATACCCCCTTACACATGGAATTTTTCATTCTCATGTAGAGAATTCTTTGCACCATCCCTCTTTAAACATCATTTCAATGAAACATCGTATAAATTCATGTTTCATCACATTTCATGCATAATTGCGAAATAGTAAGCAATCATTTATTTCAATAGAAATAACATTTCAATATGCATGTAGACAAGGAATGACCATCCTTAAATAACTTGGAAAGCATTTAAAACAAAACTCATTTTAGAAGCTGCTTGCTTACCTGTCTCACATTAGCTTTCTGATTTCGCCTTTTCTTTGCCCTTGCCTATATGAGAATAATATAATTTTTCATATATTCCTTTTTCTTGCATCTCACTTAGTTTTCCAACCCATTTTCATCAACACACATAATTCATTTGACTTCTCAAGCCATTATGTACAAATAGCACATATTTGTACACTTCATCGGTTCATAGATAACATATTCAATCCCATAATTAGGGTAACCATTTAATCATATCATAATCATCCAATCATTATCATTTAAAGGTTCATTACCTTCAATACACCATTTTTCACTTATTTTCCAAAATTTACACATTGGTGCTCATTTTAAGCACACGTTATCACCTTAAGCTTCATTAATTAATTCCAAATTTTGAAATTAACATCATGAAATCCAAAAAGATATATAGTCATGAAATTCACCATATTTTCATACATTTTTACACAAAATTAAATTACATAAGTCATTTATCACTTATGCATGTCTATCCTTTCACATATGCTCATTTGGCAACACATACATGATACATTTCATAAAATTTTCCAAGTCAGAAATTTAATCTATATTTTAGCATGATAATTATCCTTAATTACCACTTTATTTAGGATATTTTTATGGGATTTAATCTACTAATTATAGATTTCCAAAACAGCAACTTTGGAACCCATTTTTCACACGTTTAACATGTCTCTTGACACAAAACCCTAAACACTTTTATAAATATGAATTTTCAGAAATTAACCCCAATTTTCTTAATCCAAATCTAGGGTATTAACACATATTTAACATTCATAAATTAACACTTCTCAAAACAGCAACCTGTTTACCCGTTTCGGGTCCCGTTTTCACTTCATTTAGATATCGTTTCATAAAATCCATAAAAATCAGATTTGGGGATTATCTTCCCAAATCCTTTTGGGTGTCAATAATACCTTAAACCTAGGGTATTTTACCCTACATATATTCCATAAATCATGCAATTCCATTTCCATACCATTTTTAGCATCAAAATGAAGAAATCGGGTCATATACCTCACTTTGCATTCCATAGTTTCTAAAATTCATATCTTAAGATTAAATCAACATATATATTTCATTAAAAAATGTTTCATAACCTAAAAATAACATTCATTCAATACAGCAACTTGTCATTTCAATTTGGGTTTTATCAAGTTGAGTTTTCAACTCATAACCCACTCTAAACTTCATTTCCACCACACAAACCATTAAAATTCTTTCATATAACTTAATACCCATTCCATATTCAATCAAAGGGCATGTTAAACCATCACATAATAAGTCTTTAAGCATCATATTCATATCCAAAAAATTGGAGTTTAAAACTCAAAATGGAAAGCTCAACTTAACGCAATTAACTTACTTGGTTGATGCACTCCAAACCCTAATAACTTGAGCTAATCTTTCTCCTCCAATTTCTCTTTCTTGTTCCCTTCTTTTTCTCTTCTATTTTCTTCCTCTTTGTTGGGCTAGGGTTGGACGTGCTGCTATTCTTGGGGGAGATGAAGTTTGAGCACTTAGAAAATAAAATTTCCAAGCTTCAATTCATGTGGCCGAACACCCCTTTTATAAGGGCTGGTTTGATCCAGTTGTGGGCCCCACTTGTGCTGGTATTTCCACATCATTCAATGTGAGTTTATCCCCCCTAATGTGCTAGACCATTTACAGCCTAGTAAATTCATTTTTATTATTTTTCTTAAATGCAGAAAATCTGCTCAAATCCTCACCATACAGTTGTCCCTTGATCACATCCCTAGCTCTATCCATTTCAGATTTTTTTCCATTTTTTAATCATCTCAATTTATGGGTAAATTAAACATCTAATTAGCATTGAGTTTAACCTTTAATTTTTCATTAAAAATTAGCAAAAAATCATTACAGCAACATAAAAACATGGCACGTCCATATGCACAACAAGCTGTCCACATTTGCATTCATCAATGGCAGTTGTTGTTCACGATTTTTCTTGGATTTTTTTCACATGATTAAATGCTCATTTATGTATCCCAACATGTCAGCTATTTATGTGCATATATTATAAAATAAAAAATAAAAAAAATCCAGCAATAGCAGCTCCTCTTGGACGTCCATAGTGCCACCTCTCCTATGCTCATTTTGAGCACTCTTAGCCCCTTTAATGTGGACACCAATGCAGGGATAATTCACGGGATTTTTACATTTTACAATAATGCATAAAATACCCTGGTTTTAAGCTGCATTTGAAACATATTTGGCCATTAAAATCATGCATTAATTCCATGTACTCTAGCATTTAATGCATGGTACTCTTGAGGCGCAAAAGTCAACTATGCACACCTTTTTCAATACAGGTATTTTCCCATTATGTTATGCTTAATCTAAACCTTCCAAAATGTGCATCTCATAATTTCATTCAACCATTTCAAATTTCATCTCAATCCGATTTTCCTAGCTCAAGTTATAGCAGTTTGAAATTAACGGTTGGATTTGAGATATAATCAATAAATCATTACATTAATTTCATCAAGGATTTCATAACCCAATAATTTCATAATACCAAGCCCAACATCATCAACTTCCATCTCAATTTCACTTGAATTCACCTTATAGGCGTTGAGTTATGAATTTTCTAGTGTTTTTCCACTAACTTGAGAATTATCCTTCTAAATTCTTATAATTCATATCAAATAATCTAAAATGATTATTCACGATGTATTGGTTTATTTTAATCACCAACAAATTATTCTAATCCCATTGTCCCATATCAGCTCATACTGATCACTCGAATCATCATTGCTAATCCTTAGCCTTGATTGCCGTAATTTAGCAAATCACAAAAAACATCCAAAAATTTCATTTAATCATATATAAGTCACATGTACATGTTCAATGCATACATTGAATCCTACTTTGGTTGGGGTTTCACAATAAATTATCGATCCTCAGGGAATTTGGGAATATAAACTTTGCTTTTAAATACTTTCATGTCGAATATAAAGAGAATAAAGTAAATAAAATGGAATAAAAAGTAGAAAAGTTGGAAGAGAAAATAAAATTGAAAACTAGAATGAGTGATAAAAAAATAATGATGCAAATACCTAGGGTCTAGGGTTTTACATGCGTATTTTGCAATGGATAGTGGTATAATTATTTAATCCGAATATTGTTTGTTAAAGGAGAATAAACCCAAATTTATCATCGTTCATTCTCTCGAAACCTACAAGGCGTACCTTAATTTTCTTAGCTACCTATTCTCATGAGATTAAGTTAATTAGAATCCATTAAGATCTTTGGTTGTTTATGAAATTCCTCAAGGTCGTCATGTCTATTCTCATGGTATTAGAATTTCGGGTTTAATATCTTGATTATCGTACATTATATTTTCACCTCTCGGTTTCATCACCTAATATATGGAATCATGCCAAAGTATGAGCCCATGTACAAAGCAAACATTAAAATTATAATATATTAAATTAACAACAATATCAATCATAAATAAATTAAAACCACACACCACACTGCATTGTACATATGCTACATCCTAAAACCTAAATTTAGGGCTTAGCGGAGCATGTTTAAGTCCAAAATAAAATTAAAATTCAAACGCATCTTAAACAATGTAATTAAAATTAAAATGGAAGAGATAGAAAAGCTTATTAGTTTGAAGCTCTAATGTGTGTCGGCCGCTCCATGCAACTCGCCAATCTGCCTCTTGCTCGTGCTCTTCGCTTTGTCTCTACCTCTTGCTCTCTCTCTCTCTAAATCTCTCTCTTGTCCAATTATGTTTGCTGTGTAAAAATCTTCCCTTCCCTTCTTTCCAATCCCTATTTATAGTGGCCAAAAGACGTGGTAACAAAACATGCCCAACTGACTTTTGCGGTTGGATTTGTGCTTGACACGGACTACGCATCTTGCTGTATTACGCAAACTGAATGACATTACAATCGTGTATACGGAGGCAGTCACGTTGTAGAATTCGTTCAGTGCAGCCGAATTAAAAAAAAAAAAAAAAAAAAACTCGACGGCTTGGATGGATAAATTAGTTTCCGCATGAATGGACGTCTTGGATCAATTTGGTTGCTCGACTTTGCGCATCTAATTCAGATGCACTGAATGGTGGGATAGGTTGTTACATGTGATAGACGGCTGGAGCTTTTTGGACAACTGACGTGATATTTTTATGCTGCTGAAATTTGTGGATGAGTTGGATTGGATGGACAGCTGAAGATGATTTACAAGGGACGGCTAGATGCATATTCGGTGGCTGAATTTTCTGATCGGGCTGGAGGACTTAGACGGCCGTTTGCAACTGATTTAATGGGTGGGCCTCGATCTGCATGAGCTTGGACGGTCTAGATGAGGTACAATTTCGATGAAATTTCTTTGGACGGTGCAGATTTCTACTTGGGCAATCAGCTAGATTGAATGGACTGGATCGTTGCAATGCATGATGATTTTATGCTGGGCCCATGTCTGAAATTTACAAATAAATGGACGGCTGAGACTAATACGTGCAAAATAAAATTTTAACTGTTAATTAAAATTCTGCCCAACTTGTTTTAATGGTTAATAAATATAAATCAAATATATCTCCAACCTATTTACTTCCATAGCAATAAATATTTTTAATTTCATTCTCAAATATTAGACATGTTTGATTTTATAGCAATAAATAAAAAATATAAATTCAAGCCAAAAGATCACCAAAAATTATTTAAATTACTTGAAACTAATATTTAATGTCAAAATGTTGCCAAAACATATTTTAAAGTAAATTTTCATTAAATTCAAATAATTATCCACCAAATTAGCACAAAATACCTATAAAAGATATTATTGTTCGTCAATTATACTTTCTTTTCTAACAAAAGGTCAGTAGACCTAGCAACAAATGGAACTTTGATGAGACTTACTTATAATGCGACATACAATATTCTTGAAAATATGGTAGCAAGAGTTCTCATCAAGTTTCAAATCGCGGATGTGGAGTATTGGAGGTGGATGCAGTAACCTCCATTAATGCAAAAGTCAATGCTTTGGTGTATGAATCTTGACAATTCAAAGTCGACAATGCTAACGTCAACAACATTGGCAATGTTACTTGCCAATTGTGTGGTAGTGTTGGTTACACTACCAAGCAATGTTCATCAAATATTGAATCTGCGAACTATGTGGCAAACTACTCTCGCAATCGAGGTAACCCTTATTGCGACATGTGTAACCCTAGATAGAGGAATCATTCCAATTTCTCATGGGTCAGCAAGGAGCTCAACAGTAAGATAGATCTTATAAGTCACCATGACCCCTGCCATGACAACAACCTTTGCAGACTATAGCACTGATCCTGAACCAAGGAAACCAACATTAGAAGAGATGGTAGTGCAACTCGTGCAAAATCAGCAGGCTATGCTGCAAAGTTTGTGGTGTATATAAAAATTCAAAAGGCGAAAGTAGATGTCAAATTCAAAAAAATTTTGGACATGCTAAAGCAATTACACACAAATTGCACATGCTTGTATGCTTGCTACATTAGTTGCTCACGAACAACATCCATCTGCTTCAGTGGTTGTGATCTATAGATGTTTATGGTGGGCTGCACGTTGTTTAACCTTGAATTGTTGTGATTAGAATAGCATACAACCAGGATTGTGTAAATTAAATCCTCGGGATCGGTCACCATGCTGACGTGGCACACTTAGGATAAGAAAGGCAAAGTAATTTCCAATCGTGGCCGTACACTCCAAGTTTCATGTGTCCACTCATCTCATCTAGCCGTCCGTTCATAGGCTCCATCCAAGCATCATGCACAAATTCGAATCTAGTAATGTAATCCAACATCACAAGATCAGTAGATCTAGTGGGGTCCGTCATTAATTAAATCAAAGCAACAAACAGCAAACCAATTTCCAAATTGTAATCCAATGATAACAGCTGCCCAACCAATTAGCAGTAGGCACCGCCTCATGAAATCATGGCCGTCCACTGGAGATTAAATCAAGCCGTCCACATTAGCACCGCATCTACCATTTTAGAATGTCCAATGCACTTAGCTTTGCACACAAGCTTGGCCTTGATCTCCACGTCCAGCTATCTTATAAATAGGAGAGATTGTAATGTTTGTCCAGAGACGATTGAGAAGGCTGATCGGGAGCAAAGAGAAGCACGTTGGTTGAAGTGGAGATTTCAAGCTTGTAAGCCAAGACCAAACTTAAAAGAGTAAATTTTCCATTTTTCTCTTTATTTTTGATTTTCTATTTATTTGATATAGATTTAAATATTACTTTTAGCCTTGTGCCTAATGTAATTATGTGTGTTTAAAAGCACTAATTCTTAGTTTGCAATGGATCTTGTTATTGAACCATGATGGATGTATGACTTCAATTATGTACTTAAACTTGTTCTTAATGCGTCTATAACATTGACCACCTTATGATTGATGTCAGAATTTTATATGATGCTTGAAAGAGACAACATAGAATTGGACTTATGATTAGCTAACACATAATCTTAACATAATCCTAAAGTAGAATTATCTCGTTGGATGTGACAGATTTGTCATTATAGATAAAGATACTTACTAACCATTTGAAGTCCTTATTAGGGATGCAATAATAGTAGCGGTGAAAATAGGGTCGGTTCGATTCATGACCTGCTCTGATTTTACAAAGGGTTAGGGAAAGAATCTTAACACGGTGGAATGGGGCAGACCAGGATTTTAGACCCATATTTTAATTCTAAATGGTGGGGCGGGTCGACCATGTTCCGACCCACCTTGACTCGCCTCGACCAACAATGTGTAGATTATTTTTATAAATTATATGACTCATGTGAATGTTGTTTTATAGGATAAATATGTTTAACTTTATGACTTATTAACATGAATATGATTTATGTTGATGTACGTTTAACTTTATAACTTGTTTATATTGACAAACTTTTAATTTTTAATTGCATATATATATTGTTCAAGTTATCTCATTCACATGTTTATTAATGAAATAAAATATATTATCTATGTTGTTTATATCTTACAATAATTAATATTATTATTTTGCAATTTAGCAGTTTTAATTGTAATTTAAAATTTACACCAATGTCTTTTTAAGGTTGATACATATATTTATCAAGGTTAAGTTGTAAATGAAATTATTAAAAAATGTTTACTAATGTTTTGTTATGATAATTATGTTTTACTCACTAAATAGTAAAATATTGAACCATTTAACTTTTAAATTTATCATAGATATGAGTGTATATTGATATGTATATAAATTTTTAAATTTTAACCCGCTTTTTCAACTTGACCCATTATCTCGATATTAACCCGAAACCAATCTGAAGATTATCTTTAAACATATTAAAGGAAGGTAAGGGTTGCACTAACCTTGTCCTGACCCAATACAAAAGTAGAGTCAAATAAGTTTTTCTAATGTAGGGTCAGGGTTAGGCATGCCACAGCCTACCCCGATTTTCACCCCTAATCAATGCTATTTATTGTTTAAATTCTTATATTTTTTTTGGAAGTTAAAAAATTAACAAGTTAGATTTATACAAATTTCAAAAAATGAGTATAGATACTATTGCCCTAAACTAATAATCCATGTCAATAAATTTAATTAAAGAGTCGTAATAGATTATGGGGATATGCAAATGAAATCTAGGATCATCCAACGGTAAGAGTTTATGGTTTATCTCACTTACATTTACACTAAACCATCAATAGTTGACTTTTAAAAAATTTATTCTCTACCCAAATATTCAAATTTCTATTCAAACTCCATTTCGTTAGAATCTAATATATATTTAGATTTAGTAATTCGTGAATATTTAGTTTGTAAGTCCTTATGGGAATGATAACTAAACTTATCTATCTATATTACTTGTATGACTTATATGTTGGAAATATGTGGAAAATAAGCTAAATCTATGTTTTGATGATTAACAAATCAATTTGAGTAAGTCTTGGCTACTAACATGTTTGTGGAAGTGATTAAAGGCTATACATTTGAAGAAAATGAAGCATGGCAGGATAAGTCGATTTTCAAGTCGACTCAGGCATCGACTTAAGGCCAAGTCGATCCCCAAGTCGACTCCATCATCGACTTCGAGGCGTCGTTTCCTTCCAGAGTTAAAAATGGGGAACAGAGCTGCCGAAGTCGCAAACGAAGTCGACTCCGCATGCGACTTGGGCGAAGTCGCAAACCAAGTCGACTCCAGCATCGACTACAAAATATCAATTCCTTCCAGAGTTGAAGCCAAGGCTGAGAGGTACCAAAGTCGCATCCCAAGTCGACTCAGCATGCGACTTGGGCGAAGTCGCAGACCAAGTCGACTCCGGCATCGACTTCGATCGGACAGAGGAAAAATTTCAGAAGACAAATTGGGATTAGATCAACTTCAAGGCAGAACTAAGTAAAGATGAAGAACAAGTCAACTCAGATGTTCAAATTGGAACATATGAAGACTAATCCAAGTCCAAAGAAAGCAAGCTGCATAAACTCAACTGTTCTAATCAAGATATACTGAACTTGCTCATGAATACAAGATTCAAGACTCAAGGACTCAAGGCTTGCATATCATGGAGCTAAAGGAAATAAGCTAAAGTGAAGACAAAATGTTTCAAAAAGAACTAAATCAGGGAAGAACAACAAAGACATGAAGAAACCCAAGTAAAAACAAAAGCATTCCAAAGATTTCAAGTTCGTCAAGCAACCTGCCGAGGTGAAGTCGCACCCAAAGTCGACTCCACCTGCGACTTGAGTCAAGTCGATGACCAAGTCGACCCAGCTAGGAACTTGAAGTTGCTGCGGACAGGCAAAGTCACACCCGAAGTCGACTCCATCTGCGACTTGGGCGAAGTCGCACCCGAAGTGGACTCCACCTGCGACTTGGGTCGCAACAGTCGAAAAATATTCGAATGTTGGCGCATTAAATGCGCGCCACCTACCTTCAAACGTTCGGATTCCCTCCACAATTATAAAAGAAATTCAATGTGAACGAGGGAGGTAGCTGAGATTCATTAACTGCTCATAACTCCTATCTCTAAAGAGCTTCAAGTGATCAAGCCAATCTTTAGAAGAAGAACTTTGCTTCAAACTGCAAGAGCTAAACTGCTGATCCTTCAAAGCCAACTCTACAAGTTCTTCTCTGCGCCAAAACTGCTTCTACACCACAGTAACGTGTAGAAACTTTCTTTTGTTATTTCTTGTTGTATTGAACTTGATTTAGTTTGGGTAACTAGGATCAAGTGTAAGCAAAGTAGTGTGTGATTGGAGTGGAACTCATCACCTACTGTTGCTGTGATTTGTTGATGCCCCCTAGAGCTGGAATCTAGAAGAGAGCAGTTGCTCTAGTTGTATTTGTGAAATACAATAGTGGAACCCAAGTCACAAGGAGTGTGAGCTTGGAAGAGTGGAGTAGGGAGGTTGCCCGAACCACTATAAAATCTTGTGTGGTTGATCTATATTTCTGCTCTCTACATTACATTGCTTTCCATTTCGTTTTTTCATAAAGGGGAATATATTAATCCGGGGTAAAGTTTCTGTTTAAGTTATAAATTTTTTAAATACCCAATTCAACCCTCCCCTCTTGGGTAATTGTCATTAACTCGGGACCAACAAGTGGTATCAGAGCAGGTCTTTGAGTTAAACCAAAGAGATTCATTGATATGGCATCCCAATCGACTTCCGTTCCCGCATTTGCCGAGGGCCAATCATTTACTAGGCCACCATTGTTTGATGGGAATAATTTCGGATATTAGAAGCTTCGTATGAAGCAACTCATTATGGCTACCGATATGGACTCTTGGATTGCAATCCAAGATGGTGTAACCTTGCCTATCGATGAAAGAGCTTCCAAATGGACCGAAGAGGAAGTAAGAACTGTTAAGAGCAATGCTAAGGCCATGAATTCTTTATTTTGTGCTCTTACGGCTTCCGAATATGATAGAGTATCCTCTTGTCTAACCGCTAAAGAAATATGGGATACTTTAACATCTATTTATGAAGGAACTTCTCAAGTCCAAGGAACAAGGAGAAATATTTTGATAGGAGAATTGGAAAGCTTTAGAATGCTAGAAACAGAAAATATTTCTGAAATGTTTGCTAAATTCTCAAAAATTACTAATGCCTTGAAAGGTCTTGGAAAGGCTATATCTGAATCTGAACAGGTTATGAAGATACTAAGGGCGCTACCTGATTCATGGACTCCAAAAATTACGGCAATAGAAGAAGCCAAAGACCTAAATACATTAAAGCTAGAAGATCTCATTAGCTCATTAATGTCACATAAGCTAATTAAGAAAAGAAATGAAGATAATTACAAAGGGAAGAAAGCTATTGCACTAAAGGCCACCCATAACTCAGAAGAATCCACATCCTCATCTCACAACGATGATGAAGATATGACATTACTCACTCGCAAATTTTGAAAGTTTGTGAGAAAAGAAAAGAACTTCAAAGACTTCAGAGAAAGATCACGAAGAGAGAAGAAGAAGGAGCCTACAAAGTGCTACAGATGCGGCGGTATGGGACATATGCAAGTTCAATGTCCTACGCCGGAAGAGAAATCAAAAGACCAACAAGAAAGGAGGGAAAGACATGAAAACAAAAAATATCAAAGGCCAAAGGGAAGAGGAATGTACGTCAATGAAAAAACTTCATCAACAAGTAGCTCCTTAACCGACGATATTGAAGCAGCAAATTGTGCTAGAATATGCTGCATGACGCGGATTGAGCAAGAAGAAAATCTGTTATGTTTGAACACAACGGAAGTTTTGGAAGAACAAACCATCTCAACAAAGTGCACAAGTAATGAAGAGGTAACTTCCAAACTTTGCCATTCTCAATCTAGTTATTCTTCTTTTCAAGAATGCATCAAATGTGCTGAATTAGAAGAACTACAACTTGCATATGATTCATTATATGAGGAAATCAAAAATCTAGGAAACAAGTTGTCATTAAAGAGACAATAATGTAACTCCGTCATTATTGTAAATGGAAAACTAGCTGAAAGAACAACAAAACTGAAAGAGGAAAATGAATTATTGTTGAAAGAAGTAGAGAAACTGAAAAAGGAGAATGAATCCTTAAATAAATCATTAGCTAAGTTCTCTAATCCAGGAGAAAATGTAAAGATGTTTCTGAACATGACCGCTCAAATAAATAAAAGAGGTCTCGGATACTCCACATTTGAGCGAAAAGAAAGTGGCAAATCAAATGTACCAATACTTGGAAAACATCAAACCAAAACTGCACCTATCTACAAGCCCAAAAGAAAAAATATTATGTGGACTAGAAGGCCAATTTCTGAACCATTACCACTTGGAGACCTACTCCTAGATTACCAATGGCTTGCAATTTTTACAATAAGATAGGTCATAAAATCTATAAATGTATTTTAAGAAACTGTATGACCATGGTGCAAAACTAGTTTGGGTTCCAAGAAACACAAGATTTGGGCTTTCTAAGTTAGAACAACAAAGATTGAATCGGATTACTAACCCAAATGGACCCATAAAATGGGTACCAAAGAGATAAGATTTATTTGTTCATTTTTTCAGATATGTTTCAAGGCAAACAACGTGTGGTTCATGGATAGCGGTTGTTCAAGGCATATAACAGGAGAAATAAGTTTATTTCATAAACTTAAGCCTTGCAACGATAGAACTGTTGCCTTTGGTAATAATGAGAAAGGTAAAATCAAAGGTAAAGGAAACATTTATAGTATTTCAAATGCATGTATGGAAGATGTTTTGTTTGTTGAAGGACTTAAGCACAATCTAATGAGCATTAGTCAATTATGTGACAAAGGATACAAAGTTGTGTTTGAATCATCTATATGTAATGTATTTGACGGAGAACATATCATGTTTAGCGGAAAAAGACATGGAAATGTATATTTGGTTTCACTTGATGAACTAGATGGTCAATGTCTAATGGCCATTGATAATGATCCATGGGTTTGGCATATAAGGCTTGGGCATATAAACATGGGAAATATAAAGACCCTATGGAAGAAGAATTTGGTAGAAGGTTTGCCAAAGTTGAAATATGACAAAGATAAAATTTGCAAGGCATGTCAATTATCAAAACAACCTAAAATGCCTTTCTCTACCAAAAAGGAAATTTCCACCACTAGGCCACTTGAATTGCTACACATGGATCAATGTGGGCCATCCGACATTTTAACCATTGGTGGAAAGAAATATGTGTTCGTAATAGTTGATGATTTTTCAAGATTCACAAGGGTAATTCTCTTAGCTAGCAAAGATGAAGCTTTCTCTATGTTTGCAACTTTTGTCAACTTGGTGCAAAATGAAAAACAAAGTACTATTATGACTATAAGAAGTGATCATGGTGGTGAATTTGAAAATAAACGATTCATAGAATTATGCAATGAAAAAGGAATTCATCACACATTTTCTGCACCAAGAACTCCACAACAAAATGGAGTGGTTGAAAGGAAAAACAGAACTATACAAGAGATGGCTAGAACAATGCTAAATGAGAGCAAATTATCCAAGAAATTTTGGGGTGAAGCTGTAAGTACAGCTTGTCATGTTTTAAATCGAGTTACCATTAGAGCAATCTTGAAAAAGACCCCTTATGAGCTATGGAAAGGTAGAAAACTAAATATTTCATATTTTCATACTTTTGGATGCACATGCTATGTTTTGAACAATGAAAAAACCAACTTGGAAAAACTAGATGCTAAAAGCGATGAGGCAATATTTCTTGGGTACTCATCAAATAGCAAAGCATATAGAGTATTCAATAAACGAAACCAAGTTGTAGAAGAGTCGATACATGTTGTTTTTTATGAAACTAACCCATGCTTCAAAAGAAAAGATGATTTAAGTGATGCATATGACATAACAAATAGTCTTGAAAAACTGCATGTGGAAAAGCAAGAAGAATCCATGGAGGAAAGGGTAAGTGAAGGTAATAACTCCTATAAACCTCCAACTTATTTAAAGTTCAAATATGCCCATCCAATTGAGCAAGTTATAGGGAATGTATATGAAGGTGTAAAAACTAGAAGATCAAAACAAAATATTTGTGGACAATATGCCTTTGTATCCAAAATTGAACCATCCACTATTGATCAAGCTCTTGATGATGAAAATTGGATCATAGCAATGCAAGAAGAGCTAAATCAATTTGAAAGAAACCAAGTTTGGCATCTTGTTCCAAGACCAAAAGATTGTACTGTTATTGACACCAAATGGGTCTTTAAGAACAAATTAGATGAAAGTGGACTTGTAGTGAGAAACAAAGCTAGACTTGTGGCAAAGGGTTACTCACAAGAAGAAGGAATAGATTTTGAAGAATCCTATGCCCCGGTTGCTAGATTAGAAGCTATTCGCATCTTACTAGCTTTTGCATCTCACATGAACTTTAAATTGTTTGAAATGGATGTTAAAAGTGCATTTTTGAATGGATATATAAATGAAGAGGTGTATGTTGAACAACCACCTGGATTTGAGGAGAAAGATCAATCTAAATTTGTATACAAATTAACCAAAGCATTATATGGATTAAAACAAGCTCCAAGGGCTTGGTATGATAGATTAAGCAAATTTCTGATTGATCATGATTTTCAAAAGGGAAAGGTAGACATCACTTTGTTTATCAAGTATAAAGAAAAAGATATATTGATTATTCAAATCTATATTATTGACATTATTTTCGGTGCTACTAATGAGATTCTTTGTCAAGAATTTTCTAAGCTTATGCAAGAAGAATTTGAGATGAGTATGATGGGGGAGCTGAATTTCTTCCTTGGACTGCAAATCAAGCAACTAAATGAAGGGATTTTCATCAACCAGTCCAAGTATATCAAAGAAATGTTGAAGAAGTTTGGCATGGAGAATAGCAAAGGGGCAAACACGCCTATGAGCTCAACAATCAAGATCGACAAAGATGAGAAAGGAAAAACTATTGATTTAAAATTGTATAGAAGCATGATAGGTTCTTTATTATATTTAACTGCTTCTAGGCCCGATATACTGTTTAGTGTGTGTATGTGCTCTAGATTTCAGTCATGTCCAAAAGAATCACACTTGGTAGCTGTGAAAAGAATTTTCAGATATTTAGTAGACACTACCAACTTAGGACTTTGGTATCCAAAGGGCTCTAATTTTGATCTAATCGGCTACTCGGATGCAGATTTTGCCGGTTACAAAGTATATAGAAAAAACACTAGTGGAACATGCCAATTTCTTGGGAACATGTTGGTTTCATGGTTTTCAAGAAAATAAACTAGTGTTGCTCTATCTACGGCGGAAGCCGAATACATTGCTGTCGGGAGCTGTTGTGCCCAATTACTTTGGATGAAACAACAACTTAGAGACTATGACATGGATTTTAAAAATATACCTATTAAATGTGATAATACTAGTGCCATATGTTTAACTAAAAATACAGTATTGGATTCTAGGACCAAACACATAGACCTTAGACATCATTTTATTAGAGAACATGTGGAAAATCATGATATATGTCTAGAATATGTAAGAACTGAAGATCAAATTGCAGATATATTCACCAAATCTCTAGCAAAAGAACCATTTTATAAAATTAAAAATGATATGGGAATGCTTGAATTAACTTAGCACAACCTAAGGGCGAGCACCTGTTTAGGGGGAGCAACCTCATATGTCTCATATTTTACCCTCTCTATCTCTAATTCTTTTTTGATACATTGACAAAAAGGGGGAGAAGAGATCGGGATTTGAGTCGGGATTTGAGTCTAAATAGTGTTGGTCCCGAGTTTGATGGCAAGACCCAAGAGAGGAGGGGTGAATTGGGTTCTTAAAAATTTACAAACTTAAACAAAAACTTTACCCCGGATTAATCTAGTCCCCTTGAATGAAGAAACAGAATGGAAAGCAAAGTAATGTAGAGAGCAGAAATAAAAGCAAGTAGACAAGAATTTTTATAGTGGTTCGGGCAACCTCCCTACTCCACTCTTCCAAGCTCACACACCTTGTGACTTGGGTTCCACTATTGTATTCTCTCAATACAATTAGAGCCTCTTGCTCTCTTCTAGATTCTAGCTCTAGGGGGCATCAATAACTAGCACAAGTAGGTGATGAGTCACACTCCAATCACACACTACTTTGCTATCACTTGATCTTAGCTACCCAAGCTAAATCAAGTTCAATACAAACAAATAAGCAATGAAATAAATCTACACTTTACAGATGTGTAGAAGCAGTTTGGTGCAGAGAAGAACTTGTGGTAGGCTTTGAAGAATCTGAAGTGAAGCTCTTGCAGTTTTGAAGTGTAGTTCTTCCTCTCTTGATTGGCTTGATCACTTTAATGCTCTTGTAGATAGGAGTTATGCTCACTTAATGTTTTCCAACTACTTCTCTCGTCCACCATGAATGCTATTTATAATTTTGGAGGGAATCCGAACGTTAGAAGGTAGGTGGCACGCATTTAATGCGCCAACGTTCGAATAAATTCCGACCGTTGTGACCCAAGTCGCATGTGGAGTCGACTTCGGATGCGACTTCGCCCAAGTCGCAGATGGAGTCGACTTCGGGTGCGACTTCGCTTCTCCGTCGCAACTTCAAGTTCCAGTCAGGGTCGACTTGGGTTCTCGACTTGACCCAAGTCGCAGGTGGAGTCTTTCTCAAGCCTTTTAATTCCTTTGCAATTTTTGTTACTCTTTGGATCATGGTGTCTTGCTTTCATTAGCTCCAAGATTTGCAAACCTTAAATCCTTGAATCTTGAACATTTAGATCTTGTGAATCTTGAAGAGCTTGACCCTTGGATGATTGATTCAAGCTCCTTGCTTCGCATTGGACTCATGACTTGATTTCATCTTGAATATGCATTCCAGCTTATCTTCTGAAAAATCGCCTCTGCCCGATCGAAGTCGATGTCGGAGTCGACTTCGGCTGCGACTTCACCTCAAGTCGCACGTGGAGTCGACTTGGGGTGCGACTTCGGCACTTCGTGTTCTGAGCTTCGACTCTGGACATTTTTTGTCATCTGAGGTCGATGTCGAGGTCGACTTCGTTTGCGACTTGGCTACCCAAGTCGCAGGTGGAGTCGACTTGGCCTGCGACTTCACTTGCTCTTCTCCCTTTTTCAACTCTGGACAGTTTTGCATGTTTGAAGTCGATCTTGGAGTCGACTTGGGATACGACTTGGCTTCTATACTTGATTTTCTTCCAATGAATATTCCTTAAACATTTTCACAAACTTGTTAGTAGCCAAGACTTACTCAAATTGATTTGTTAATCATCAAAACATGGATTTATCTAGTTTTCCACATGTTTCCAACAAATAGTCTGGAGAAGAGATCGAAATGTGAATCTAAGCTTGTATGATTGCTTTTGAGTTTAACTTGACTATTTGCATAAGTATGATTTCAAAATGCAAAATTAGCAAGCTTTTAATCAATTGAAAGGTATCCACTCAAATCGGTTTTGTCAATCATCAAAAAGGGGGAGATTGTTGGAAATATGTGGAAAATAAGCTAAATCTATGTTTTGATGATTAACAAATCAATTTGAGTAAGTCTTGGCTACTAACATGTTTGTGGAAGTGATTAAAGGCTATACATTTGAAGAAAATGAAGCATGGCAGGATAAGTCGATTTCCAAGTCGACTCAGGCATCGACTTAAGGCCAAGTCGATCCCCAAGTCGACTCCATCATCGACTTCGAGGCGTCGTTTCCTTTTAGAGTTGAAAACGGGGAACAGAGCTGCCGAAGTCGCAAACGAAGTCGACTCCGCATGCGACTTGGGCGAAGTCGCAAACCAAGTCGACTCCAGCATCGACTTCAAAATATCAATTCCTTCCAGAGTTGAAGCCAAGGCTGAGAGGTACCAAAGTCGCATCCCAAGTCGACTCAGCATGCGACTTGGGCGAAGTCGCAGACCAAGTCGACTCCGGCATCGACTTCGATCGGACAGAGGGGAAATTTCAGAAGACAAATTGGGATTAGATCGACTTCAAGGCAGAACTAAGTAAAGATGAAGAACAAGTCAACTCAGATGTTCAAATTGGAACATATGAAGACTAATCCAAGTCTAAAGAAAGCAAGTTGCATAAACTCAACTGTTCTAATCAAGATATACTGCACTTGCTCATGAATACAAGATTCAAGACTCAAGGACCAAGGCTTGCATATCATGGAGCTAAAGGAAACAAGCTAAAGTGAAGACACAATGTTTCAAAAAGAACTAAATCAGGGAAGAACAACAAAGACATGAAGAAACCCAAGTAAAAACAAAAGCATTCCAAAGATTTCAAGTTCGTCAAGCAACCTGCCGAGGTGAAGTCGCACCCGAAGTCGACTCCACCTGCGACTTGGGTCAAGTCGATGACCAAGTCGACCCAGGTAGGAACTTGAAGTTGCTGCGGACAGGCGAAGTCACACCCGAAGTCGACTCCATCTGCGACTTGGGAGAAGTCGCACCCGAAGTCGACTCCACCTGCGACTTGGGTCGCAACGGTCAAAAAATATTCGAATGTTGGCGCATTAAATGCGCGCCACCTACCTTCAAACGTTCGGATTCCCTCCACAATTATAAAAGGCATTCAATGTGAACGAGGGAGGTAGCTGAGATTCATTAACTGCTCATAACTCCTATCTCTAAAGAGCTTCAAGTGATCAAGCCAATCCTTAGAAGAAGAACTTTACTTCAAACTGCAAGAGCTAAACTGCTGATCCTTCAAAGCCAACTCTACAAGTTCTTCTCTGCGCCAAAACTGCTTCTACACCACAGTAACGTGTAGAAACTTTCTTTTGTTATTTCTTGTTGTATTGAACTTGATTTAGTTTGGGTAACTAGGATCAAGTGTAAGCAAAGTAGTGTGTGATTGGAGTGGAACTCATCACCTACTGTTGCTGTGATTTGTTGATGCCCCCTAAAGCTGGAATCTAGAAGAGAGCAGTTGCTCTAGTTGTATTTGTGAAATACAATAGTAGAACCCAAGTCACAAGGAGTGTGAGCTTGGAAGAGTGGAGTAGGGAGGTTGCCCGAACCACTATAAAATCTTGTGTGGTTGATCTATATTTCTGCTCTCTACATTACATTGCTTTCCATTTCGTTTCTTCATAAAGGGGAATAGATTAATCCGGGGTAAAGTTTCTATTTAAGTTATAAATTTTTTAAATACCCAATTCAACCCTCCCCTCTTGGGTAATTGCCATTAACTCGGGACCAACACTATATACTTTCAGAAAAATAAGCAGCAAGTTCCCATCCCTATATATACCTAAAATCCTTCTCAACGTCAGTTTGATGAATGGGGAATACCAAAGGGGTTCTTTCTTTATTGATGTATCACCCTCATCAACAATTTGACCCTCAAAGCAACAAGGTAATACAATCGAGCAAACTTGTAATCTCCAAATAATTTTTACCCATAAAGTGTAAAGAATTTGACTCATAGATAATACATTCAAATAATACCTATAATTTGTAATCTCCAAATAATTTTTACCCATAAAGTGTAAAGAATTTGACACATAGATAATACATTCAAATAATACCTATAATATAATGAACTTATTGTATTATGAGCAAATAATATTCTTACCACCAAAAAAGTCTTTGTTTTGAGTTACTTGAGCCAAAATAGACCCATAAGGTCTGGTAATGTAATTATTTCTTTCACATGAGCTACTCATATGAATTTAATCAAAGGACTAACATATTTGTTCATCTCATTTGGGCTTAAATTTCATCCTAATAAATGTCTTACAATGTAGATCATCTACTAAATTAGGGAACTCAATTAATATAAATTATGAATGAAACATTGACTTTTTATGATTAATAACCAATTTGAAAAGTTAAAGACTATTAATGAAAATTTTGGTTTGTGCATAAAAGAAACAATTTCGAAATTAGAGTACAAACAGTCAAAGTCACATATTCAAGTCAACTCCAAGAGCAATTTAGGTGAAGTTGCAAGCCAAGTAGATTCTACTTAAGTGCATATTTGAAGGCAGAAAATTACAATGAAGCGGTACACTGTTGAAGTTGCATTCCAAGTTGAATCCAAATGCAACTAAGGGGAAGTAAAAAATGAAGTCGACCTCATTACATGGCTTGGGAACTTCAAGGCTATTCAAAACTTCTTTGACTACAAAATTACATTTGAATTCGCATGACAAGTCAACTATAACTGTGGTTTAGATGAGGTTGAAGTTAAAGTCCACCCCAGTGAGTGACTTGGATGAACAAATGGCCAATACAAATTTCTTATTTGAACATACGAGGAATAAAGTCACACCCCAAGTAGATTCAAACTGCAACTTTGGTGAAGTTTGACTTGAAGCTGACACAAGAGGAGACTTGGAAATATGAAATAAAGGACATATAAATGCTAAGGAGCCGAAGCTCTAGAATATTGTGAAGTCGAAGTTGAAGTTGAATTCACTTGCGACTTGGGTTAAGCGTCACCATCAAGTTGACTCCATGTTTAACTTGAAGACCAAGACTCGAAGAAAATTTTTTTGAGAGGAAATGGAGCACTAAAGATGATACCCAAGTTGATTTCACTTGCAACTTGGGTAAAGTCGCAAGTTAAACCCAATTCAAAATTTTGAATCCCTTAAAGTTTTCTCTCTCCTCTTGTCCTCTCTCTCTCTCTCTCGCTTTCTTTCCTGTCTTTCGCTGCTTCTTTGTTTTTTTCTTTTCATTTTTTTTATAATGGTCGATCTTTGCTTAAGGTAATCGAAATGTTTTTTTTTAAACAGCCCTTAGCTTTAATAAAATTTTAAACTAATCCCTCATTAGTTCTAAATTATAAAAAAATATATTTTAAGAGTTTTACAAAATAGGTGTATTTTTTTTTTTTTAATATTAACAATTATGAAGCACAAAGTGATAGCAGATTGAACCCACCAAAAAAGTAAGGATCCACAAATAAAATAAAATGAAATATTCAACTTTACATAGATAATGTCTTTAGTTGATTTCTCAAATTTACCAAATCCTTGAATGTATGTAGTTTGGTGAAAGCATAATTGGTGGAAACCTTTTCTTTAAAATCCATGTGTATATACAAATTTTATTTTCATTTTTAAAAATTATATATGATGATAAATAAATGCACGGTTCATATTATTGGAAATTGATGAACCATTTCTTAATAATGATAATTATAATGCCCAACTAACAATTCAAATCATTGGAAACTCATGGCCCAATTATCAATGAATTATTAAGCACTAAACAAATAAATAGGACCAAAAATCACATTACTAGTGTACCACCTACTCGTATTCAACATGCAATGCAATTTGTCCTTTTTCGAGTAATCCGAAATGGTATTTGTTACTTTTTTAGTTTTTCTATAAGAGTCGATCTAGGTGTAAATTGTCTATAAGCCATGCTTTTTTAGATATATGTACATATTCTTTGAATTTTAAATATGGGCGGTATTGTGGTCACTTTTATCGTGTTAAAATGACCACAATAAGGATCATAGAGATCAATTTGGACCACTGAATTTGGAAGAAAACTTTCAAATTTGAAGAAAACTGTTGTTCATAGAAATTAAATTTGTTAAATTTGATAGAGGTCAACTTTAATCTATGAATTCGGAGTGTTTGGCACTCGAACATACTATGATTAGGGCCTGTTATTTGGGAAAATATTACCCAAAATTTTGAACAAGATGGGCCCAAATAGATATTATATCATTAGATAGCAAAAAGATGATCTCAGCCCTTTAATGTATGATTCCATATATAATTTTGATGATCCAAATAAATTTAGTTTTATGTAAAGATATGATGTTAGATCATGTGGGAACACCTTGATGAATGATTAAATTTGAGCATTTCTAATTTTGTCACAATAATAGTTGTATTAGCAGAAATGGTAACAAGTTGATCTAAACAATTGAAAATTTAACTAAAAATGTATTTTAATGATCTAAATAGTTGGATCAGGACTAAATAAGTAATGTACTAGATCATGTACTAAATCTATGATTAAAACCGTGATTCATGGTTTATAACCATTGTAACTTAACTTATATAACTCATGTAGCAAATCTAGAATCGGAAAGAAAAATATAGGAGAAATAGTAAATGAGTTATTTTTTGCATGAAAATTCTTTTGAGAACTCATAATATATTCAATAATCACCGACAAAAAATTTTTGTAAAAAATATTTTATAATTTTTGAATTAAAATCCTAAAATATCAGTCTTAACAAGGTAAAACATCTATCAAAACTAATTGCATTAATTGATTTTTCATAATTTTATGCAATGAAATTGAGACTGAAACTTTTATATAATATATATAACATCATGAAATCACTTAGAAAATATAAAAAATAAAATTTTAAATAAGATAAATATATGTGAAAACTAACGTGATTTAGACTACCCCTAAACACACACCCTTGTCCAGCAAAATAAAAATACATAAAAAAATATAAGCAATTAGTAATTTATGCTAGAACTATTTTATTTAGTCTATCTATGTAGTAATTGATTTATGATAAGAATTTCGAACTTAAAATCCATGATTTGATTATAAAGAAAAATCAAGAGAACTCATTGTTTTTTATTTCAACTAGTATGAGCAGATTGAAAAATAATCAAAATGAAATTTGAAACTTAAATGATAATTACCTAAAATGAAATGGTTAGTTGAAATGTGTAACAATTGAGTTTATTCATGTGAAAAATTTTCATAAAATATTTGAAGAATATTGAAAGTTAAATTGGATATAAATAGATGATTGAAATTTAATATGATCAAGGAAGGGCCCACCTGTGATGATATTAAATTTCGAAGATAAAATAGTTATTGTTTGTAATTTACAATATGAGAATGATGTTTAGTAGTTTAAATTGAATTTCTAAAATCGAGTTGAATACAAATCAAAAGTTAATGGAGTAATTTAATAATTTTATGAAATACAAATAATGTTTTAGAATTAATAAAATTGATTATAGATAATAAATTTTGAATAATTTAATTCATAAAAAGAACTGTGTTTTGACTAAATTATAAAGTTATGATACATAAAGTTATCCATACATCTTAGGATGAAATATTCTGCTAAAGCATGATTAGAAAAGTTAATTTGAGTTAAAATATTGATTAAAGAAAAGTATTATTTACCAGTGTAATGACTTGAGTATTATAGCGAAATAAATACAGTACAAGGATGGATATGATATTTACATAAGGTAAGTAGAGCTTTTTTCTTTCCCTTTTGATTTTGTATTGTAATTGATAATTGCAGGCATAGATGTTTTTCTAATTTTTGAGTGAATAAATGCTATCAGTGATGACTTATAATGATATTGAGTTTGAACTTTATTCATGCTAGCATTATGCATTATGGATTAGCATATATTTCTTATCATGCTAGCATATTCATGAGTCATGGCTGTAGTTGTGGGTTTGTGAAGTTTTGTTGTTGGACTATTGATGATGACTGTTGGCACATCTTGTAGTGGATTGGAATTTGATAGCCTGGGTGACAATGGTTTCGACCTACTTGTTTGGCCATAGTGGATTCAGTGGGTTGTAACTTGATTTTTCTGGCCTTTGTGATTTAGATAATGTATATTGTGAACCAGTTTGTGGGACTGGTCCTCAATATAATGCTTGGTGGCAGTTGTTTGGTAACCGCAACAAGATATCAGTTACGCCCCCAGTTTGGATAAGGGTATATCTTGATCCACCTGTATTGTGCAAGGCTAGCCATGCATGTTGGGGTGTAATGATGACAACCTAGATTGCACAGTGGATGAGATTACGGGGTGAGATATCAAACCTCTCAATTGGATTTGAGACTTTGCTTGATTGATTTGATAAGTGAATGCATATGCTACATTGATGTATGCTTGGGCGTTAGCATGTGTTTCATATGGATTTAAACTTGATTTGGATTTATAATATAACTTATGTCAGCCCCTATATGTATTGTTAAGTAGTTTTACTAGTTTGTATTTATATGCTCTATATGTAGAGTTTGTCGAGACTCATATATTTTACCATTATTTTAGATAACGGGCATGCAGAGGGAGACCAATATAGGGTTTGTGTACCAAATGAGGCTAGTCCTTGATGAATCAAGACTAGAATTATTTATTTTGATTTTTAAAGAATGATCAGTAGAGAAGCGAATTATTTATTTTGATTTTTAAAGAATGATCAGTAGAGAAGCGAATTATTTAAACCTTCAAAAGTTCATATCTACCCTTGTATGAGAATAAAAAAAATTTTACTATTAAAAACTCTAGATGCGCACATTAGTTAATCCTTTAGATTTTTTTATTACTTATGTCATATGAGTCTTAGCTCCCTTGGGCTTACCATCAATATGTGCAGTCAGTTCTCCCTTTACTAGTGCTGGTGTGGATTTTGCAATTATGTCTCTCAATATATCTTACAACCATTAATATTGTAAGCTTGATTAACGAGGCGATTTTTCCTACTATGGGCCTCGTTATTGCATGGTTCATGTGCTTCCACGAGATAATGGTGTGGCTCGCTTTTAAGGGTTAGGCATTTTGTGGCTTGATGACCCTTTTATTAATTTTTTATCAAAAATTTTGCAAATTGCCCTTCTTTACTTATATTTTTTTATAAAATCCCTTACTTTATCCAACGTGAAATTATGGAACCCCCTTCCAAATTGTCTCTCTAATTTCTCATAAGTGCATCATATCATAATTATTAATGAAAATTAATACAAAAATCTTATGTTCTCACAATTTTGGTATAAAATACTATGACGTGGCTATCGATTAGGTTATCCTAACTCAAGGTGCCACAAGATTGATGATCATTTATAAACTAACTAGTATTAGAAGAGTTATATTTTAATTTTTATGTCACTTAGCAAGATTAATTCTCCTGCTATAAGAGTTATATTTTAATTTTTATGTCACTTAGAAAGATTAATTCACCTGCTTCTTGTGTATTTATTAAGTTATAGCATGGGATTTTCTCTTATTTAAATATTATATATTAACGCATAAATAATTTTTTGAATATAATATATTATTATGGTGTTAGTTGAGTCAAGTACAATAACGGTATATAATTTTCTTACAAGGTATACAATTTATTAAAAAGTATCTTATTTATTATTATTATTAGTGATGTTATTTTATGTTCTCCCAATTTTGGTATAAAATACTATGACGTGGCTATCGATTAGGTTATCCTAAGTCAAGGTGCCACAAGATTGATGATCATTTATAAACTAACTAGTATTAGAAGAGTTATATTTAATTTTTATGTCACTCAGAAAGATTAATTCTCCTGCTAGAAGAGTTATATTTTAATTTTTATGTCACTTAGAAAGATTAATTCACCTGCTTCTTGTGTATTTATTAAGTTATAGCATGGGATTTTCTCTTATTTAAATATTATATATTAACGCATAAATAATTTTTTGAATATAATATATATATATATTTTTTTTGATAACAATTGAATATAATATATTATTATGGTGTTAGTTGAGTCAAGTACAATACCGGTATATAATTTTCTTACAAGGTATACAATTTATTAAAAAGTATCTTATTTATTATTATTATTATTAGTGATGTTATTTTATGTTCTCCCAATTTTGGTATAAAATACTATGACGTGGCTATCGATTAAGTTATCCTAAGTCAAGGTGCCACAAGATTGATGATCATTTATAAACTAACTAGTATTAGAAGAGTTATATTTTAATTTTTATGTCACTCAGAAAGATTAATTCTCCTGCTAGAAGAGTTATATTTTAATTTTTATGTCACTTAGAAAGATTAATTCACCTGCTTCTTGTGTATTTATTAAGTTATAGCATGGGATTTTCTCTTATTTAAATATTATATATTAACGCATAAATAATTTTTTGAATATAATATATTATTATGGTGTTAGTTGAGTCAAGTACAATACCGGTATATAATTTTCTTACAAGGTATACAATTTATTAAAAAGTATCTTATTTATTATTATTATTAGTGATGTTATTGTTATTATTGTCATCATTATTCAAATCATGTTACATTCAAAATTCTTGTTGTACTCGAATTTGTCAAACGTATGTAACACCCCCGGTAGCTAACCTTCCCCCTTAGCTAAGGGTCATTATATTTCATTAGAAAATTTGACAGCATTTCTCCAAAATCATGAGGTTGAGGGGTTAGATAGGATTACCTTGTACAAGCATACTTACATTATATTGTCTATTATAGTGTCTAGCATAGAAATATGAAAACTAAACAAAATAAATCATCCAAATCTACTCCAATCTATCTACATAATCAACCACATATCAACTCTATAATAAATGAGCTTTACAAAGCATCCCTCATTACATTACTCATTTATGCATCAACTAAAATCTTAAGTTAAACTTTAACTACTGATTAAGATAATAACTTATGTGTATCCTGAGGGGCCATGATCTCTCCTCACTTCTATCTGTGCATCAACCCCAATTTGGGCTCCTACCTCGGTCCTTTCATTTAAAAACATCAACATAAGATACATGAGTTTGGACTAACTTAGTAAGTAGGATAGTAGTAAAACTCAATTATTAAAGCAAATAACATCATTCTCATAAATTAACTCAAACATTAATATTTCTAAACTTCACAAACTCATCCATATTATGCTTATATATGTGAACCATGCTCCAAATGTTCATGCAATACAAGTGTTCATCCTCCACATCACATCCATGTCATTCTAGTGCATTGGGTAGACCCATCGTTAATAAACATTTTACACAACTATATTGCAGTATACTGTCACTCCTGTTATTGTCCGGTCGCCTAGAGAATCATTGTGTGTCATGCCCAACATACACGTTGCATCCATTCATCATGCTCATGTTCATATGCTCATTTTAAATATATTTATCAAATTTAGATGATTTATATAATTCAAATATCATCATAAAATCATCATTATCATAAAATAATTTCTCAAACTACTCAACTTAAGTTAATAATTAAAACTATAAAAAATACACATCTTAAGAAAGGGATTTTGCATATAAAAAATACACTTCTTAAGAAAGGGATTTTGCATAAAGAAATCTCAAATAAAACATCCAAATCATCACAAAACATCCATGCCCGAAAAATAGATATTCATCAACATCCATAACATCCATAACATCCAAATAAAAGCGAAAATTTTTCTACTTACCTGTTATACAAATTTTCAAATCTCCAACTTTAAGCTTATAAGTTATCAATATATTTTTCTCTTTAATCTACACAAAAAAGAATATTTCTTAAATAATATTCTAAAAATAATTTTCTTTAATTCATCCTCAAATACCCTATTTTCCAAATTCTTGAATTCTACACACCTATTTTGGAGACATCCATATTTCACATTACCTCAAATATTTGAAATAATAATTATATTTCATCATGAAAATATCCTCCTAAAATTACCCATCTAAGTTTCATGCTCGTATTTCACCCCATGGAAAAATTATGTTCCTCTACCTTATTTTAGAATTTCTAATTTTAACATCTCAATTTCACGCTAAATTTCTTACACACCATCACAATATATTAAATAAACACAATAGATAAGAAAAAAATAAAAAATTAAAAAGGATAGAAAATAGCTTATGAAAAATTTCACCCACTTTTTCTCAAATCCTCCCGCTTCAAACCCAGCCCAAAAATCTAAATCCCGCCCCTCTCTCTCTCTCTCTTTCCGTTCTCTTCCCGTTCTCTCTTCCCGTCTCCTTCTCTTCCCGTTTTGTTTCCTGCCGCTTCTTTGTTTTTTTTCTTTTCGGTTTTTTTAACAATGGCCGATCTTAGCTTAAGATCAAGACGTCCTTCTATTTTTTTAAACAGCCCCTAGCTTTAGTAAAATTTTAAACTAATCCCTCATTAGTTATAATTTATAAAAAAAATATATATGCTTTAAGGGTTTACAAAGTACGTGTATTGTTTTTTATATTGATAATTATGAAGCGCAAATTGATAGCAGATTGAACCCACTCAAAAAAGTAGGGAGCCACAAATGAAATCAAATAAAACATTCAACTTTACATAGACAATGTCTTTAGTTGATTTATCAAATTTACCAAATCCTAGCATGTATGTAGTTTGGTGAAAGCATAATTGATGGAAACCTTTTCTACAAAGTCCATGCATATATACAAATTTCGTTTTCATTTTTTAAAATTATATATGATGATAAATAAATGCACGGTTTAGATTATTGGAAACCGATGATCCATTTCTTAATAATGATAACTATAATGCCCAACTAATAGTTCAGATCGATGGAAACTCATGGCGGAGTGCTCAATGAAGTATTACACACTAAACAAATAAATATGACCACAAGTTAGGTTACTAGTGTACCACCTGCTCGTATTCAACATACAATGCAATTTGTCCATTTTTGAGTAGTCTGAAATGGTATTTGTTACTTTTTTAGTTTGTCTAAAAGAGTCAATCTAGGTGTGTACTATCTATAAGCCAAGTTTTATTATTTTTAGATATATTTATATATTTTTTGAATTTTAAATATGAGGGTATTGTGGTCACTTTCATCATGTTAAAATGACCACAATACTTGGTGCTTAAACAATGGAAAAAAAATTACATATATATCCAAAAATTATAAAATTTATTTATAGATAATAATAGCTAGATTAAAAAATTTACAAAAAATAAAAATTTTAACAAATCGGTTTTTTGACTAATCGAAAATGCATTTAAAAATCCAAAATAATATCTACAAATCTCCAAATAAAAAAAATTAGTACACAAGTTAAATACACTTAGATTAACAGTTGTATAAAAAATTTCAAATAAAATAAAAATCAATTAAATGCACCTTGGTGCACCAAGTCTAAGCGCACCCCGGTGCATTTAGACATTCCCATTTAAAATAACATACCTACTATGTATTTATGTATGGTTCTAAAAATTATATTTATTCAAAAAAAATTTCTTTTATTTAACGTTTTTCATTTATATATTCACTCTTAAAAGATATTAAAATTTTAAAATATATAAGTTACTAATAGAAGGTATTTTTAACACCATACATAAATGAGAAATATAATCAGTGCCACTCGGAGCTAATTAAAATTTAAAAAATAATTCATTTTATATAGTTGTTAGTTTTATATTTTTGAAACTATGGGTCCACGTTATTAAATTTTTGTGATTTTTAAATATGTGAAAAGATTTTTTAAATTTCAAAAAGAAATATTTTTATGGTGTATCTAGGTAATTTAACCTAAAACTATTATTTTTAAAGCTTAGAAAAATAAATGCATATATTACAAAATTATAATTTTTTTATATGTGAATTAAATACACTTGGCTCCGTAGCTATATACAAAAAGACATCAACACCTGTTGGAGATAGCAGTTAGGGGTGCAACTTGGGCCGGGTTCAGCCCTAACCCGGCCCGCCAAACCCGAAAAAATACAGTGTTGAAACTCTGGATTTTTGAGCCCGAACCCGAGTTCAAATAGGGCTCGGTTTCGGGTTCAGGCAAGCCCGAACCTGAATTTGCATTTATATAAAATATATAATTTATATAAAATATATTATTTATATTATAATAATAATATATTACTCATGGATGGATGATGGACAACAGGAGTACGGCATGGCAGGCATGGACAGCTCATCGCCGAGACAATCTAACATCTTAAGTGATTTCAACAAAATATCTATTCCAAATTTACATTACGATACAGGTCCAACAGTTTTTTTTAAAAAAATTACTCCTCACGCCTTTTCTACTGAAGCCTTTTGACCAACGAAATCCTGTGATACTAAATATTAAATTTTTTTGAGATCTTTTTTTCCAACAGGAAAATTTATGAGAACTTTAAAATTATAGTTGTAAAATAAGCTTAAAATAATAGAGGAGTAAAAAAATACAATTAATGATTAATAATACAATTTTTTTGACAACGTTTACACATAATCCATATTCTACTTGATACAAAGAGAATGCTCAAAACAAGTTTCTTTCTTTCTACTCTTAAGCGGTATTTGAATTTTTCTTAATTTCATACAATAAATTATTTTTTAAACTTTTTTATATAATAGATTTGTGATAAAAAATTATATATAAGATGAGTAACAAAGACATATTAATAGAATATGTCAACCCGAAACTCAACCCGAGCCCGAATTTCAAAAATAGGGTTAGGGTTGAGGTTTACAAATAGAGTTAGGGTTAGGGTTGAAGTTTTACAAATAGGGTTAGGGTTAGGGTTGAGGTGAACCCGAGTTTCATGAGCCCGAGTTGCACCCCTAATAGCAGTAGCTCCCATTAACATGGTTAAGAAGATCATAACTTAGAATAAGTTATGATGCCAAAAGTGATATTTATATTTTTTTCAATTTTAACAATTTATGAGTTATAATTTTCAATTAAAGTTAAATTGCTTTTTGTCATTTCGAATATGTACATGTTACTTAATTTATACTTTGAATAATTTAGACCACGTGAAAAAAAAAAACTTTAAAATGCATTAAACAAGAATTTATACCCTTTCGGTACAAAGGGTTGCTTTCAATTACTCCCTACATAAATACCCGTCAATAAAAGCAATAAACAGTTTATGTTTAAACTAAAAAAAGCAAAAGAGTTGACGACAAGTCCTCTTATTTTCAAGTCTGCTTTCCATATCTCACTTTGTTAGTAACGCGAGATACGGTCTTTTAATGAGGAACCGTTTTATTGAGGCTACATACTCTCTTTCTTCCACTTCTACTAATTCTGCTCCTCACCAACATCTTCCTTTTCTTCTTCTTGTTCTTCTTCATCTCCTTCAGTTTTCTCCGCACTACCATGAAACCGAAGTCTCAGGCGGCCATCAGACCTTGTGGCTTGAAACGTAGAGCGGGAAGGACGAATCGGAACTTCCCTAATAACCAACCTACCATCTTCTCGTTGATACTGATGACGGACACGATTTGTGCCTGTCAATGTCGTCAAGGGTGGCGGGAACTCATGCTTCTGTTGCTTCTTCCCTGGACGCTGGCTTGATGAACTAGCGGGAAGGGAAGATGAAGGAAAGCTCTCATCAAACACATCGATACTGCCAGTTTCGGAGCCCAGATTCTCGGTACACTGCTCAAGGTTCAAGCGGACTGGACGCCTAGTTGGGACAGAAGGAGGATCAGACAAGCCATCATTTCTGATGTCCGTAGCTGGGTTAGTGGAGCTGACTCCAAAAGAGTAGGAGTCGGCTTGAGAGTCATGAGTTTCTTGCACGGGAAGGTTGCTGCCCCTGCGATTCCCACGCCTAGAGCCCATTTTCTGTGGAATCAAGTGATGCCAACACAGTATTAGTGCTTATTTTTTTATGAACTGAAGATGGAAGAATGATCGTTTAGGTTGTGCAAGTCACGATTATGGAACTAGCCACTAGAAACAAAGAGTAGATTTTACTTGTGAACGAAAAATAACAACTAGAATCAGCTGGAAATTGTGAGATAGAATGAAGAACTTTAATATTGATTTCTACCAAACAATATAAAACCATTTATTTTTTGAGTTATTATTTTATTATAAAATGTTGAATCTTAATCTACGTGTAATCAAAATCCATATTTATGAAAATACCAACTGCCAATACTCTGACTTATTCCCATTTACAACTAAATAAAAATGGGCAATGATTCAACACGTAAGTGTTAAAACCTCAATATATATAGGTGATTTAAGCTTCTTTTCAATTTCTTCTTTTTATTTTCCCACATCTATTTATTTTATATTCAAAAATTCGTCATTTCCAGGTTTTTATTTTTTGGATGAAAACCATTGATTTTTGAAATTATGAAAAATATATAGAAATTTAAAATGTTAAAGTTTGTATATAAAAAGATTATATATGGCCCGTGAGCTCACACAAAAAAGAAAAATAAAAAAAGAACTAAAATCACCTATATGTATTGAGATCTATCGAATCATTAATCAATAAAAATGTGGTTGAAAAAGTTTATGATATTCAACCACATTTTTCCTTACTAATAGTTGGGAGCAACTAATATGCCTTGTGTCTAGGTGTATGTATGATTTGGCTTCGATCGATGTAAGGAAGCCTTATATCTCCAGTTTAAAAGATAAATCAGATATAAATTATAACAAAAAGGAGATGTAAAAAGAAGTCATAAAAAAACTTGGTTGCCATTTTTAATTACGGCTAACCAACTACTTGGCTACTAATTATCGTTTGACATACACTAAAAGACTTTTTCAGTGCCAGAAATATTTTTTTGATTTCCAATAATGACAGCTAAGACAGAATTTTCTCAAAAATGCGGGAAGTTTAATTATGCAATTAGTGAAAGTCTAAATGCAGAGATTGAAATCATCATTTTAATGCAAGGGTTGGATCAATTAATTAAATCAAAATATTCTAAGCGACCTACTTGTCAAGTTGTTTATTTTTCGATTACTTTGTTGGCATCTTTTTTCTCCCTACCTACGTAAATGGACTGTACTTTTAATTTGTTTTCCTTGTTGGTCAACTTCCTTTTCAAATAAAAACTCTTTGTAGAGGCAAAAAATTATTGAATTTGTTAACCGTCAATAGGAATAGGATGATGATTCAATAAATTGTAATTATAAGAATACTAAATTTTTTCAATTTCCATAATTGCATTCTCTTCGTACGTAATTTTGCTTGAAAGTCTTTAGAGTTGTGTTTTGTAGTAATGGGAATGGAAAATAAATAAATAAAGATATGCTTTTATATAAAAAAAGATGAAAATAATCACGTAAAACAAGGTAATAAAGGAAACTTTGAACTATTATGCAATAAAGCTAAACCTATTTAAAGGTATGGTAGGACTGAAAATCTTCACCATCATTGACTCATTCCCAAAGGCAGGGATAATCTACTGTTATCAACATATTTACAAAAATATTAGTACTGATAAAACATTTAATTAAGCCTACAAACATTCAATTTTTATATACGGACCGACTACAACTTTCCCAAATATGTTTCTCGTGCCATTGGGATGTCATTGGTTACACTTCTCTAGAATATGTTCTGCCTATTTTTCAAGTACAGATTTCCTTGCATAAATCTTTCTTTTCTGATGTTTATTTTAGAATTATTTCATCATCTAGGTAGTAAATAAGATGGGTAACTAAATTTTTAGAAAGTATAGTTAGAAATAGTTAATAGAGATATGAAATATATACTAGTCCTAACTAGTGAAAGGGTGCACTAGGATTCACATAGCTCAAGTAGATATGAAAAAAGACGTATAATGGCGACACAAAAAGGCTAAGAGACATTGAGAAATATAATGTTTATAATTATGCACGGAGGACTTATTTTTCCAGAGATACATAAGTTATGGAGATAGTGGCCACGAGAAAAGCCATAAAAGCATGTAACTGATTAAAAAATAAAATTCTTAGATAAAACAAAATGGAAGTGATTTAAAAGCATGCATACCTTAATTAATCACTTTGGCACCAAATTAATAACCCAAAGCTCTTCTCTCAAACTGATCACTTCTTAATTCCATGAAAACGTGTAGCAAGATAGGTATATATATTAGCCTGTTGCAATACCAATTAATATAAATAGAAGAATTACAGAGGAGAGAATTGGAAATGAAATCACTCTCATTTCTATTTGCCTTCCTCTGCAGATCTTTTCGCTCATTCTTCTAACTGCAGTTCAGGGAAGAATAGAAAATCTAGCCAGCTTAGAACGATCGTAATCTCTATTTCATTACTCAGCATGTTAATCCAAGCCGTCCATTCTGATTATTAGGCCATAAATTGCCATAGTATATTGATTTTTAAAAAGAAAGCTTGCATATGTATTAGGATGATCGTGCTCTTGACACAGCCAACTTGCATTGATAATATTCCGCCTTCTATTTATGGTCGACGTTTCAAAATATATGTTGTTATTTATATGTCGAGATTCTTGAGTAATTAATAGCAAGAAAATAAAAGAAGCATTATACTGAAATCTTCATAATTTTTTTCTTTTTTGTTCTATTGTATGATATTCTAACGAATTTAACATGTCTAAAATTATTAACTCCCATTAATTACGCATGTATCAAGGGGGAATCCAATTTCTAATCTAAGATGGGGTTAAATGAGAGAAATCTCAATTTTGGCGTTACAAAATGGAAAAATGTGATGGTGAACGGAAGGGGAATTTACATTCATTATGTAAAAATATGGTGGGCTCACGTTTCATAGTTTGACCTCTGCTATTATTGTTATATTTTACTCTTCTAATAGTAGTACAGATAAGTAAAAATTAAATTAGTAGATAATAGTATTTAACTAGCTGATGGGGGAGGACGTCACTTGGGGGGACAATTAGAATTGTCCGAAGTATCATGCAAAGAAAAGAAGAGTTAGTGGGCGGAGAGATTGTGAACTATGGTACGCTTATTTTTCATCATCATTTTGATTTGAATGTGAATACGGGAAGTTATTCAAATATACACATTATTTAGTAATAGTTAATACATAATATCTACTATATATGTCAATATATGAACCAAATGCTGATTATGGTGGACCGGGCATTCATGGAGGATGTCTCTTGCGGGGACCATTAAAATTGTCAGAAGCATCATGCAAAGAAAAGGAAAGTTCGAGGGCAAAGGGATATTGAATTAAAGTATGCTTATTTCGCTTCAACATTTTGATTTGTATGTAGATATGGAAGTTATTCAAATATACGCATTATTTAGTAACAGTCGATACATAATATCTGCTATATATATGTCAATATTATTTAGTAATAGTTAATACATAATATCTGCTATATATATGTGTCAATATATAAACCGAATGCAGATGGTGGTGGACCGGGCATTCATTTTAATATGTTAATATGCGAAATCTATATTTTTACAAAGGTATATTAATGCCAATAAAATGGAACGTCTCTTTATTCTGTATATTATATATTATTATGAAAAACAAATGATAATTATCTGGACCGTCAGAATATATGATAGACTATAATTATATATTTTTTAATATATAACAAAATGCATGGGAGATCGGTTAAATGACAATAATAAAGTGTAACTAGGAAGAATTGGGGATGGTCTTTATGAATTTATTTGGGACATATGACTTTGCATAAAATTGATGGAATTTATTTAATATTAAAAGTTAGCATTTTACTATTTAAAGTTAAATTTTTGTGGTTGATTTTTATTATCAAATCTTGTCAAATTGAAGAGGCAGTCAGATATATGTAGACATCGAAGAATTTAATGGAATTGGAGTTTCTTTTATCTGATATTAAAATCTTCTAATCATTTTGGATAGAGTGAATGTAATTATATTCTATGTAAATAGTTCACAAAAGGTTTAGTTGGCCACAGATTATTTATATGGTTGTTTATTTTGGTAAAACTTAAATATATTAAATATATAATTTTTATTAATGAATTTTATATGTTGTCAAGATAAAGAATTCAAGAGTTCAAATTTAAATGTTGAGTTCTAAGAAAGAAAAGTTTGATATGCAGCTTTTAGGTAAGTAGGACTTTGTTTTGAATTGAAAAATTATTTTGTGTATTTTCTGAGCATGTATGTTTAGGATGCTGATAATTTATTTTTTTATTAAAATGATTAAAGCTGATTGAGAGATTAATTGATTGTGGTGTTGAATTTGAAACTTGGTGCATGCTAGAGTTATATTTTGACATATCGATGTGTGCATTAGGTGCTACTATTCTCATAAGCCATGGCTAAAGATGTTGAGTGAGAAGTGTTGTTTGAGATCGCAAATGACAATTGGTGACATACCGCCGATTGGAGACCGGGGTATGATTTAGCCATTAATAGCTATGGGCCATGACGAATCACCAAGCTATTGTGATGTAATATTTGGAGGCGTGAATGTGTCTAGCTATTAATTATGATGCGATATTTAGAGTCGTGAATGTGTCTAGCTATTTGTTATGATGAGATTGTATTTGGAGTCTTGGATATGTCCAGCCATTAATTGTGATAGTGTATTTGAAGCCATGAGCGTGGCTGGCTATTTGTTGACATTTATTGTTAGACCAGTATATAGAGACCGGTACTTGGACTTGAGTATCTTAGCTGAGCCATAGGCATAAGTTTGTGGCAAGGCCATGGATGTATGGAGGTCATGACAGGATATCGATACACTTCCTTGTCATTTGACTTGGTAAGGTGTTTTCTACATTTGATTGTCTCATGCTAGCACTGATGTAAGGCCGGGAAGGATATCGAACCTCCCTATTAAATTTAACTTATGTAATGGGAAAATCATATGTACGGTATACTATTGGAATGCTTGATCACGAGCACGCATATAGTACTAATTTGAATATGATTTATGATTTATTGAAAAATATGCATATTGTTTAACACTCAGTTTATTTGATTTACATTTTGGTTCTACTTACTAAGCTTGCCCGGACTCATTCCAATTTTTTTATTTTTTTAGTAACAAGAAAAGCAAATGCTGCTGAATATTACTGGTCTCAACAAGTTAATGGAAGTTAGGTTAAATAGTTAATTAATTTATGTTCTTTTGAAGTTAAGTATTTATATTTAGGCCATTTGAAATGATAATATTTATGTAGTAATAGTAGAAAATAGTTTTAATGCATATTGAGTCATTTGATGTAAATTTCCACAGTTATCAAAGAGTGATAGTTATTGATTTTAGCAACCGCCAATTGTGGGAGGCGTGGTTGACAGGGCATTACAATTCCGTCCTCACACTCTCGGCATAAAATGCGATGATAGGACTATCGGTTACATTATCATAGGTCAAGGTGCTACATGATTGATGGTCCATGTATAAACTAACTAAGATTAGAAGAGTAATATTTTAATTTTTTTATGGTACTTAAAAAGACTAATTCACCTCCTTTTTGGTATTTATTAAGTTATATCATGGTATTTTCTTTTATTTAAATACTATATATATTAACGCATAAAAAATTTATTGAATATAGGATATCATTATAGTGTTGGTTGAGTTAAGTACAGTATCGGCATATCATTTTCTTACTAGGTGTAGAATTTTTTAAAAATATCTTATTTATTATTATTATTATTATTAGCAATGTTATTGTTATTATTGTCATCATCATTCAATTAATGTTACATTCAAAATTCATGTTCTACTAAAATTTATCAAACGTAGGTGTATTTTTATTTTTTTACATTGATTGTTATGTATAAATTCAATATGTTCATTGTATTTAGAATTATCTTTTAACTCAAAGACTAACTTTCATCAAAACAAAAAAATATCATAGGTCATATAAACATATTTACGTGTAAATTATTCATGTAAGAATGAAGTAATGTTTAAAAATTCGTTACCTCTATCGATAATTTCAACTTCTAATAGTTTGAAAGTGTCTCGAATTTCAACCCAAAACCAACGCCGAAATCAATGTCAACCAAAATCTAGAATTTAATATCTGGGTTTGGGTTTGGGTTCACTCAAATTCGGTACAACCCGACCTGAGTTGCACCCTAGTTACACCTTTGATTTTGATAAAGTGTTTCCCGATCTCTCCGTATTGTGCAAGATTGACCACTTATACTGGGATGCGAAGATGGCAACCTTGGTTATGCAGCGGGTTGGATAACGGAGTGAGATACCGAACCTCCCAATTGGATTTGAGACCGTTATGGATGGATTGGAGAATGACATGCGTATGATGCATTGGTGTATGCTTAAGCATCAACATATATTCCATATGGATTTAAAATTGATTTGGACTTATGATTAAATCTATATTATTTCAACCCCTATGCATAATATTTACACAAGTTTTATCCGTTCACATTTATATATCTACCTACTGGGTTTGCTTGGACTTATTGTCTTTTGTTAATTTTTTTATAACAGGTATGCGAGTGGAGATCAACATGGGGTTGGCGTACCGGTTGAGGCTAGGACTTGATTAATCTAGATTTATAATTATCATTTATATTGATTTTTAAAGGGTAACTAGTGAAGATACGAAGTATGTATTACATCAATTTTATTATTTGGAACCAATTTAATTTGAACTTAATGGGATACCTACTTTATGATGGCCTATTAAATTATGCTATTGCATTTGCATATATTCTCTCATTGTTATCGATCCAGTAATTCGGTAGCGAATGTTAACTATGTCGACGGGGCGTTACAATTTATTAATTATTTAGTTCTCATGAAAGGGTCGATCTTGTTGTATACTATTTGTAGGTGATGCTTTATTGTTTGAAAATTTAAATACGGGGGTATTGTTGTCACTTTCATCATGTTAAAATTTTAAAACTTTATTTATAGATAATAATAGCTCAATTAACAATTTTACAAACAAACTAAAAATTTTCAAAAAATGAGTTTTTTGACTAGTTGAAAATTCTTCATTTTGAACTAGTCATAGAGGATCATGTCCCCAGTAAACATTACGTGCCAAGGTAAAATTACAAAATTGCCCTTCTGTTTATTATAGCATGGTAATATTTGTATGTCACAATTCTCTTCCAATGTTTTAGAATAACATCCATACTACCTATTTAGGTATCTTTCTAAAAATTATGTTTCTTCAAAATTATTTATTTCGTATAACCTTTTTAAAGATTTAATAGTTATATATTCACTCTTAAAAAATATTAAAATTTTAAAACACATAAGTTTCTCATTGAAGGTACTTTTAACATCACACATAAATGAGAAATATAACCGCAGGCACATGGAGATGAGTGAAATTAGAAAATTTCTCTTAAATATTAAAAAATAATTCATTTTATGCAGTTCTTTTTTTTACATTTTTGAAACTACGGGTCCAACTTATTAAATTTTTGTGATTTTTCAATATCTGAAAAGATTTTTGGAATTTCAAAAAGAAATATTTTTATGGTGTATCTAGATTATTTTACCTACAACTATTATTTTTAAAACCTGTGAAAAATAAAAGCATATATTAAAAATTTATAAATTTTCTATTTGTAAATTAAATACACTTGGCTCCATATTTACGTAGAGAAAGACATCTACACATGCCGGAGATAGCAAGAGCTCCTCTTAACAAGGGCTAACACGATCATAACTTAGATTTATTAACGATGCCAAAAGTGATATTTATATTTATTCAATTTTAACAATTTAACAATTTATAAGATATAATTTTCAATTAAAATGACTTTTGTCATTTCGACAAGTCCTCTTATTTTCAACTTTGCTTTCCAAATCTCACGTTGTTAGTAGCGTGAGATATAGATATGGTCTTTCAATGAGGAACTGCTTTATTGACGCTTCTTCTTCCACTTCTACTGATTCTGCTCCTCACTAACATCTTCCTTATCTTCTTCTTCTTCTTCTTCTTCTCCTTCAGTTTTCCCAGCACTACCATGAAACCGAAGTCTCAGTCGACCATCAGACCTTGTGGCTTGAAACGTAGAGCGGGAAGGACGAATCGGAACTTCCCTAATAACCAACCTGCCATCTTCTCGTTGATACTGATGACGGACACGATTCGTGCCTGTCAGTGTCGTCAAGGGTGGCGGGAACTCATGCTTTTGTTGCTTCTTCCCAGGACGCTGGCTTGATGAACTGGCGGGAAGGGAAGATGAAGGAAAGCTCTCATCAAACACATCGACACTGCCAGTTTCGGAGCCCAGATTCTCGGTACACTGCTCAAGGTTCAAGCGGACTGGACGTCGAGTTGGGACGGAAGGAGGATCGGATAAGCCATCATTTCTGATTTCCGTAGCTGGGTCAGTGGAGCTGACTCCAAAAGAGTAGGAGTCGGCTTGAGGGTCATGAGTTTCTTGCACTGGAGGGGTACTGCCCCTGCGATTCCCACGTCTAGAGCCCATTTTCTGCGGAATCAAGTGATGCCAACACGGTATTAGTGCTCATTTTTTTACAAACCGAAGATGGAAGAATGATCGTTTAGGTTGTGCAAGTCAGGATTATGGAACTAGCCACTGGAAACAAAGAGTAGATTTTACTTGTGAAAGAAAAATAACAAGTAGAATCAGCTAGAAATTGTGAGATAGGATGAAGAACTTTAATATCGATTTCTACGAAACGATCTAAAACCGTTTATTTCTTGAGCCAATATTTTATTATGAAATGTTGCATCTTAATCTACGTGTAATCAAAATCCATATTTATTGAAATACCAACTGCCAATACTCAGACTTATGCCCGTTTACAACTAAAGCCAATATTTTATTATAAAATGTTGAATCTTAATCTACGTGTAATCAAAATCCATATTTATTAAAATACCAACTGCCAATGCTCAGACTTATGCCCGTTTACAACTAAATGAAAATGGGCAATGATTCAACACATAAGTGTTAAAACCTCAATACATACATATAGGTGATTTAAGCTTCTTTTCAATTTCTTCTTTTTATTATGCCACATCTATTTATTTTATATTCAAAAATTTGTCGTTTCCAGGTTTTTATTTTTTCGATCAAAACCATTGATTTTTGAATTATGAAAAAATATGTAGAAATTTAAAATGTTAAAGTTTGTACATAAAAAGATTATGTATGACCCGAGAGCTCACACAAAAAGGAAAAATAAAAAAGAACTAACATCACCTATATGTATTGAGATCTATTGAATCATTAATCAACAAAAATGTGGTTGAGAAAGTTTATGATATTCACCCACATTTTTCCTCACTAATAGTGGTAGCAACTAGTATGCCGAATAGCGAACATGGGCATAGGCCAATTGATGAGTTTTTGACCTTGTGTCTAGGTGTATGATTTGGCTTCGATCTATGCTAAGGAAACTTTATATCACCCGTTTAAAAGATAAATCAGATATAAATTATAACAAAAAGCAGATTGTAAAATGAAGTCATAAAAAAAACTTGGTTGCCTATTTTAATTACGGCTAACCAACCACTTGGCTACTAATTATCGTTTGAAATACACTAAAAGACTATTTTTGAGTGCTCGAAATATTTTTTCGATTTCTATTAATGACGGCTAAGACTGAATTTTCTCAAAAATGTGGGAAATTTAATTATGCAATCAGTGAAAGTCTAAATGCTGAGATTGAAATCATCATTTTAATGCAAGGGTTGGATCAATTAATCAAATCAAAATATTCTACGCGACCTACTTGTCAAGTTGTGTATTTTTCGATTACTTTGTTGGCTTCTTTTTCTCCCTACCTACATAAGGGGACTATACTTTTAATTTTTTTTCCTTGTTGGTTGACTTCCATTTCTAATAAAAACTTTCTTTGTACTGGCAAAAAATTATTGAATTTGTTAACCGTCAATAGGAATAGAATGATGATTTAATAAATTGTAATTATAAGAATACTAATTTTTTTCAATTTCGATAATTGCATTCTCTTCACACGTAATTTTGCTTGAAAGTCTTTAGAGTTGTGTTTTGTGGCAAAGGGAATGGATAAAAGAGAATAAAAAATGAAAAAAATATGAAGAAAGAGAAGAAAATATTTAATGGATTTAGTAAAATAATGAATAAAAATAAAATAAATAAAGATGTACTAGATATGCTTTCAGATAAAAAAGATGAAAATAATCACGTAAAACAAGGAAAATTTAAACAATTATGCAATAAAGACTAAACCTATCTAAAGGTATGGTAGGACTAAAAATTGCCACCCTCATTGACTCATTCCCAAAGGCATGGATAATCTATTGTTATCAACATATTTACAAAAATATTAGTATTGATAAAACATTCAACTAAGCCTATAAACATTAAATTTTTATATACGGTGCTACTATAACTTTCCTAAATATGTTTCTCCTGCCACTGGGATGTCATTGGTTATACTTCATTGGTTATACTTCTCTAGAACATGTTCTGACCTTTTTTCAAGTCCAGATTTCCTTGCACAAATCTTTCTTTTCTGATTTTTATTTTAGAATTATTTCATCATCTAGGTAGTAAATAATAGTTAGAAATAGTTAATAGAGATATGAAATATATACTAGTCCTAACTAGTGAGAGGGTGCACTACGATTCACGTAGCTCAAGTAGATATGAAAAAAGACGTATAATGGCGACGCAAAAAGGCTAAGCGACACTGAGAAATATAATGTTTATAATTATGCACGGAGGACTTACTTTTCCAGAGATACATAAGTTATGGAAATCGTGGCAACGAGAAAAGCGATAAAAGCATGTAACTAATTAAAAAATAAGATTCTTAGATAAAACAAAATGGAAGTGATTTAAAAGCATGCATACCTTAATTAATCTCTTTGGCACCAAATTAATAATCCAAAGCTCTTCTCTCAAACTGATCGCTTCTTAATTCCACGAAAACGTGTAGCAGGACAGGTATATATATTAGCCTGTTGCAACACCGACTAATATAAATAGAAGAATTACGGGGGAGAGAATGGGAAATGAAATCACTCTCATTTCTATTTGCCTTCCTCTGCAAATCTTTTCATGCATTCTTCTAACTGCAGTTCAGGGAAGAATAGAAAATCTAGCCAGCTTAGAACGATCGTAATCTCTATTTCGTTACTCTGCATGTTAATCCAAGCCGTCCATCCTGATTATTAGGCCATAAATTGCCATAGTTTATTGACTTTTAAAAAGAAAGCTTGCATATGTATTAGGATGATCGTGCTCTTGACACAGCCAACGTGCATTGATAATATTCCGCCTTCTATTTATGGTCGACGTTTCAAAATATATGTTGTTATTTATATGTCGAGATTCTTGAGTAATTTATAGCAAGAAAATAAAAGAAGCATTATACTGAAATCTTCATAAATTTTTTTCTTTTTTGTTCTATTGTATGATATTCTAACGAATTTAACGTGTCTAAAATTATTCACTCCTTTTTTGACTAAAATTTTATAATCGCAGGGCTCGTTTTTGTTGACTGTTAAAAAATTGTCGCTATAAATCATTTGTGTAGACATTTTAATACTATCACTATAACTAGACATATGGCTGCAGGTTTTAAAACCATCATAATAGTTGGTAACAATTATTTATAGTTGTCACTGTTGCAATAATCTATTGACGACAAAGCTTGAAAAGGGTTATCAAAGAATCAATTAATAACTATAGGTTATTAAAGCTTTTAAAAATTTTGAAATACATTATTAGTTAAGTTCAAATGATTGAAGTAACCTAGCTCAGTTGGCCAGGGACGATGTTCCTCAACCTCACCATGGGCATTCAAACCATGGTGTCGTGACTCCTGTCCATAGTATAGAAAAGATAATGGCGGCAGCAGGTCTACCTGGTATTTAATGTTAGTGTCCACCGAAAAAGATAAATAGGGATATTGTTAGAAGTTTTGTTACGAATATTTAAAGACTTGATTATAACATAAGTTGAGATAATTGCAAAAAAAAAATGCATACCCAGAAAAAAATGAACGGAGTAACTCAAAATAAGAAATAAAGGGAGTAAGTTTATGCTAAAAATAAAACATAAATATTTGGTAAAACATAAATAAAAGTAAAAAAAATAAAACCTAACTATTTGGTAAAATAAAAAGTTTACTAATGAAATAATATAAGTTAAATTTTGTGCTATATTTGTTAACTTTATATTTACCTGCTTAATGACCCAAGAATTATGACATTAGCTGAAATAAAATTCAATTTATTTTATTTTTACATTAAAAATCTTTTAACCTCATTACATGATACCTTTACTTATAAAGTTGAGTCCAAAATTAAATTTCAATAAGAAAGTTCAAAATTAAATTTAATCAATTACTTTGAAGTTCAAATAAGCTACAACACGTATACAATTTTGATTAATTATATTTACGCTAGCTGAAAAATAAAATATTAGCATTATCCTAATAATTTTTATTTTATAATAGTTGTGCATATGATTTTGAAGATGTTCTACCGTTGGGAGCCTACTCTGTATTGTAAGTAAGTTTATATAACCTGTTTTTTGGTTTTACATATAAATATATAAATACGTTAAATTATTATAAAATATGTACTATAAAAGAGAGATTGATAAGTTCGGCTTTGCTCCTTGTCTCTTTTATGGAATTCTTTTTATTTCCAGTATCTTGATGTTTGATAAAAATTCATTTGATCTCATTATATTTTGCATCATTTATATTATCATGAAAATTACTTTATTTTTTATAGATTTGCTATGCATGATCCTCATCTACATTTACATAGAATTAATACAATAAAAGTGTTCTACTTTTATGTAACTGGATCACATAGAAGAAATTCCATGTAGTCGTTCCAATTTTTAAGAAGTTGATGGTTAATGCAAAATTCGATCCAATTATTGTATTTAATATTGTTTTTTTATCTAGAAGACCAAGTTTTATTCAAATGAAATATGTGAATGAGCCACATCTGCTTACCAATAAATATCTTTCTGTATATATTAAGAAGAATGGTCACATCTATTCACACATATAGTAGTAATAATACTCAGAATCATTTATCCACATATAATGATATATTCGATGGTTTAGATGTTGAAAATGACTATTTTAAAATTGATATTTAGTATTAAACCATTTTATTACTTTGATTTTACATATTTCTAGATGAAGCCCATCCACAATGAGACTAAATAAATGAAAGAGCTTCTATGATAACATAAATAATGCTAAATAAAATAGATGGAGAGAATTTTTACCAACCATCAAGATATTAAAAATGAATTGTGTTATATAGAAGAAGAACTTTATAGAAGTATAGCTAATAATAAAAATAGTTTAGTATGTCACAGATTGGATGCACAAGTAGCTAATACGGGTATGTATAGAGTAGTATTAGTGGGAAGTCTAGAATTCAAATGTTGAGTTGGGCAATGGCCTCATCACCCCACTCTAGGAGTACACCTCTATCAGTTGCCTTGTAACTCAAGGCAGATGACACGATAAAAAATAGTTTAATGCTAAATAGTAATTTTAACGATGTATTTTCAAGGCTATCAAGAATATCATTACTTTGTGGATAAATGATTTTATAAAGTAGTGTCATATTCCAATGTATATGTAAAATAGATGTAAGTGTTTTTATAATTTACCCAAAAATGTATATTTTAGGAAATCTAGCTAATACATATAGTTGATTTGGACAAATAAATACAATTAATGGAGTAAATGGGGTAACATAGAATCACTTCTGGACTACATATTGGGCTTTGCTTTTATGAAATACTTTTTTCTATTGGTTAAAATTAACGTAAACTAATAAGATGCCCTAATTCTAACACCTAATGCCCATCAAGTGGCAGGCGCGGGTCCGACCCGCCTTATGTGCAGGTGAACTATGTTTCAGTCCCCCCTTGAGAATAGGGGTATTTATGGATGTCCCCCTTCAATGTTTGAGTATCTAGAGAAAAATTCCTCCATGGGGTGAGGGTTGTGAAGGTGACATATTATAATATTAGTTGTCACAATGTATAAATACCAATAAAATAAAAAATTCAAATAAACAAAGCTTTAGTTTTGTTGAAGTAAATAAACCGGTCTCCTGTATAGGCATTGCTTTCGAAAACCTATTTCAACAAGGATTTATTTAGTCCATTCTTTATAGTTGAAGTGACAACTTTGTATTTAGCAAGTGCGGATTTTTACGGATAGGTTTGGTTGTCCCTTTGTTTCATTCCCGTGGATTTTTATATGATCGTTTTCATATTTTTTTCTTATGAAAGTTCATGATATTTGAACCCAAGCTTTATTTGTAAGATAGGAATGTTGAGTGTGTTTGTTCCCTGACTATGACCAATTCGTCCCTAGTTTCCGTGATGATCTTTGGGGAAGCTTGGTCTTTGAGGACATCTATTGTGGAGCTACACTAGTACCTGCCTTTTTACTTAGAAATTCAAGAATTAAGTGTGCTTCTAGTCTTTTGTGCTTCGTTCATGCACTTTCGGAGAGGCAGAACTCAGATCACTTAAATCTACTTTAGTTTCCTTCTTTACCGCTTTTTGAGATGAGGAAGCCAAGGAAATTTCCCTTGTGGGTTTAATTTAATTAGTTACCCCTTAGTGCCTAGATATTTATATTTTAGTCCCTGGGTTTCCTTTTTGTCTTTGGGGGAGCTAGAATCTAGATAACTTAGACTTTCTAGAGTTTGTATTTACCCTTGGCTAGGGAGCTCAAAAATATGACTTATGGGTTTCTTCGTCTTTGAGGTGCTAGAACCTAAATAGACCATCAAAAGTTCGCATCTACGCCAAACCTAGAATAAAAAAATTTCACGGTTAAAAACTCTAGATGTGAACTTAAGTGAATCCTCTAGATTTTTTTTGTTACTTATGTCATATGAGTCATAGCTCCTTTGAGCGTACCATCGATATGTGCAGTAAGTATTTGAAGGAAGTGCCTCTCCTTGGTGTGGAGAGGCTAAGTTCCCCCTTTATTAGTGAGGGCATGGAATTTGCAATTATGTCTCTTGATATATCTTGCAACTATTAATATTTCAAGCTTGCTTAACGAGGATTGTATATTTCATGGTTCATATGCTTCCACGAGACAATGGTGTGGCTCTCTTTTTAGGGCTAATCTTTTTGTGGCATGACAACCCATTTATTAATATCTTTATGAAAATTTTTGTAAATCGCGCTTCTTTACTTATATTTTTATAAAATCTCTTATTATATCTAACTGGAGATTATGAAACCCCCTCCCGAACAATCTCTCTAATTTCTCGTAAGTGCATCACATCATAATCATTTTTGAAAATATACAAGAATATTTCTATGAAACCCTCTAATTTTCGGATGATATTCCATTTAAAAATTTTGAGATTTGACATTTGCATAAATTTGGATGTTTTCGCATTTGCAAGTTAGTATGGGTCGGTTTTTAATATGTGGAAGAATTAAGAAAAATTTGCAATTTATATAAAAGTGGAACGTTGGATGTGAATAATGTTGAACATTAAATGTAAATTGGAGAGTATATGGATTATATTGTTTGGTAGTCGAAATTATTAGCTAGCTCTCAAAGTGGGCTTAAGTATTATATTAATCCAATTTGAAATACGGAATTATAGTACTTTAAGTATTAAGGTCCTATAATTACGGAAGAGGTTAAAAGTTGAAGTGTGAGCTAATGGATAATCTTGAATTGAAAATTAAAGTGAGCGTATAGCAAGGCAGAGTATCTTTGGGAGATCTTTTAGAAATAGTTATTAGCTAGGAATTAAAGAGACGTCCCTACGTCCCCAGGTGGGGAGAGATAAATCTTAAAATATAATATATAATTTTGTGCTAATAAATGTTTTAAGAAAATATTTGGCAAGCTAGAAATATTAACGGAGATATATATGAAGTAAATATATACAATGTGTTAGCACATTTGAAAAAAAGAAATAAAAAATGGGGTCTACAAGAAGAAAATGTTATAAAGGGATAGATTTTAGGGTAGTGCAAAGAAAAATTTACATTTAATGTAGAATACTAAAGGCGTGATTTTATTGGAAGTGGAAGCCATGTGATGTTGTAATGTTTAGTTAATGCTAAGTATAAAAAGAAGAGAAATCGATAGAATTCAATTGAATTGAAATCATAACCTCCCATTAATTACTCATGTATCAAGAGGGAATCCAATTTCTAATCTAAGATGGGGTTAAATGAGAGAAATCTCAATTTTGGCGTTACGAAATGGAAAAATGTGATGGTGAACGTAAGGGAAATTTACATTCATTATGTAAAAATATGGTGGGCTCACGTTTCATAGTTTGACCTCTGCTATTATTGTTATATTTTACTCTTCTAATAGTAGTACAGATAAGTAAAAATTAAATTAGTAGATAATAGTATTTAACTAGCTGATGGGGGAGGACGTCACTTGGGGGGACAATTAGAATTGTCCGAAGTATCATGCAAAGAAAAGAAGAGTTAGTGGGCGGAGAGATTGTGAACTATGGTACGCTTATTTTTCATCATCATTTTGATTTGAATGTGAATACGGGAAGTTATTCAAATATACACATTATTTAGTAATAGTTAATACATAATATCTACTATATATGTCAATATATGAACCAAATGCTGATTATGGTGGACCGGGCATTCATGGAGGATGTCTCTTGCGGGGACCATTAAAATTGTCAGAAGCATCATGCAAAGAAAAGGAAAGTTCGAGGGCAAAGGGATATTGAATTAAAGTATGCTTATTTCGCTTCAACATTTTGATTTGTATGTAGATATGGAAGTTATTCAAATATACGCATTATTTAGTAACAGTCGATACATAATATCTGCTATATATATGTCAATATTATTTAGTAATAGTTAATACATAATATCTGCTATATATATGTGTCAATATATAAACAGGATGCAGATGGTGGTGGACCGGGCATTCATTTTAATATGTTAATATGCCATATCTATATTTTTACAAAGGTATATTAATGCCAATAAAATGGAACGTCTCTTTATTCTGTATATTATATATTACTATGAAAAACAAATGATAATTATCTGGACCGTCAGAATATATGATAGACTATAATTATATATTTTTTAATATATAACAAAATGCATGGGAGGTCGGTTAAATGACAATAATAAAGTGTAAGTAAGAAGAATTGGGAATGGTCTTTATGAATCTATTTGGGACATATGACTTTGCATAAACTTGATGGAATTTATTTAATATAAAAAATTAGCATTTTACTATTTAAAGTTAAATTTTTGTGGTTGATTTTTATTATTAAATCTTGTCAAATTGAAGAGGTAGTCAGATATTTGTAGACATCGAAGAATTTAATGGAATTGGAGTTTCTTTTTTTATCTAATATTAAAATCTTCTAATCATTTTGGATAGAGTGAATGTAATTATATTCTATGGAAAGAGTTCACAAAAGGTTTAGTTGGCCACAGATTAATTATATGGTTGTGTATTTTGGTAAAACTTAAATATATTAAATATATAAATTTTATTAATGAATTTTATATGTTGTCAAGATAAAGGATTCGAGAGTTCAAATTTAAATGTTGAGTTCTAAGAAAGAAAAGTTTGATATGCAGCTTTTAGGTAAGTAGGACTTTGTTTTGAAATGAAAAATTATTTTGTGTATTTTTTGAGAATGTATGTGTAGGATGCTGATAATTTATTTTTTCTTAAAATGATTAAACTTGATTGAGAGATTAATTTATCGTGGTGTTGAATTTGAAACTTGGAGCATGCTAGAGTTATATTTTGACATATCGATGTGTGCATTGGGTGCGACTATTATCATAAGTCATGGCTAAAGATGTTGAGTGAGAAGTGTTGTTCGAGATCACCATTGACAATTGGTGACATACCGCCAATTGGAGACCGGGGTATGATTTAGCCATTAATAGCTATAGGCCATGACGAATTGCCAAGCTATTGTGATGTAATATTTGGAGCCGTGAATGTGTCTAGCTATTAATTATGGTGCGATATTTAGAGTCGTGAATGTGTCTAGCTATTTGTTATGATCAAATTGTATTTGGAGTCGTGGATATGCCCGACCATTTATTGTGATAGTGTATTTGAAGCCATGAACGTGTCTAGCTATTTGTTGGCATTTATTGTTATACCAGTATATAGAGACCGGTACTTGGACCTGAGTGTCTTAGCTGAGCCATAGGCATAAGTTTGTGGCAGGGTCATGGATGTATGGAGGTCATGACAGGATATCGATACACTTCCTTGTCATTTGATTTGGTAATGTGTTTCCTACATTTGATTGTCTCGTGCTTAGCACTGATGTAAGGCGGGGAAGGATATCGAGCCTCCCTATTAGATTTAACTTATGTAATGGGAAAATCATATGTACGGTATACTATTGGAATGCTTGATCACGAGCATGTATATAGTACTAATTTGAATATGATTTATGATTTATTGAAAAATATGCATATTGTTTAACACTCAGTTTTTTTTATTTACATTTTGGTTCTACTTACTAAGTTTGCCCGGACTCATTCCAATTTTTTTATTTTTTTAGTAACAAGAAAAGCAAATGCTGCTGAATATTACTGGTCTCAACAAGTTAATGGAAGTTAGGTTAAATAGTTATTTAATTTATGTTCCTTTGAAGTTAAGTATTTATATTTAGGCCATTTGAAATGATAATATTTATGTAGTAATAGTAGAAAATAGTTTTAATGCATATTGAGGCATTTGATGTAAATTTCCACAGTTATCAAAGAGTGATAGTTATTGATTTAGCATTTTCCCTCAGCTTGACCAGTCTTGGCCGCATTTAGGTAGCAACCGCCAATTGTGGGAGGCGTGGTTGACAGGGCATTTCAATTCCGTCCTCACGCTCTCGGCATAAAATGCGATGATAGGACTATCGGTTACATTATCATAGGTCAAGGTGCTACATGATTGATGGTCCATGTATAAACTAATTAAGATTAGAAGAGTAATATTTTAATTTTTTTTATGGTACTTAAAAAGACTAATTCACCTCCATTTTGGTATTTATTAAGTTATATCATGGTATTTTCTTTTATTTAAATACTATATATATTAACGCATAAAAAATTTATTGAATATAGGATATCATTATAGTGTTGGTTGAGTTAAGTACAGTATCGGCATATCATTTTCTTACTAGGTGTAGAATTTTTTAAAAATATCTTATTTATTATTATTATTATTATTAGCAATGTTATTATTGTCATCATCATTCAATTAATGTTACATTCAAAATTCATGTTCTACTAAAATTTATCAAACGTAGGTGTATTTTTATTTTTTTACATTGATTGTTATGTATAAATTCAATATGTTCATTGTATTTAGAATTATCTTTTAACTCAAAGACTAACTTTCATCAAAACAAAAAAATATCATAGGTCATATAAACATATTTACGTGTAAATTATTCATGTAAGAATGAAGTAATGTTTAAAAATTCGTTACCTCTATCGATAATTTCAACTTCTAATAGTTTGAAAGTGTCTCGAATTTCAATCCAAAACCAACGCCGAAATCAATGTCAACCAAAATCTAGAATTTAATATCTGGGTTTGGGTTTGGGTTCACTCAAATTCGGTACAACCCGACCTGAGTTGCACCCTAGTTACACCTTTGATTTTGATAAATTGTTTCCCGATCTCTCCGTATTGTGCAAGATTGACCACTTATACTGGGATGCGAAGATGGCAACCTTGGTTATGCAGCGGGTTGGATAACGGAGTGAGATACCGAACCTCCCAATTGGATTTGAGACCGTTATGGATGGATTGGAGAATGACATGCGTATGATGCATTGGTGTATGCTTAAGCATCAACATATATTCCATATGGATTTAAAATTGATTTGGACTTATGATTAAATCTATATTATTTCAACCCCTATGCATAATATTTACACAAGTTTTATCCGTTCACATTTATATATCTACCTACTGGGTTTGCTTGGACTTATTGTCTTTTGTTAATTTTTTTATAACAGGTATGCGAGTGGAGATCAACATGGGGTTGGCGTACCGGTTGCGGCTAGGACTTGATTAATCTAGATTTATAATTATCATTTATATTGATTTTTAAAGGGTAACTAGTGAAGATACGAAGTATGTATTACATCAATTTTATTATTTGGAACCAATTTAATTTGAACTTAATGGGATACCTACTTTATGATGGCCTATTAAATTATGCTATTGCATTTGCATATATTCTCTCATTGTTATCGATCCAGTAATTCGGTAGCGAATGTTAACTATGTCGACGGGGCGTTACAATTTATTAATTATTTAGTTCTCATGAAAGGGTCGATCTTGTTGTATACTATTTGTAGGTGATGCTTTATTGTTTGAAAATTTAAATACGGGGGTATTGTTGTCACTTTCATCATGTTAAAATTTTAAAACTTTATTTATAGATAATAATAGCTCAATTAACAATTTTACAAACAAACTAAAAATTTTCAAAAAATGAGTTTTTTGACTAGTTGAAAATTCTTCATTTTGAACTAGTCATAGAGGATCATGTCCCCAGTAAACATTACGTGCCAAGGTAAAATTACAAAATTGCCCTTCTGTTTATTATAGCATGGTAATATTTGTATGTCACAATTGTCTTCCAATGTTTTAGAATAACATCCATACTACCTATTTAGGTATCTTTCTAAAAATTATGTTTCTTCAAAATTATTTATTTCGTATAACCTTTTTAAAGATTTAATAGTTATATATTCACTCTTAAAAAATATTAAAATTTTAAAACACATAAGTTTCTCATTGAAGGTACTTTTAACATCACACATAAATGAGAAATATAACCGCAGGCACATGGAGATGAGTGAAATTAGAAAATTTCTCTTAAATATTAAAAAATAATTCATTTTATGCAGTTCTTTTTTTTACATTTTTGAAACTACGGGTCCAACTTATTAAATTTTTGTGATTTTTCAATATATGAAAAGATTTTTGGAATTTCAAAAAGAAATATTTTTATGGTGTATCTAGATTATTTTACCTACAACTATTATTTTTAAAACCTGTGAAAAATAAACGCATATATTTAAAATTTATAAATTTTCTATTTGTAAATTAAATACACTTGGCTCCATATTTACGTAGAGAAAGACATCTACACATGCCGGAGATAGCAAGAGCTCCTCTTAACAAGGGCTAACACGATCATAACTTAGATTTATTAACGATGCCAAAAGTGATATTTATATTTGTTCAATTTTAACAATTTAACAATTTATAAGATATAATTTTCAATTAAAATGACTTTTGTCATTTCGACAAGTCCTCTTATTTTCAACTTTGCTTTCCAAATCTCACGTTGTTAGTAGCGTGAGATATAGATATGGTCTTTCAATGAGGAACTGCTTTATTGACGCTTCTTCTTCCACTTCTACTGATTCTGCTCCTCACTAACATCTTCCTTATCTTCTTCTTCTTCTTCTTCTTCTTCTTCTCCTTCAGTTTTCCCAGCACTACCATGAAACCGAAGTCTCAGTCGACCATCAGACCTTGTGGCTTGAAACGTAGAGCGGGAAGGACGAATCGGAACTTCCCTAATAACCAACCTGCCATCTTCTCGTTGATACTGATGACGGACACGATTCGTGCCTGTCAGTGTCGTCAAGGGTGGCGGGAACTCATGCTTTTGTTGCTTCTTCCCAGGACGCTGGCTTGATGAACTGGCGGGAAGGGAAGATGAAGGAAAGCTCTCATCAAACACATCGACACTGCCAGTTTCGGAGCCCAGATTCTCGGTACACTGCTCAAGGTTCAAGCGGACTGGACGTCGAGTTGGGACGGAAGGAGGATCGGATAAGCCATCATTTCTGATTTCCGTAGCTGGGTCAGTGGAGCTGACTCCAAAAGAGTAGGAGTCGGCTTGAGGGTCATGAGTTTCTTGCACTGGAGGGGTACTGCCCCTGCGATTCCCACGTCTAGAGCCCATTTTCTGCGGAATCAAGTGATGCCAACACGGTATTAGTGCTCATTTTTTTACAAACCGAAGATGGAAGAATGATCGTTTAGGTTGTGCAAGTCAGGATTATGGAACTAGCCACTGGAAACAAAGAGTAGATTTTACTTGTGAAAGAAAAATAACAAGTAGAATCAGCTAGAAATTGTGAGATAGGATGAAGAACTTTAATATCGATTTCTACGAAACGATCTAAAACCGTTTATTTCTTGAGCCAATATTTTATTATGAAATGTTGCATCTTAATCTACGTGTAATCAAAATCCATATTTATTGAAATACCAACTGCCAATACTCAGACTTATGCCCGTTTACAACTAAAGCCAATATTTTATTATAAAATGTTGAATCTTAATCTACGTGTAATCAAAATCCATATTTATTAAAATACCAACTGCCAATGCTCAGACTTATGCCCGTTTACAACTAAATGAAAATGGGCAATGATTCAACACATAAGTGTTAAAACCTCAATACATACATATAGGTGATTTAAGCTTCTTTTCAATTTCTTCTTTTTATTATGCCACATCTATTTATTTTATATTCAAAAATTTGTCGTTTCCAGGTTTTTATTTTTTCGATCAAAACCATTGATTTTTGAATTATGAAAAAATATGTAGAAATTTAAAATGTTAAAGTTTGTACATAAAAAGATTATGTATGACCCGAGAGCTCACACAAAAAGGAAAAATAAAAAAGAACTAACATCACCTATATGTATTGAGATCTATTGAATCATTAATCAACAAAAATGTGGTTGAGAAAGTTTATGATATTCACCCACATTTTTCCTCACTAATAGTGGTAGCAACTAGTATGCCGAATAGCGAACATGGGCATAGGCCAATTGATGAGTTTTTGACCTTGTGTCTAGGTGTATGATTTGGCTTCGATCTATGCTAAGGAAACTTTATATCACCCGTTTAAAAGATAAATCAGATATAAATTATAACAAAAAGCAGATTGTAAAATGAAGTCATAAAAAAAACTTGGTTGCCTATTTTAATTACGGCTAACCAACCACTTGGCTACTAATTATCGTTTGAAATACACTAAAAGACTATTTTTGAGTGCTCGAAATATTTTTTCGATTTCTATTAATGACGGCTAAGACTGAATTTTCTCAAAAATGTGGGAAATTTAATTATGCAATCAGTGAAAGTCTAAATGCTGAGATTGAAATCATCATTTTAATGCAAGGGTTGGATCAATTAATCAAATCAAAATATTCTAAGCGACTAAAAGACTATTTTTGAGTGCTCGAAATATTTTTTCGATTTCTATTAATGACGGCTAAGACTGAATTTTCTCAAAAATGTGGGAAATTTAATTATGCAATCAGTGAAAGTCTAAATGCTGAGATTGAAATCATCATTTTAATGCAAGGGTTGGATCAATTAATCAAATCAAAATATTCTAAGCGACCTACTTGTCAAGTTGTGTATTTTTCGATTACTTTGTTGGCTTCTTTTTCTCCCTACCTACATAAGGGGACTATACTTTTAATTTTTTTTCCTTGTTGGTTGACTTCCATTTCTAATAAAAACTTTCTTTGTACTGGCAAAAAATTATTGAATTTGTTAACCGTCAATAGGAATAGAATGATGATTTAATAAATTGTAATTATAAGAATACTAATTTTTTTCAATTTCGATAATTGCATTCTCTTCACACGTAATTTTGCTTGAAAGTCTTTAGAGTTGTGTTTTGTGGCAAAGGGAATGGATAAAAGAGAATAAAAAATGAAAAAAATATGAAGAAAGAGAAGAAAATATTTAATGGATTTAGTAAAATAATGAATAAAAATAAAATAAATAAAGATGTACTAGATATGCTTTCAGATAAAAAAGATGAAAATAATCACGTAAAACAAGGAAAATTTAAACAATTATGCAATAAAGACTAAACCTATCTAAAGGTATGGTAGGACTAAAAATTGCCACCCTCATTGACTCATTCCCAAAGGCATGGATAATCTATTGTTATCAACATATTTACAAAAATATTAGTATTGATAAAACATTCAACTAAGCCTATAAACATTAAATTTTTATATACGGTGCTACTATAACTTTCCTAAATATGTTTCTCCTGCCACTGGGATGTCATTGGTTATACTTCATTGGTTATACTTCTCTAGAACATGTTCTGACCTTTTTTCAAGTCCAGATTTCCTTGCACAAATCTTTCTTTTCTGATTTTTATTTTAGAATTATTTCATCATCTAGGTAGTAAATAATAGTTAGAAATAGTTAATAGAGATATGAAATATATACTAGTCCTAACTAGTGAGAGGGTGCACTACGATTCACGTAGCTCAAGTAGATATGAAAAAAGACGTATAATGGCGACGCAAAAAGGCTAAGCGACACTGAGAAATATAATGTTTATAATTATGCACGGAGGACTTACTTTTCCAGAGATACATAAGTTATGGAAATCGTGGCAACGAGAAAAGCGATAAAAGCATGTAACTAATTAAAAAATAAGATTCTTAGATAAAACAAAATGGAAGTGATTTAAAAGCATGCATACCTTAATTAATCTCTTTGGCACCAAATTAATAATCCAAAGCTCTTCTCTCAAACTGATCGCTTCTTAATTCCACGAAAACGTGTAGCAGGACAGGTATATATATTAGCCTGTTGCAACACCGACTAATATAAATAGAAGAATTACGGGGGAGAGAATGGGAAATGAAATCACTCTCATTTCTATTTGCCTTCCTCTGCAAATCTTTTCATGCATTCTTCTAACTGCAGTTCAGGGAAGAATAGAAAATCTAGCCAGCTTAGAACGATCGTAATCTCTATTTCGTTACTCTGCATGTTAATCCAAGCCGTCCATCCTGATTATTAGGCCATAAATTGCCATAGTTTATTGACTTTTAAAAAGAAAGCTTGCATATGTATTAGGATGATCGTGCTCTTGACACAGCCAACGTGCATTGATAATATTCCGCCTTCTATTTATGGTCGACGTTTCAAAATATATGTTGTTATTTATATGTCGAGATTCTTGAGTAATTTATAGCAAGAAAATAAAAGAAGCATTATACTGAAATCTTCATAAATTTTTTTCTTTTTTGTTCTATTGTATGATATTCTAACGAATTTATCGTGTCTAAAATTATTCACTCCTTTTTTGACTAAAATTTTATAATCGCAGGGCTCGTTTTTGTTGACTGTTAAAAAATTGTCGCTATAAATCATTTGGGTAGACATTTTAATACTATCACTATAACTAGACATATGGCTGCAGGTTTTAAAACCATCATAATAGTTGGTAACAATTATTTATAGTTGTCACTGTTGCAATAATCTATTGACGACAAAGCTTGAAAAGGGTTATCAAAGAATCAATTAATAACTATAGGTTATTAAAGCTTTTACAAATTTTGTAATACATTATTAGTTAAGTTAAAATGATTGAAGTAACCTAGCTCAGTTGGTCAGGGACGATGTTCCTCAACCTCACCATGGGCATTCAAACCATGGTGTCGTGACTCCTGTCCATAGTCTAGAAAAGATAATGGCGGCAGCAGGTCTACCTGGTATTAAATGTAAGTGTCCACCGAAAAAGATAAATAGGGATATTGTTAGAAGTTTTGTTACGAATATTTAAAGACTTGATTATAACATAAGTTGAGATAATTGCAAAAAAAAATGCATACCCAGAAAGAAATGAACGGAGTAACTCAAAATAAGAAATAAAGGGAGTAAGTTTATGCTAAAAATAAAACATAAATATTTGGTAAAACATAAATAAAAGTAAAAAAAATAAAACCTAACTATTTGGTAAAATAAAAAGTTTACTAATGAAATAATATAAGTTAAATTTTGTGCTATATTTGTTAACTTTATATTTACCTGCTTAATGACCCAAGAATTATGACATTAGCTGAAATAAAATTCAATTTATTTTATTTTTACATTAAAAATCTTTTAACCTCATTACATGATACCTTTACTTATAAAGTTGAGTCCAAAATTAAATTTCAATAAGAAAGTTCAAAATTAAATTTAATCAATTACTTTGAAGTTCAAATAAGCTACAACACGTATACAATTTTGATTAATTATATTTACGCTAGCTGAAAAATAAAATATTAGCATTATCCTAATAATTTTTATTTTATAATAGTTGTGCATATGATTTTGAAGATGTTCTACCGTTGGGAGCCTACTCTGTATTGTAAGTAAGTTTATATAACCTGTTTTTTGGTTTTACATATAAATATATAAATACGTTAAATTATTATAAAATATGTACTATAAAAGAGAGATTGATAAGTTCGGCTTTGCTCTTTGTCCCTTTTATGGAATTCTTTTTATTTCTAGTATCTTGATGTTTGATAAAAATTCATTTGATCTCATTATATTTTTCATCATTTATATTATCATGAAAATTACTTTATTTTTTATAGATTTGCTATGCATGATCCTCATCTACATTTACATAGAATTAATACAATAAAAGTGTTCTACTTTTATGTAACTGGATCACATAGAAGAAATTCCATGTAGTCGTTCCAATTTTTAAGAAGTTGATGGTTAATGCAAAATTCGATCCAATTATTGTATTTAATATTGTTTATTTATCTAGAAGACCAAGTTTTATTCAAATGAAATATGTGAATGAGCCACATCTGCTTACCAATAAATATCTTTCTGTATATATTAAGAAGAATGGTCACATCTATTCACACATATAGTAGTAATAATACTCAGAATCATTTATCCACATATAATGATATATTCGATGGTTTAGATGTTGAAAATGACTATTTTAAAATTGATATTTAGTATTAAACCATTTTATTACTTTGATTTTACATATTTCTAGATGAAGCCCATCCACAATGAGACTAAATAAATGAAAGAGCTTCTATGATAACATAAATAATGCTAAATACAATAGATGGAGAGAATTTTTACCAACCATCAAGATATTAAAAATGAATTGTGTTATATAGAAGAAGAACTTTATAGAAGTATAGCTAATAATAAAAATAGTTTAGTATGTCACAGATTGGATGCACAAGTAGCTAATACGGGTATGTATAGAGTAGTATTAGTGGGAAGTCTAGAATTCAAATGTTGAGTTGGGCAATGGCCTCATCACCCCACTCTAGGAGTACACCTCTATCAGTTGCCTTGTAACTCAAGGCAGATGACACGATAAAAAATAGTTTAATGCTAAATAGTAATTTTAACGATGTATTTTCAAGGCTATCAAGAATATCATTACTTTGTGGATAAATGATTTTATAAAGTAGTGTCATATTCCAATGTATATGTAAAATAGATGTAAGTGTTTTTATAATTTACCCAAAAATGTATATTTTAGGAAATCTAGCTAATACATATAGTTGATTTGGACAAATAAATACAATTAATGGAGTAAATGGGGTAACATAGAATCACTTCTGGACTACATATTGGGCTTTGCTTTTATGAAATACTTTTTTCTATTGGTTAAAATTAACGTAAACTAATAAGATGCCCTAATTCTAACACCTAATGCCTATCAAGTGGCAGGCGCGGGTCCGACCCGTCTTATGTGCAGGTGAACTATGTTTCAATCCCCCCTTGAGAATAGGGGTATTTATGGATGTCCCCCTTAAATATTTGAGTATCTAGAGAAAAATTCCTCCATGGGGTGAGGGTTGTGAAGGTGACATATTATAATATTAGTTGTCACAATGTATAAATACCAATAAAATAAAAAATTCCAATAAACAAAGGTTTTGTTTTGTTGAAGTAAATAAACCTGTCTCTTGTAGAGGCATTGCTTTCGAAAACCTATTTCAACAAGGATTTATTTAGTCCATTCTTTATAGTTGAAGTGACAACTTTGTATTTAGCAAGTGCGGATTTTTATGGTAGGTTTGGTTGTCCCTTAGTTTCATTCCCGTGGATTTTTATATGATCGTTTTCATATTTTTTTCTTATGAAAGTTCATGATATTTGAACCCAAGCTTTATTTGTAAGATAGGAATGTTGAGTGTGTTTGTTCCCTGACTATGACCAATTCGTCCCTAGTTTCCGTGATGATCTTTGGGGAAGCTTGGTCTTTGAGGACATCTATTGTGGAGCTACACTAGTACCTGCCTTTTTACTTAGAAATTCAAGAATTAAGTGTGCTTCTAGTCTTTTGTGCTTCGTTCATGCACTTTCGGAGAGGCAGAACTCAGATCACTTAAATCTACTTTAGTTTCCTTCTTTACCGCTTTTTGAGATGAGGAAGCCAAGGAAATTTCCCTTGTGGGTTTAATTTAATTAGTTACCCCTTAGTGCCTAGATATTTATATTTTAGTCCCTGGGTTTCCTTTTTGTCTTTGGGGGAGCTAGAATCTAGATAACTTAGACTTTCTAGAGTTTGTATTTACCCTTGGCTAGGGAGCTCAAAAATATGACTTATGGGTTTCTTCGTCTTTGAGGTGCTAGAACCTAAATAGACCTTCAAAAGTTCGCATCTACGCCAAACCTAGAATAAAAAAATTTCACGGTTAAAAACTCTAGATGTGAACTTAAGTGAATCCTCTAGATTTTTTTTGTTACTTATGTCATATGAGTCATAGCTCCTTTGAGCGTACCATCGATATGTGCAGTAAGTATTTGAAGGAAGTGCCTCTCCTTGGTGTGGAGAGGCTAAGTTCCCCCTTTATTAGTGAGGGCATGGAATTTGCAATTATGTCTCTTGATATATCTTGCAACTATTAATATTTCAAGCTTGCTTAACGAGGATTGTATATTTCATGGTTCATATGCTTCCACGAGACAATGGTGTGGCTCTCTTTTTAGGGCTAATCTTTATGTGGCATGACAACCCATTTATTAATATCTTTATGAAAATTTTTGTAAATCGCGCTTCTTTACTTATATTTTTATAAAATCTCTTATTATATCTAACTGGAGATTATGAAACCCCCTCCCGAACAATCTCTCTAATTTCTCGTAAGTGCATCACATCATAATCATTTTTGAAAATATACAAGAATATTTCTATGAAACCCTCTAATTTTCGAATGATATTCCATTTAAAAATTTTGAGATTTGACATTTGCATAAATTTGGATGTTTTCGCATTTGCAAGTTAGTATGGGTCGGTTTTTAATATGTGGAAGAATTAAGAAAAATTTGCAATTTATATAAAAACGTTGGATGTGAATAATGTTGAACATTAAATGTAAATTGGAGAGTATATGGATTATATTGTTTGTTAGTCACTTTCCATACATAATATCTACTATATATGTCAATATATGAACCAATTGCTGATTATGGTGGACCGGGCATTCATGGAGGATGTCTCTTGCGGGGACCATTAAAATTGTCAGACGCATCATGCAAAGAAAAGGAAAGTTCGAGGGCAAAGGGATATTGAATTAAAGTATGCTTATTTCGCTTCAACATTTTGATTTGTATGTAGATATGGAAGTTATTCAAATATACGCATTATTTAGTAACAGTCGATACATAATATCTGCTATATATATGTCAATATTATTTAGTAATAGTTAATACATAATATCTGCTATATATATGTGTCAATATATAAACAGGATGCAGATGGTGGTGGACCGGGCATTCATTTTAATATGTTAATATGCCATATCTATATTTTTACAAAGGTATATTAATGCCAATAAAATGGAACGTCTCTTTATTCTGTATATTATATATTACTATGAAAAACAAATGATAATTATCTGGACCGTCAGAATATATGATAGACTATAATTATATATTTTTTAATATATAACAAAATGCATGGGAGGTCGGTTAAATGACAATAATAAAGTGTAAGTAAGAAGAATTGGGAATGGTCTTTATGAATCTATTTGGGACATATGACTTTGCATAAACTTGATGGAATTTATTTAATATAAAAAATTAGCATTTTACTATTTAAAGTTAAATTTTTGTGGTTGATTTTTATTATTAAATCTTGTCAAATTGAAGAGGTAGTCAGATATTTGTAGACATCGAAGAATTTAATGGAATTGGAGTTTCTTTTTTTATCTAATATTAAAATCTTCTAATCATTTTGGATAGAGTGAATGTAATTATATTCTATGGAAAGAGTTCACAAAAGGTTTAGTTGGCCACAGATTAATTATATGGTTGTGTATTTTGGTAAAACTTAAATATATTAAATATATAAATTTTATTAATGAATTTTATATGTTGTCAAGATAAAGGATTCGAGAGTTCAAATTTAAATGTTGAGTTCTAAGAAAGAAAAGTTTGATATGCGGCTTTTAGGTAAGTAGGACTTTGTTTTGAAATGAAAAATTATTTTGTGTATTTTTTGAGAATGTATGTTTAGGATGCTGATAATTTATTTTTTTCTTAAAATGATTAAACTTGATTGAGAGATTAATTTGTCGTGGTGTTGAATTTGAAACTTGGAGCATGCTAGAGTTATATTTTGACATATCGATGTGTGCATTGGGTGCGACTATTATCATAAGTCATGGCTAAAGATGTTGAGTGAGAAGTGTTGTTCGAGATCACCATTGACAATTGGTGACATACCGCCAATTGGAGACCGGGGTATGATTTAGCCATTAATAGCTATAGGCCATGACGAATTGCCAAGCTATTGTGATGTAATATTTGGAGCCGTGAATGTGTCTAGCTATTAATTATGGTGCGATATTTAGAGTCGTGAATGTGTCTAGCTATTTGTTATGATCAAATTGTATTTGGAGTCGTGGATATGCCCGACCATTTATTGTGATAGTGTATTTGAAGCCATGAACGTGTCTAGCTATTTGTTGGCATTTATTGTTATACCAGTATATAGAGACCGGTACTTGGACCTGAGTGTCTTAGCTGAGCCATAGGCATAAGTTTGTGGCAGGGTCATGGATGTATGGAGGTCATGACAGGATATCGATACACTTCCTTGTCATTTGATTTGGTAATGTGTTTCCTACATTTGATTGTCTCGTGCTTAGCACTGATGTAAGGCGAGGAAGGATATCGAGCCTCCCTATTAGATTTAACTTATGTAATGGGAAAATCATATGTACGGTATACTATTGGAATGGTTGATCACGAGCATGTATATAGTACTAATTTGAATATGATTTATGATTTATTGAAAAATATGCATATTGTTTAACACTCAGTTTTTTTTATTTACCTTTTGGTTCTACTTACTAAGTTTGCCCGGACTCATTCCAATTTTTTTATTTTTTTAGTAACAAGAAAAGCAAATGCTGCTGAATATTACTGGTCTCAACAAGTTAATGGAAGTTAGGTTAAATAGTTATTTAATTTATGTTCTTTTGAAGTTAAGTATTTATATTTAGGCCATTTGAAATGATAATATTTATGTAGTAATAGTAGAAAATAGTTTTAATGCATATTGAGGCATTTGATGTAAATTTCCACAGTTATCAAAGAGTGATAGTTATTGATTTAGCATTTTCCCTCAGCTTGACCAGTCTTGGCCGCATTTAGGTAGCAACCGCCAATTGATAGTTATTGATTTACAAAATTGCCCTTATGTTTATTATAGCATGGTAATATTTGTATGTCACAATTCTCTTCTAATGTTTTAGAATAACATCCATACTACCTATTTAGGTATTGTAGCACGTGGTTTTTATAGCGCTACGATGGGCCGACGAATGGGCCTAAAAAGTGTAAGGTAGGCTCATTGAATATATATAACCGTGGACTAAAATGTGAAAATAAAATATGCATACACCAGAGAAGAAAATAAGTATGAGATGCAAGTTAGTGAGTTAGCGGGTTAGACGTGATGCAAGTTAGGTGCAGAAATTAAACGTGCAAAAATAAAAATATAAACGGTGTAGAAAAGGGGTTCAAGATCAGAAATGGAAAAAATATAAAAGGTGTAGAAAAGGGGTTAGTCCGTATATAATAAGGCACCGAAATACAGAGATTTTCTGGATTAACTCACAACTAGAAAAAAAAATCAACTTTATATTTCTAGTACATCAGTCCTAGGAGTGCGAAAATTTAATATATATATATATATATATATATATATATATATATATATATTTTATGTAAAAGCTCAGGAGGGTGGGGGCGGGAATTTAATCCCTAGGCTTTTTTTTTTGAGGCCCTAACTCAATCTGAAAGTTAGATGTGGGTAGTTGCTCTGGTCGCGCAAAATAAAATATTTTTTTTAATGATGGTTGGATTTTGTGCTTTTTTTTTATGTATAAAAACGGAAAAATGATAGAGAAGAAAATGGACGTGCTGTAGCTTCTTTGGAAAACGATAAAACGAAAAAAGAAAAATGGGAGTGGCGGTAATGCTGGAGAAAAAAGGAACGGGCTGGAGTTCAGTTTTTTTTTTAAAAAAAAAAAAAGAAACGAAAAAAATGAAAGAAAGGGAAGGGAAAGGACGTGCTGGTGAGGTGTTTGTTTGTTTTTTTTTAATAAACGAAAAATGAAAAAGGAGAAGAATAGATGTGCTGCCATGCTGGAACTTGCTTTTGATTGTTTTTTATAAACAAAAAATGAAAAAGGAGAAGAATAGATGTGCTGCCGTGCTGGAACTTGCTTTTGATTTTTTTTTTTTTTGAAAAAACGAAGAAATGAAAGAAAGGGAAGGAAAGGATGAATTGGAGATTTGTTGTGTTTTTTTTTTAAAAAACGAAAAAAATGGAAATGAAGATAGAGGACGCGCTGGTGGGTGTTTTGGGTTTTTTTGATTTTTAAAACAAATAAAACGTGCTGGAGATTTGTTTTCTGGATCCTTTATATATATTTTTAAAAAAAATGAAAAAAAAGAGAAAGGACGCGCTGGGGCTTTGTTTTTTGGAAATCGAAAAATCAAAAAAAATAAAAAATAAGAGAGGTGGTGAATGCAGTGTTGTCAGAACCGGACCGGACCGGCCGGTCCGACCGGTCTGACCGGGAACCGGCCAGATGTCCGGTTCGTATATAAGCGGTTCGGTTTGATTGTAATAAACTGTCCGAACCGTCGAACCGGCGGTCGAACCAGACATCCCAGTTGGACCGTAAGCAACCGGTTCGTTGGTTCGATGAATAAAAAAAAAATTCAATGCCGTGCTCCGCTCCGCTGTCCCCTTCCCCCGTCAGATTGTCTTCCTCAGGCCCCCGTCAGATCTTCCTCACGCCTGGCGTAATGGCACGATCTCGTCTTCCTCAGGTTTGGCGCGATCTCTTCTTCCTCAGGCCTGGCAAGGTCTCGTCTTCCAGGCAGCGACGTCTTCATCCAATTCCAGGCTTCCAGCGAGGTCGACCCCAAATCGGAGAAGCCCTGCTGCGATCAGCGTTAGCTTCCGGCGACGACGCCCTGCTGCTGCGTCTAGTCATCTTCCCCTCGTCCGATCGGCGTTCGGCGACGACGACATTGTGCAGCGATAGCTTCCGGCGACGAGCAGAGCAGCAAGCCAGCGACCGCTTCCGGCGACGAGCAGAGCAGCGGCCTGCTTTCCATTTCCGGCGACGAGCAGGGTCGTGACTGTCCGCTGTTGTCCCGTCATTACAAACTTGGACGAAACTGGTTGGATCGTCTGAAAAATGGACGCTGGTCGCTGCTTCCATTTGAGCCTGATGCAGTGGACGGAGATGGATTTGCCGATTTGGGGGTGATGGAGTACCGGAAATGGTGCTCCGGTGGTGCATGGTTGTTCGGTGTTCCTGCAGTGAATTTAAATACGAATTTAAATATTAATTCTTTGATAAATAATTTCAATAATATCATATGTCATCTTAGTTTAATTCACTTTATCCTTTAATTTAATTTATCTAGATATAATAATCTATTTTGTTCCTCATATTCTAAAATATAATTGTAATCATATATGTATGATTTTTCCAATTAAATAATTTTATAAATTTTCCCAAATTATATTAATAAGCTAATACGCAATTCAACGTTGAAATTTTCTAGCCTATTGATTCATAATTTTATATTTTCAAAAAAAATATTGCAAAATGACCTGTTTTACTTTTATAGCAAAATTAAAGATTTTATGAAAAATGTAATTTTCACGAAATCTCACATAAAATCTGTATTTAATTAACATTTTTATACTCAAAAAGTGTGAATTTAATATGAAATTATATGAAAATTTTTAGAATTATCAGAAAGCACGAATAATATATATGTATGTGTGATTGTTGTGGCCTACCCCCGTCCCTACTACAGCTTGCTCCTGTTCCTCCTGCATATTTTATACTTATATTGTGGTTATATTTAGGATTTATAAAAAATGAAAATATAATTTTATCAATATATTTATTTAAAATTTATAATATCATAAATATAAAATATGTCATGCTGACGTCACCGGTTCAAACCGGTTTGTTTAACCGGTCGAACCGGTTCGAACCAGACCAGTTCCTTTACCGGTTCAATCACCGGTTCGGTTCTGACAACATTGGGTGAATGTTGGAGAAGAAAAGAACGGGCTGGTGGTTTTTTTTTTTTTTTTGCTTTCTTTTGATTTTTTTTTTGTTTTGAAAAAATGAAAAGAGAACGTGCTAAATCTCTTTTTGAAAAAGATGAAGAAGAAAAAAACGTGCTGAAGGTGTTGATTTCTTTTGATTTTTTTTTTAGAGAATAAAAAAAAAAGAAGAACGATGATCTGAACGGGAAAAGAAAAAAAATGTGCCGTATATTTTTTTTTTAAAGAGATTTGATGGTGGCGTGCAATCCTTTGATGTATATTATATATTCTTTATAAGGATGGATGATGCAGAAGAAGAAAATGGATGCGTGACCTGGTGTTCGTTTCCCTCTTTCCGTTTTTTTTTTTTTGGAAAAATAAACAGGTGGAGTAAAATGAAGAAGATGGGTCTCAAATAGGCTTAGAAGAAGAGGGAAGAACGGCTGATTTTTGGGAGGCTTTTTTCACGTCTGAGTGTGGTTTCTTGCCTGCTGGAAAAGGGGCAATCAATGCAAGAATTTCTGAAAGGGAAAAAAAAGAAGAACTCTGCTCGGTGGTTTACAACGGCAGCAGCTGATGCAAAAATATGGCTTCGACCATTTTCTTTTCAGTGGAGAATGGCTACGGGGAAGATGAAAGGAGGCAAATAAATTAGAAAAGAGAAGGGGGTGCTCGGATAGGAAGGCGGCTGCTGTTCAAAAGTTAGGGATGAGAACAAATTTTCGGAAGAAGAAGAATGGGAAGCAGAGGGGGTGTTTTATAAAAGAAAATGAAGAAGGGGCAGTGGGTCTCGGCAGCTATCCTATGGTACACGGTGGATTCGGAAATGCAGTGGCGTTATTGAAAAATGAATGAGGCTCTGTATTCGGATGATCGACACCAATGGGGAGAAAAATAGAATAGAAAAATTTCCGGGCATCCACCGATGAGACAAAAATGAAGGAGAACAGAGCTGCCGAACGAGAAGGCAGTGCTAGGATTTTTTGAAGAAAGGAAACCTTAGCTTGAGGATGAAAACGGCAGATACGAAGGGACTTCAGTAAAGTGGAACTGGCTAGAAGATTTTTTGGACTGAGAATGCCGACCCCAACGAGGTAGCTGCTGTCCCCCCCCCCCTTTTTAGGGTGAAAATGACCTCCTTTTATAGGTTTTTAGGTTTTGAAAATTGCACATTTGTATATATTGAAAATATTTTGCACAAGTCTATCATTTTTCTTTTTGCAAAATTTTAACTAGAAGGGACTCCTTAGTAAATTTATAGGTGGTTTTTGGAAACCACTAATGGGCCCATCGTTTTTTCCTGGCTAGTAAGTCAAACCTCTCATAGCCGTTTATTTTGTGCATTTTGTATATTTTATCCATGCCTTAATCATCATCTATTTTTCTTGATCTTAGATGGGGCCCACATTTAATGATATCCCTTAATCACTTTAACGGTTCAGATCTTCATTCGATCGCTTACATCTCGTAGTTTTCATCCAGCATTTGAAACGTTGCAAATTCACCTCTTTTTTTGGTCAAATCTATTTTGACCATAAAAATCTCTTAAAATATCAATTGTTTGTTTAATCCAAACCGTCCATTATGTTGATTTTGCTTCAATTGACTTGAGAAAATATCCTTCACTTCGTTTTGGATACACATTGCTCCTGTTTTGTCATATGGACTAGTGACTGTCACCTCCGTAGTGGGCTTGGAGCATTTGAGGCCCGTGGATCCTACACAATTTTGGGCTTGCAAACATATGGGTTAAAAATTCAAAAGTGAATTCACAAAAACCTTAAATGGGTGTGCCCAATAGTAGTAAACCCATTTGAAAATTTAATTTTCATATTTAAATGAGGTGTCAACAGTTGCCCCTCCTTCTTTGATGATAATGAACATTGTCATCAAAGAAGGTATGGTTGACACCTAAATTTTTTTTTTCTTTTAGTGCAACTTTCCTTAATTTGCCCTACCCTCATAGTTTTCTTTTTTTTTTTTTAGATTGTCTTTAACAATTTCTTTTTAGGAAATTTTTTGTAATCCTATTAATTATGTAATCATTATAAGCTTTCATAGTTTTTTTTTTTAAAAAATAATTATTGACTTTTGTAGCCATATGAGTAATGAAGTTGCAAAATTTCAAGGTTATTAGTTGAAATAATTAGCTTAAGAAGTAAGCTTCATTAATTTATATTAGTGATAATTTTTTCCTGAAATATCTAAAGTAACATAGCACGTGAGTATGTAATCTATCAACTGGTAGATGTTAGATGCATGAAACCTTAATAACTCATCCAACTGAGTTAACTGTAATATCAAAATATAATGGTGGTATATTGTACTTTCCTCCCCTCCCCATATTTCAGGGTATCCGGAGATTTTATATATATATATATTTTCTTCCTCTTACCATATTTCAGGCTATCTGAGGATTTTTCTTTTTTTCCTTTTTTTTTTTAGATCTTCCCCTCACCATATTTCAGGATATCTGGGATTTTTTTTTGCATATATTTTTTTTAGATCTTCCCCTCACCATATTTCAGGATATCTGGGAATTTTTTTTTTTTGCATATTTTTTTTTGAAAATCTTCCCCTCACCATATTTCAGGATATCTAAGGATTTTTTTTAATATATATTTTTTCCTTCCCCTCACCATATTTCAGGGTATCTGGGGACCTTCTTTTTTTTTAATATATATTTTTTTGAAAATAATTCACCACATTTCATAATGATATTAATAGTTATCTCGTTGGATAAAAAAATATTAAATCATCTTTGTATCCACCAATTTTCGTTAATATTTGTATAAGATTTTTTTTTAGAGTGCTATGGAATTTTTACATATGTCATGAAAAATTTTCACGAATATAACTGGTTACTTCTCACTTCTTAATCTATTAGAGTAATAGATATTTTTGAATTTTTTTTTTATGCGTAAAATCTTTAACATCTTAACTTAAAATTTTTTGTTTGTTGACAATGAAATTAATTTTTTTTTATTTTTCCTTTTGATCTATTTTGCATTTTTTTTAATTTTTTTTTTTACCTAACCAACCAACATGCACATCTTATGACTCTACGGATTAATATTTGCTTGGAATTCAATATTTTCAAGTAGTGTGGTCAATGACATTCTCATAATGGGATTTACAACTGGACGAGTTGGTGCCTTGAGCTTTGCATGACCTACTGGGCTTAATTGATGAACGTCTTGCGCCTTCTGCGACTTAGGAGACTTAATAACTGGAATATTAATGATGGTGATGCCCCCCATTTGAGATTGACTTGCACATTTCTATACTTTAAAAAGGCAATCCCATATTTTTTGTTAAATTTAATTAATTTATTTCGTATTTAACAGCGTTAATTGTGAATCGATTGCCTTCTTAATAGCTAAAAGATGATTTGGTTGTCTCTCAGGTGTATATATATATATATATTTTTTTTAATATCTCATTTTGTCCCTTTTTTGCATTATCATTTTTTGTGTTTTTTGTAAATAAGATATGTTATCCATATGACTAATTTTGAAATTTTGCTAAAATGTATGTAAGTTTTAAATTTTTTTTGATAGTCCTTTTATTTAAAAATAACAGCCCCATTTTTATAAAAAATGCATATAAAATGCGGAGGGAGGGAGGATAAAGTGACATACCTTGCTAACTATCCTCCAGGGTCCCATACCTTGTTTGCAGCCATGCCCGATTTGACGCTGAAAATTTTAATGACTTTCCTTGATTTGAGCCATGGTTATCTCAGTCTCCCATGATAAAATAACTTTTTTGCTTTTCTTCTTTTTCTTTTCTTTTTTAGCCCTTGTCTCATATTATTTGGCTTCCTCTTTCGTCTGAGAATGACATCACCTTGATATTTGTGCCGCATAGTTTTCCATTTGGCAGATATTGCCCCCATTTTTGTAATATGTTTTAGTATTTTGATAACTCCTAGTTTTGAAATATTTTTTAATATATTGGTAGTTGCCCTCAATTTTATAACTTTTTTTGATAAATTGGTAATTATCTGGAGTATATTGGGACTTTGCAAGAATATGGTGTCCATGCTAATTGAAAGCATTCTTTGCAATGATGATAAAGCCTCATTTTGAAGATTAATTCGATTTTTGGATAAGTACCCTGCGCCTTTTGCGACCGTATGGGCCAACTTATCCGATGTCTGAGTAATAAAACTCTCTGCGCTTTCTGTGGCTTTACGGGCTAGCTTTTTTGATAATTGGGTAATAAAGCTCCCTGCACTTTCTGCGGCTTTATGGGCTAGTTTTCTTGAAAAATGGATAACAAAGCTCTCTGCGCTTTCTGCGGCTTTACGGGCTAGCTTTCCCAATGATTGAGATTTGATTTTATCTGAATTGTTTAAAATGCAGAGGCTTTTACAAGGTGCCATGGATGCTTTCGCTTGATTTTCTGGTTGAATTATGCTGCATGAGCTTTTGGTATATTCTGCAATAGTAGGATTTGTTTCTTTTTTTGGATTAATCGCTTTAAGATTCATTGGTTGGTCAATTGGAGTGTAAAGTTTTTCTGAAAAAATATCTTTTGGATTGACCTTTTCAAGCTTTAAAGATGAAATATCTTGAATGGAAATTTTTTCCGAAGATATGTAGGAGTTATCTTTTGTTTGATTAACTGGAATGAGAATTTTTTCCAAAGATATGAAGAAATTATCGGTTTGCTGATTAATAAAGGTGAAAATTTCTTCTGGAGGAACGAAAGGTGTTTGAGAGAAATTTGTTGGATAACTCCCTTTTGTTATTTTATTTGTATTTTCAGAGAATCTAATAACTGATTTTCTTGTAGACGCAGGAAGAGAATTTGACTTTTCAGACTTAGATTGACTGGAAAATGTAAAAAATTCTTTTGAGGATAAATGAGAGATTTTTGTTTGGGAAGCTGTTTTTGGTATTTCAAAAATATTCTCGGAAAATTTACTTATCATACTTTCTGCAAAGATAGAAGATTCAGAGGTCGTTAAATCTATAGGCTTTGATTGGATAGTTGAATCGAGAATCTCTTTTGAAAATATGTGGGATGGGTCTACTTGGTTGGTCATTTTTGGTGCTCTATTTGTGCTTTCATGGAATATACTAATTATTTCTTTTGTAAAAGTAGGTGACCGGGGAGTCGACTCTGTAGACTCTTTACGAAAAAAGATTGGATAATCCATAGGTGGTGTCGGGGGGATGATAGGATTAGAAGGTTCCTCTTTTAAAATAATAATTTTTGATTCATCAACAGGTTGCTTTGAAAATATATTAGAACTAGATGACGTGTCTTTTAAAACAATAGTATCATTTAAGCTATCATGCTGTTTTTGAAAAGCAATGTGATTAGAAGGTGCACCATTTAGAACAAAAATATCAGTTTGATTAATAGGTTGTCTTTGAGAAGCGATGGGATTGGAGGGTGTACCCATTAGAACAAAAAATTCGTCTTTTATATTTGTGTGAAAAGTTTATTTATTGGGCATGTAAGGGTCATGACTTCTATCTCTTTTAATCAAATAAACTTGTGAGCTATTATCGGACACTTGTGACTTATAATCCATTTTCTCACAAAAAGCATTCCCCTGATATGGCCAAGGAGAGATGGTTCCTCTTCTAAATCCATACTCAATTTGATCACCTACTTGTATTAGTTGTGCAAAGCTAGTGAAGGGGTATGAGACTAAATATCCGGAAATGCTAGGATGTACGGTCTTGATGATGATGGATATTTGATCTTCTACGGATAAATTGATCTTTAACTTTGCTGCTAAAGCTCTCCATCTAGCTATATACTCAGCAAATGGTTCATCCTCTTTTTGCCGTAAAGCTTCCAAGTCCGCTCTTTTAGGTGCAATATTTAATCTATAGGAGAATCTGTCTAGAAAAGCTGTAGATAATTGCCCCTAATTTTTAATAAACTTGTAATCTAGAGATACATACCATTCGAGTGCATCGCCTTTCAGACTTTGTTGAAATAATTTTACCAAAAGTTCGTCCCTTTGAACTAGAGGATATAAAATTCCACAAAATGCTTTCAAATGAGCTTTTGGACATGAATCCTCGTCATATATAGGTAATTTGGGAATTTTTATGCCTCTAGGTAATTCAATGTCTAGGAATGGGTATAGGTCTTCTATCTTTGAAGATGACAACCCTTCTTCATCATTTTGTCTCACTTTATCTTCTAATTTCTTAAGTTGAGATTGGAGGGTTTCTTTTACTTTTTCAATTTTATCTGTGATAATGGTCAACTTTTTTTCTTTTTATAATATTACTAGTAGAAGTGTCTTCTCTGTTATCTTTTTGGTTCCTAGATAAGTGTAAGGTTTCTAACCTCTCTAGGACCTTGGATATCATTCCTTCCAACTTATCTACCTGTTGTGTTATATACTAGTGAGATCTGTAGCAGGGTGGTTCGAAGATGATCCTCCCCTATTTTGTGTTGTTTCGGCCATTTTTGTTTGATTTGTTTTGAACCTGGTGACTATTGAACCACGGGATGGCAATATTCTTTTTTTATGCGCTATTCTGGCTATATAGGTAAATTTTTAACACTGAATGATACTTAAATTCTATGGATCTCTCATAAAGGGCTATAAATTTTTTTTATCTCCCTTCTTTTTTCAACAAAAAAAAAACAAAAAGGGCGTGAGAATCCTTTTCTTCAAAAATTTTACTTATTTTTTCCTTTTCTTTAAAAGGAAAAGAGAGAAAAATTTTTTTTTAAAAGAAAATACCCTCCTTGAGCTTTTACTAAAAAAATGGAAATTAGCACTCCTAGTTGTCCCCAGCGAAGTCGCCAAATTGTAGCACGTGGTTTTTAGCGCGCTACGATGGGCCGACAAATGGGCCTAAAACGTGTAAGGTAGGCTCATTGAATATATATAACCGTGGACTAAAATGTGAAAATAAAATATGCATACACCAGAGAAGAAAATAAGTATGAGATGCAAGTTAGCGAGTTAGCGGGTTAGACGTGATGCAAGTTAGGTGCAGAAATTAAACGTGCAAAAATAAAAATATAAACGGTGTAGAAAAGGGGTTCAAGATCATAAATGGAAAAAATATAAAAGGTGTAGACATGGGGGTTAAAGAAGGGAGATGCAAGCGTTAAGGCTTTTAAATGATGCAAGTTTTTAGAGATTTTTAAATGATGCGAGTTAGTCAAACGCAAACATGTATATCAATTAGACACAATTAGCAATTAGTAATATGCGCACAAATATTGATAAAATTTAATATATTAACTTTTGGAGTCGCCACTAACCATATAACGGTGGTTAGTCCGTATATAATAAGGCACCGAAATACAGAGATTTTCTGGATGAACTCACAACTAGAAAAAAAATCAACTTTATTTTTCTAGTACATCAGTCCTAGGAGTGCGAAAAATTAATATATATATATATATATATATTTTTTTTTTTTTATGTAAAAGCTCAGGAGGGTGGGGGCGGGAATTTAATCCCTAGGCTTTTTTTTAGGCCCTAACTCAATCTAAAAGTTAGATGTGGGTAGTTGCTCTGGTCACGCAAAATAAAATATTTTTTGTAATGATGGTTGGATTTTGTGTTTTTTTTTTATTTATAAAAACGGAAAAATGATAGAGAAGAAAATGGACGTGCTGTAGCTTCTTTGGAAAACGATAAAACGAAAAAAGAAAAATGGGAGTGGCGGTAATGCTGGAGAAAAAAGGAACGGGTTGGAGTTCAGTTTTTTTTTTAAAAAAAATGAAACGAAAAAAAAATGAAACAAAGGGAAGGGAAAGGACGTGCTGGTGAGGTGTTTGTTTGTTTTTTTTTTATAAATGAAAAATGAAAAAGGAGAAGAATAGATGTGCTGCCGTGCTGGAACTTGCTTTTGATTTTTTTTTTTTTGAAAAAACGAAGAAATGAAAGAAAGGGAAGGAAAGGATGAATTGGAGATTTGTTGTGTTTTTTTAAAAAAAAAATGAAAAAAAATGGAAAGGAAGATAGAGGACACGCTGGTGGGTGTTTGGGTTTTTTTGATTTTTAAAACAAATAAAACGTGCTGGAGATTTGTTTTCTGGACCCTTTATATATATTTTTTAAAAAAATGAAAAAAAAAAGAGAAAGGACGCGCTGGGGCTTTGTTTTTGGAAATCGAAAAATCGAAAAAAATAAAAATAAAAAAAAATAAGAGAGAGGCGGTGAATGTTGGAGAAGAAAAGAACGGGCTGGTGGTTTTTTTTTTTTTTGCTTTCTTTTGATTTTTTTTTGTTTTGAAAAAATGAAAAGAGAACGTGCTGAATCTCTTTTTGAAAAAGATGAAGAAGAAAAAAACGTGCTGAAGGTGTTGATTTCTTTTGGTTTTTTTTTTAGAGAATAAAAAAAAAGAAGAACGATGATCTGAACGGGAAAAGAAAAAAAATGTGCCGTATATATTTTTTTTAAAGAGATTTGATGGTGGCGTGCAATCCTTTGATGTATATTATATATTCTTTATAAGGATGGATGATGCAGAAGAAGAAAATGGATGCGTGACCTGGAGTTCGTTTCCCTCTTTCCGTTTTTTTTTTTTTTTGGAAAAATAAACAGGTGGAGTAAAATGAACAAGATGGGTCTCAAATAGGCTTAGAAGAAGAGGGAAGAACGGCTGATTTTTGGGAGGCTTTTTTCCCGTCTGAGTGTGGTTTCTTGCCTGCTGGAAAAGGGGCAATCAATGCAAGAATTTCTGAAAGGGAAAAAAAAGAAGAACTCTGCTCGGTGGTTTACAACGGCAGCAGCTGATGCAAAAATATGGCTTCGACCATTTTCTTTTCAGTGGAGAATGGCTACGGGGAAGATGAAAGGAGGCAAATAAATTAGAAAAGAGAAGGGGGTGCTCGGATAGGAAGGCGGCTGCTGTTCAAAAGTTAGGGATGAGAACAAATTTTCGGAAGAAGAAGAATGGGAAGCAGAGGGGGTGTTTTATAAAAGAAAATGAAGAAGGGGCAGTGGGTCTCGGCAGCTATCCTATGGTACACGGTGGATTCGGAAATGCAGTGGCGTTATTGAAAAATGAATGAGGCTCTATATTCGGATGATCGACACCAATGGGGAGAAAAATAGAATAGAAAAATTTCCGGGCATCCACCGATGAGACAAAAATGAAGGAGAACAGAGCTGCCGAACGAGAAGGCAGTGCTAGGATTTTTTGAAGAAAGGAAACCTTAGCTTGAGGATGAAAACGGCAGATATGAAGGGACTTCTGTAAAGTGGAACCGGCTAGAAGATATTTTGGAGTGAGAATGCCGACCCCAAGGAGGTAGCTGCTGTCCTCCCTCCCTTTTAGGATGAAAATGACCTCCTTTTATAGGTTTTTAGGTTTTGAAAATTGCACATTTGTATATATTGGTAATATTTTGCACAAGTCTATCATTTTTCTTTTTGCAAAATTTTAACTAGAAGGGACTCATTAGTAAATTTATAAGTGATTTTTGGAAACCACTAATGGGCCCATCGTTTTTCCTGGCTAGTAAGTCAAACCTCTCATAGCCGTTTATTTTGTGCATTTTGTATATTTTATCCATGCCTTAATCATCATCTATTTTTCTTGATCTTAGATGGGGCCCACATTTAATGATATCCCTTAATCACTTTAACGGTTCAGATCTTCATTCGGTCGCTTACATCTCGTAGTTTTCATCCAGCATTTGAAACGTTGCAAATTCACCTCTTTTCTTGGTCAAATCTATTTTGACCATAAAAATCTCTTAAAATATCAATTGTTTGTTTAATCCAAACCGTCCATTATGTTGATTTTGCTTCAATTGACTTGAGAAAATATCATTCACTTCGTTTTGGATACACATTGCTCCTGTTTTGTCATATGGACTAGTGACTGTCACCTCCGTAGTGGGCTTGGAGCATTTGAGGCCCGTGGATCCTACACAATTTTGGGCTTGCAAACATATGGGTTAAAAATTCAAAAGTGAATTCACAAAAACCTTAAATGGGTGTGCCCAATAGTAGTAAACCCATTTGAAAATTTAATTTTCATATTTAAATGAGGTGTCAACAGGTATCTTTCTAAAAATTATGTTTCCTCAAAATTATTTATTTCGTATAACCTTTTTAAAGATTTAATAGTTATATATTCACTCTTAAAAAAATATTAAAATTTTAAAACACATAAGTTTCTCATTGAAGGTACTTTTAACATCACACATAAATGAGAAATATAACCACAGGCACATGGAGATGAGTGAAATTAGAAAATTTCTCTTAAATATTAAAAAATAATTCATTTTATGCAGTTATTTTTTTTACATTTTTGAAACTACGGGTCCAACTTATTAAATTTTTGTGATTTTTCAATATCTGAAAAGATTTTTGGAATTTCAAAAAGAAATATTTTTATGGTGTATCTAGATTATTTTACCTACAACTATTATTTTTAAAACCTGTGAAAAATAAAAGCATATATTAAAAATTTATAAATTTTCTATTTGTAAATTAAATACACTTGGCTCCATATTTACGTAGAGAAAGACATCTACACATGCCGGAGATAGCAAGAGCTCCTCTTAACAAGGGCTAACACGATCATAACTTAGATTTATTAACGATGCCAAAAGTGATATTTATATTTATTCAATTTTAACAATTTAACAATTTATAAGATATAATTTTCAATTAAAATGACTTTTGTCATTTCGACAAGTCCTCTTATTTTCAACTTTGCTTTCCAAATCTCACGTTGTTAGTAGCGTGAGATATAGATATGGTCTTTCAATGAGGAACTGCTTTATTGACGCTTCTTCTTCCACTTCTACTGATTCTGCTCCTCACTAACATCTTCCTTATCTTCTTCTTCTTCTTCTTCTTCTCCTTCAGTTTTCCCAGCACTACCATGAAACCGAAGTCTCAGTCGACCATCAGACCTTGTGGCTTGAAACGTAGAGCGGGAAGGACGAATCGGAACTTCCCTAATAACCAACCTGCCATCTTCTCGTTGATACTGATGACGGACACGATTCGTGCCTGTCAGTGTCGTCAAGGGTGGCGGGAACTCATGCTTTTGTTGCTTCTTCCCAGGACGCTGGCTTGATGAACTGGCGGGAAGGGAAGATGAAGGAAAGCTCTCATCAAACACATCGACACTGCCAGTTTCGGAGCCCAGATTCTCGGTACACTGCTCAAGGTTCAAGCGGACTGGACGTCGAGTTGGGACGGAAGGAGGATCGGATAAGCCATCATTTCTGATTTCCGTAGCTGGGTCAGTGGAGCTGACTCCAAAAGAGTAGGAGTCGGCTTGAGGGTCATGAGTTTCTTGCACTGGAGGGGTACTGCCCCTGCGATTCCCACGTCTAGAGCCCATTTTCTGCGGAATCAAGTGATGCCAACACGGTATTAGTGCTCATTTTTTTACAAACCGAAGATGGAAGAATGATCGTTTAGGTTGTGCAAGTCAGGATTATGGAACTAGCCACTGGAAACAAAGAGTAGATTTTACTTGTGAAAGAAAAATAACAAGTAGAATCAGCTAGAAATTGTGAGATAGGATGAAGAACTTTAATATCGATTTCTACGAAACGATCTAAAACCGTTTATTTCTTGAGCCAATATTTTATTATGAAATGTTGCATCTTAATCTACGTGTAATCAAAATCCATATTTATTGAAATACCAACTGCCAATACTCAGACTTATGCCCGTTTACAACTAAAGCCAATATTTTATTATAAAATGTTGAATCTTAATCTACGTGTAATCAAAATCCATATTTATTAAAATACCAACTGCCAATGCTCAGACTTATGCCCGTTTACAACTAAATAAAAATGGGCAATGATTCAACACATAAGTGTTAAAACCTCAATACATACATATAGGTGATTTAAGCTTCTTTTCAATTTCTTCTTTTTATTATGCCACATCTATTTATTTTATATTCAAAAATTTGTCGTTTCCAGGTTTTTATTTTTTCGATCAAAACCATTGATTTTTGAATTATGAAAAAATATGTAGAAATTTAAAATGTTAAAGTTTGTACATAAAAAGATTATGTATGACCCGAGAGCTCACACAAAAAGGAAAAATAAAAAGAACTAACATCACCTATATGTATTGAGATCTATTGAATCATTAATCAACAAAAATGTGGTTGAAAAAGTTTATGATATTCACCCACATTTTTCCTCACTAATAGTGGTAGCAACTAGTATGCCGAATAGCGAACATGGGCATAGGCCAATTGATGAGTTTTTGACCTTGTGTCTAGGTGTATGATTTGGCTTCGATCTATGCTAAGGAAACTTTATATCACCCGTTTAAAAGATAAATCAGATATAAATTATAACAAAAAGCAGATTGTAAAATGAAGTCATAAAAAAAACTTGGTTGCCTATTTTAATTACGGCTAACCAACCACTTGGCTACTAATTATCGTTTGAAATACACTAAAAGACTATTTTTGAGTGCTCGAAATATTTTTTCGATTTCTATTAATGACGGCTAAGACTGAATTTTCTCAAAAATGTGGGAAATTTAATTATGCAATCAGTGAAAGTCTAAATGCTGAGATTGAAATCATCATTTTAATGCAAGGGTTGGATCAATTAATCAAATCAAAATATTCTAAGCGACCTACTTGTCAAGTTGTGTATTTTTCGATTACTTTGTTGGCTTCTTTTTCTCCCTACCTACATAAGCGGACTATACTTTTAATTTTTTTTCCTTGTTGGTTGACTTCCATTTCTAATAAAAACTTTCTTTGTACTGGCAAAAAATTATTGAATTTGTTAACCGTCAATAGGAATAGAATGATGATTTAATAAATTGTAATTATAAGAATACTAATTTTTTTCAATTTCGATAATTGCATTCTCTTCACACGTAATTTTGCTTGAAAGTCTTTAGAGTTGTGTTTTGTGGCAAAGGGAATGGATAAAAGAGAATAAAAAATGAAAAAAATATGAAGAAAGAGAAGAAAATATTTAATGGATTTAGTAAAATAATGAATAAAAATAAAATAAATAAAGATGTACTAGATATGCTTTCAGATAAAAAAGATGAAAATAATCACGTAAAACAGGGAAAATTTAAACAATTATGCAATAAAGACTAAACCTATCTAAAGGTATGGTAGGACTAAAAATTGCCACCCTCATTGACTCATTCCCAAAGGCATGGATAATCTATTGTTATCAACATATTTACAAAAATATTAGTATTGATAAAACATTCAACTAAGCCTATAAACATTAAATTTTTATATACGGTGCTACTATAACTTTCCCAAATATGTTTCTCCTGCCACTGGGATGTCATTGGTTATACTTCATTGGTTATACTTCTCTAGAACATGTTCTGACCTTTTTTCAAGTCCAGATTTCCTTGCACAAATCTTTCTTTTCTGATTTTTATTTTAGAATTATTTCATCATCTAGGTAGTAAATAATAGTTAGAAATAGTTAATAGAGATATGAAATATATACTAGTCCTAACTAGTGAAAGGGTGCACTACGATTCACGTAGCTCAAGTAGATATGAAAAAAGACGTATAATGGCGACGCAAAAAGGCTAAGCGACACTGAGAAATATAATGTTTATAATTATGCACGGAGGACTTACTTTTCCAGAGATACATAAGTTATGGAAATCGTGGCAACGAGAAAAGCGATAAAAGCATGTAACTAATTAAAAAATAAGATTCTTAGATAAAACAAAATGGAAGTGATTTAAAAGCATGCATACCTTAATTAATCTCTTTGGCACCAGATTAATAATCCAAAGCTCTTCTCTCAAACTGATCGCTTCTTAATTCCATGAAAACGTGTAGCAGGACAGGTATATATATTAGCCTGTTGCAACACCCACTAATATAAATAGAAGAATTACGGCGGAGAGAATGGGAAATGAAATCACTCTCATTTCTATTTGCCTTCCTCTGCAAATCTTTTCATGCATTCTTCTAACTGCAGTTCAGGGAAGAATAGAAAATCTAGCCAGCTTAGAACGATCGTAATCTCTATTTCGTTACTCTGCATGTTAATCCAAGCCGTCCATCCTGATTATTAGGCCATAAATTGCCATAGTTTATTGACTTTTAAAAAGAAAGCTTGCATATGTATTAGGATGATCGTGCTCTTGACACAGCCAACGTGCATTGATAATATTCCGCCTTCTATTTATGGTCGACGTTTCGAAATATATGTTGTTATTTATATGTCGAGATTCTTGAGTAATTAATAGCAAGAAAATAAAAGAAGCATTATACTGAAATCTGCATAAATTTTTTTCTTTTTTGTTCTATTGTATGATATTCTAACGAATTTAACGTGTCTAAAATTATTCACTCCTTTTTTGACTAAAATTTTATAATCGCAGGGCTCGTTTTTGTTGACTGTTAAAAAATTGTCGCTATAAATCATTTGTGTAGACATTTTAATACTATCACTATAACTAGACATATGGCTGCAGGTTTTAAAACCATCATAATAGTTGGTAACAATTATTTATAGTTGTCACTGTTGCAATAATCTATTGACGACAAAGCTTGAAAAGGGTTATCAAAGAATCAATTAATAACTATAGGTTATTAAAGCTTTTAAAAATTTTGAAATACATTATTAGTTAAGTTAAAATGATTGAAGTAACCTAGCTCAGTTGGTCAGGGACAATGTTCCTCAACCTCACCATGGGCATTCAAACCATGGTGTCGTGACTCCTGTCCATAGTATAGAAAAGATAATGGCGGCAGCAGGTCTACCTGGTTTTTCATGTAAGTGTCCACCGAATAAGATAAATAGGGATATTGTTAGAAGTTTTGTTACGAATATTTAAAGACTTGATTATAACATAAGTTGAGATAATTGCAAAAAAAAAATGCATACCCAGAAAAAAATGAACGGAGTAACTCAAAATAAGAAATAAAGGGAGTAAGTTTATGCTAAAAATAAAACATAAATATTTGGTAAAACATAAATAAAAGTAAAAAAAATAAAACCTAACTATTTGGTAAAATAAAAAGTTTACTAATGAAATAATATAAGTTAAATTTTGTGCTATATTTGTTAACTTTATATTTACCTGCTTAATGACCCAAGAATTATGACATTAGCTGAAATAAAATTCAATTTATTTTATTTTTACATTAAAAATCTTTTAACCTCATTACATGATACCTTTACTTATAAAGTTGAGTCCAAAATTAAATTTCAATAAAAAAGTTCAAAATTAAATTTAATCAATTACTTCGAAGTTCAAATAAGCTACAACACGTATACAATTTTGATTAATTATATTTACGCTAGCTGAAAAATAAAATATTAGCATTATCCTAATAATTTTTATTTTATAATAGTTGTGCATATGATTTTGAAGATGTTCTACTATTGGGAGCCTACTATGTATTGTAAGTAAGTTTATATAACCTGTTTTTTGTTTTTACATATAAATATATAAATACGTTAAATTATTATAAAATATGTACTATAAAAGAGAGATTGATAAGTTCGGCTTTGCTCCTTGTCTCTTGTATGGAATTCTTTTTATTTCCAGTATCTTGATGTTTGATAAAAATTCATTTGATCTCATTATATTTTGCATCATTTATATTATCATGAAAATTACTTTATTTTTTATAGATTTGCTATGTATGATCCTCATCTACAATTACATAGAATTAATACAATAAAAGTGTTCTACTTTTATGTAACTGGATCACATAGAAGAAATTCCATGTAGTCGTTTCAATTTTTAAGAAGTTGATGGTTAATGCAAAATTCGATCCAATTATTGTATTTAATATTGTTTATTTATCTAGAAGACCAAGTTTTATTCAAATGAAATATGTGAATGAGCCACATCTGCTTACCAATAAATATCTTTCTGTATATATTAAGAAGAATGGTCACATCTATTCACACATATAGTAGTAATAATACTCAGAATCATTTATCCACATATAATGATATATTCGATGGTTTAGATGTTGAAAATGACTATTTTAAAATTGATATTTAGTATTAAACCATTTTATTACTTTGATACGGGTATGTATAGAGTAGTATTAGTGGGAAGTCTAGAATTCAAATGTTGAGTTGGGCAATGGCCTCATCACCCCACTCTAGGAGTACACCTCTATCAGTTGCCTTGTAACTCAAGGCAGATGACACGATAAAAAATAGTTTAATGCTAAATAGTAATTTTAACGATGTATTTTCAAGGCTATCAAGAATATCATTACTTTGTGGATAAATGATTTTATAAAGTAGTGTCATATTCCAATGTATATGTAAAATAGATGTAAGTGTTTTTATAATTTACCCAAAAATGTATATTTTAGGAAATCTAGCTAATACATATAGTTGATTTGGACAAATAAATACAATTAATGGAGTAAATGGGGTAACATAGAATCACTTCTGGACTACATATTGGGCTTTGCTTTTATGAAATACTTTTTTCTATTGGTTAAAATTAACATAAACTAATAAGATGCCCTAATTCTAACACCTAATGCCCATCAAGTGGCAGGCGCGGGTCCGACCCGCCTTATGTGCAGGTGAACTATGTTTCAGTCCCCCCTTGAGAATAGGGGTATTTATGGATGTCCTCCTTAAATGTTTGAGTATCTAGAGAAAAATTCCTCCTTGGGGTGAGGGTTGTGAAGGTGACATATTATAATATTAGTTGTCACAATGTATAAATACCAATAACATAAAAAATTCCAATAAACAAAGCTTTTGTTTTGTTGAAGTAAATAAACCGGTCTCTTGTATAGGCATTGCTTTCGAAAACCTATTTCAACAAGGATTTATTTAGTCCATTCTTTATAGTTGAAGTGACAACTTTGTATTTAGCAAGTGCGGATTTTTATGGTAGGTTTGGTTGTCCCTTAGTTTCATTCCCATGGATTTTTATATGATTGTTTTCATATTTTTTTTCTTATGAAAGTTCATGATATTTGAACCCAAGCTTTATTTGTAAGATAGGAATGTTGAGTGTGTTTGTTCCCTGACTATGACCAATTCGTCCCTAGTTTCCGTGATGATCTTTGGGGAAGCTTGGTCTTTGAGGACATCTATTGTGGAGCTACACTAGTGCCTGCCTTTTTACTTAGAAATTCAAGAATTAAGTGTGCTTCTAGTCTTTTGTGCTTCGTTCATGCACTTTCAGAGAGGCAGAACTCAGATCACTTAAATCTACTTTAGTTTCCTTCTTTACCGCTTTTTGAGATGAGGAAGCCCAGGAAATTTCCCTTGTGGGTTTAATTTAATTAGTTACCCCTTAGTGCCTAGATATTTATATTTTAGTCCCTGGGTTTCCTTTTTGTCTTTGGGGGAGCTAGAATCTAGATAACTTAGACTTTTCTAGAGTTTGTATTTACCCTTGGCTAGGGAGCTCAAAAATATGACTTATGGGTTTCTTCTTCGTCTTTGAGGTGCTAGAACCTAAATAGACCTTCAAAAGTTCGCATCTACGCCAAACCTAGAATAAAAAATTTTCACAGTTAAAAACTCTAGATGTGAACTTAAGTGAATCCTCTAGATTTTTTTTGTTACTTATGTCATATGAGTCATAGCTCCTTTGAGCGTACCATCGATATATGCAGTAAGTATTTGAAGGAAGTGCCTCTCCTTGGTGTGGAGAGGCTAAGTTCCCCCTTTATTAGTGAGGGCATGGAATTTGCAATTATGTCTCTTGATATATCTTACAACTATTAATATTTCAAGCTTGCTTAACGAGGATTGTATATTTCATGGTTCATATGCTTCCACGAGACAATGGTGTGGCTCTCTTTTTAGGGCTAATCTTTATGTGGCATGACAACCCATTTATTAATATCTTCATGAAAATTTTTGTAAATCGCGCTTCTTTACTTATATTTTTATAAAATCTCTTATTATATCTAACTGGAGATTATGAAACCCCCTCTCGAACAGTCTCTCTAATTTCTCGTAAGTGCATCACATCATAATCATTTTCGAAAATATACAAGAGTATTTCTATGAAACCCTCTAATTTTCGGATGATATTCCATTTAAAAATTTTGAGATTTGACATTTGCATAAATTTGGATGTTTTCGCATTTGCTAGTTAGTATGGGTCGGTTTTTAATATGTGGAAGAATTAAGAAAAATTTGCAATTTATATAAAAGTGGAACGTTGGATGTGAATAATGTTGAACATTAAATGTAAATTGGAGAGTATATGGATTATATTGTTTGCTAGTCGAAATTATTAGCTAGCTCTCAAAGTGGGCTTAAGTATTATATTAATCCAATTTGAAATAAGGAATTATAGTACTTTAAGTATTAAGGTCTTATGATTAGGGAAGAGGTTAAAAGTTGAAGTGTGAGCTAATGGATAATCTTGAATTGAAAATTAAAGTGAGCGTATAGCAAGGCAGAGTATCTTTGGGAGATCTTTTAGAAATAGTTATTAGCTAGGAATTAAAGAGACGTCCCTACGTCCCCAGGTGGGGAGAGATAAATCTTAAAATATAATATATAATTTTGTGCTAATAAATGTTTTAAGAAAATATTTGGCAAGCTAGAAATATTAACGGAGATATATATGAAGTAAATATATACAATGTGTTAGCACATTTGAAAAAAAGAAATAAAAAATGGGGTCTACAAGAAGAAAATGTTATAAAGGGATAGATTTTAGGGTAGTGCAAAGAAAAATTTACATTTAATGTAGAATACTAAAGGCGTGATTTTATTGGAAGTGGAAGCCATGTGATGTTGTAATGTTTAGTTAATGCTAAGTATAAAAAGAAGAGAAATCGATAGAATTCAATTGAATTGAAATCATAACCTCCCATTAATTACTCATGTATCAAGAGGGAATCCAATTTCTAATCTAAGATGGGGTTAAATGAGAGAAATCTCAATTTTGGCGTTACGAAATGGAAAAATGTGATGGTGAACGTAAGGGAAATTTACATTCATTATGTAAAAATATGGTGGGCTCACGTTTCATAGTTTGACCTCTGCTATTATTGTTATATTTTACTCTTCTAATAGTAGTACAGATAAGTAAAAATTAAATTAGTAGATAATAGTATTTAACTAGCTGATGGGGGAGGACGTCACTTGGGGGGACAATTAGAATTGTCCGAAGTATCATGCAAAGAAAAGAAGAGTTAGTGGGCGGAGAGATTGTGAACTATGGTACGCTTATTTTTCATCATCATTTTGATTTGAATGTGAATACGGGAAGTTATTCAAATATACACATTATTTAGTAATAGTTAATACATAATATCTACTATATATGTCAATATATGAACCAAATGCTGATTATGGTGGACCGGGCATTCATGGAGGATGTCTCTTGCGGGGACCATTAAAATTGTCAGAAGCATCATGCAAAGAAAAGGAAAGTTCGAGGGCAAAGGGATATTGAATTAAAGTATGCTTATTTCGCTTCAACATTTTGATTTGTATGTAGATATGGAAGTTATTCAAATATACGCATTATTTAGTAACAGTCGATACATAATATCTGCTATATATATGTCAATATTATTTAGTAATAGTTAATACATAATATCTGCTATATATATGTGTCAATATATAAACAGGATGCAGATGGTGGTGGACCGGGCATTCATTTTAATATGTTAATATGCCATATCTATATTTTTACAAAGGTATATTAATGCCAATAAAATGGAACGTCTCTTTATTCTGTATATTATATATTACTATGAAAAACAAATGATAATTATCTGGACCGTCAGAATATATGATAGACTATAATTATATATTTTTTAATATATAACAAAATGCATGGGAGGTCGGTTAAATGACAATAATAAAGTGTAAGTAAGAAGAATTGGGAATGGTCTTTATGAATCTATTTGGGACATATGACTTTGCATAAACTTGATGGAATTTATTTAATATAAAAAATTAGCATTTTACTATTTAAAGTTAAATTTTTGTGGTTGATTTTTATTATTAAATCTTGTCAAATTGAAGAGGTAGTCAGATATTTGTAGACATCGAAGAATTTAATGGAATTGGAGTTTCTTTTTTTATCTAATATTAAAATCTTCTAATCATTTTGGATAGAGTGAATGTAATTATATTCTATGGAAAGAGTTCACAAAAGGTTTAGTTGGCCACAGATTAATTATATGGTTGTGTATTTTGGTAAAACTTAAATATATTAAATATATAAATTTTATTAATGAATTTTATATGTTGTCAAGATAAAGGATTCGAGAGTTCAAATTTAAATGTTGAGTTCTAAGAAAGAAAAGTTTGATATGCAGCTTTTAGGTAAGTAGGACTTTGTTTTGAAATGAAAAATTATTTTGTGTATTTTTTGAGAATGTATGTGTAGGATGCTGATAATTTATTTTTTCTTAAAATGATTAAACTTGATTGAGAGATTAATTTATCGTGGTGTTGAATTTGAAACTTGGAGCATGCTAGAGTTATATTTTGACATATCGATGTGTGCATTGGGTGCGACTATTATCATAAGTCATGGCTAAAGATGTTGAGTGAGAAGTGTTGTTCGAGATCACCATTGACAATTGGTGACATACCGCCAATTGGAGACCGGAGTATCATTTAGCCATTAATAGCTATAGGCCATGACGAATTGCCAAGCTATTGTGATGTAATATTTGGAGCCGTGAATGTGTCTAGCTATTAATTATGGTGCGATATTTAGAGTCGTGAATGTGTCTAGCTATTTGTTATGATCAAATTGTATTTGGAGTCGTGGATATGCCCGACCATTTATTGTGATAGTGTATTTGAAGCCATGAACGCGGCTAGCTATTTGTTGGCATTTATTGTTATACCAGTATATAGAGACCGGTACTTGGACCTGAGTGTCTTAGCTGAGCCATAGGCATAAGTTTGTGGCAGGGCCATGGATGTATGGAGGTCATGACAAGATATCGATACACTTCCTTCTCATTTGATTTGGTAATGTGTTTCCTACATTTGATTGTCTCGTGCTTAGCACTGATGTAAGGCGCGGAAGGATATCGAACCTCCCTATTAGATTTAACTTATGTAATGGGAAAATCATATGTACGGTATACTATTGGAATGGTTGATCACGAGCATGTATATAGTACTAACTTGAATATGATTTATGATTTATTGAAAAATATGCATATTGTTTAACACTCAGTTTTTTTATTTACATTTTGGTTCTACTTTCTAAGTTTGCCCGGACTCATTCCAATTATTTTTTTTTTTTAGTAACAAGAAAAGCAAATGCTGCTGAATATTACTGGTCTCAACAAGTTAATGGAAGTTAGGTTAAATAGTTATTTAATTTATGTTCTTTTGAAGTTAAGTATTTATATTTAGGCCATTTGAAATGATAATATTTATGTAGTAATAGTAGAAAATAGTTTTAATGCATATTGAGGCATTTGATGTAAATTTTCACAGTTATCAAAGAGTGATAGTTATTGATTTAGCATTTTCCCTCAGCTTGACCAGTCTTGGCCGCATTTAGGTAGCAACCACCAATTGTGGGAGGCGTGGTTGACAGGGCATTAAAATTCCGTCCTCACAGTCTCGGCAAAAAATGCGATGATAGGACTATCGGTTACATTATCATAGGTCAAGGTGCTACATGATTGATGGTCATTGTATAAACTAACTAAGATTAGAAGAGTAATATTTTAATTTTTTTATGGTACTTAAAAAGACTAATTCACCACCTTTTTGGTATTTATTAAGTTATATCATGGTATTTTCTTTTATTTAAATACTATATATATTAACGCATAAAAAATTTATTGAATATAGGATATCATTATAGTGTTGGTTGAGTTAAGTACAGTATCGGCATATCATTTTCTTACTAGGTGTAGAATTTATTAAAAATATCTTATTTATTATTATTATTATTAGCAATGTTATTGTTATTATTGTCATCATCATTCAATTAATGTTACATTCAAAATTCATGTTGTACTAAAATTTATCAAACGTAGGTGTATTTTTATTTTTTTACATTGATTGTTATGTATAAATTCAATATGTTCATTGTATTTAGAATTATCTTTTAACTCAAAAACTAACTTTCATCAAAACAAAAAATATCGTAGGTCATATAAACATATTTACGTGTAAATTATTCATGTAAGAATGAAGTAATGTTTAAAAATTCGTTACCTCTATCGATAATTTCAACTTCTAATAGTTTGAAAGTGTCTCGAATTTCAACCCAAAACCAACGCCGAAATCAATGTCAACCAAAATCTAGAATTTAATATCTGGGTTTGGGTTTGGGTTCACTCAAATTCGGTACAACCCGACCTGAGTTGCACCCTAGTTACACCTTTGATTTTGATAAAGTGTTTCCCGATCTCTCCGTATTGTGCAAGATTGACCACTTATACTGGGATGCAAAGATGGCAACCTTGGTTATGCAGCGGGTTGGATAACGGAGTGAGATACCGAACCTCCCAATTGGATTTGAGACCGTTATGGATGGATTGGAGAATGACATGCGTATGATGCATTGGTGTATGCTTAAGCATCAACATATATTCCATATGGATTTAAAATTGATTTGGACTTATGATTAAATCTATATTATTTCAACCCCTATGCATAATATTTACACAAGTTTTATCCGTTCACATTTATATATCTACCTACTGGGTTTGCTTGGACTTATTGTCTTTTGTTAATTTTTTTATAACAGGTATGCGAGTGGAGATCAACATGGGGTTGGCGTACCGGTTGAGGCTAGGACTTGATTAATCTAGATTTATAATTATCATTTATATTGATTTTTAAAGGGTAACTAGTGAAGATACGAAGTATGTATTACATCAATTTTATTATTTGGAACCAATTTAATTTGAACTTAATGGGATACCTACTTTATGATGGCCTATTAAATTATGCTATTGCATTTGCATATATTCTCTCATTGTTATCGATCCAGTAATTCGGTAGCGAATGTTAACTATGTCGACGGGGCGTTACAATTTATTAATTATTTAGTTCTCATGAAAGGGTCGATCTTGTTGTATACTATTTGTAGGTGATGCTTTATTGTTTGAAAATTTAAATACGGGGGTATTGTTGTCACTTTCATCATGTTAAAATTTTAAAACTTTATTTATAGATAATAATAGCTCAATTAACAATTTTACAAACAAACTAAAAATTTTCAAAAAATGAGTTTTTTGACTAGTTGAAAATTCTTCATTTTGAACTAGTCATAGAGGATCATGTCCCCAGTAAACATTACGTGCCAAGGTAAAATTACAAAATTGCCCTTCTGTTTATTATAGCATGGTAATATTTGTATGTCACAATTCTCTTCCAATGTTTTAGAATAACATCCATACTACCTATTTAGGTATCTTTCTAAAAATTATGTTTCTTCAAAATTATTTATTTCGTATAACCTTTTTAAAGATTTAATAGTTATATATTCACTCTTAAAAAATATTAAAATTTTAAAACACATAAGTTTCTCATTGAAGGTACTTTTAACATCACACATAAATGAGAAATATAACCACAGGCACATGGAGATGAGTGAAATTAGAAAATTTCTCTTAAATATTAAAAAATAATTCATTTTATGCAGTTCTTTTTTTTACATTTTTGAAACTACGGGTCCAACTTATTAAATTTTTGTGATTTTTCAATATATGAAAAGATTTTTGGAATTTCAAAAAGAAATATTTTTATGGTGTATCTAGATTATTTTACCTACAACTATTATTTTTAAAACCTGTGAAAAATAAACGCATATATTTAAAATTTATAAATTTTCTATTTGTAAATTAAATACACTTGGCTCCATATTTACGTAGAGAAAGACATCTACACATGCCGGAGATAGCAAGAGCTCCTCTTAACAAGGGCTAACACGATCATAACTTAGATTTATTAACGATGCCAAAAGTGATATTTATATTTGTTCAATTTTAACAATTTAACAATTTATAAGATATAATTTTCAATTAAAATGACTTTTGTCATTTCGACAAGTCCTCTTATTTTCAACTTTGCTTTCCAAATCTCACGTTGTTAGTAGCGTGAGATATAGATATGGTCTTTCAATGAGGAACTGCTTTATTGACGCTTCTTCTTCCACTTCTACTGATTCTGCTCCTCACTAACATCTTCCTTATCTTCTTCTTCTTCTTCTTCTTCTTCTCCTTCAGTTTTCCCAGCACTACCATGAAACCGAAGTCTCAGTCGACCATCAGACCTTGTGGCTTGAAACGTAGAGCGGGAAGGACGAATCGGAACTTCCCTAATAACCAACCTGCCATCTTCTCGTTGATACTGATGACGGACACGATTCGTGCCTGTCAGTGTCGTCAAGGGTGGCGGGAACTCATGCTTTTGTTGCTTCTTCCCAGGACGCTGGCTTGATGAACTGGCGGGAAGGGAAGATGAAGGAAAGCTCTCATCAAACACATCGACACTGCCAGTTTCGGAGCCCAGATTCTCGGTACACTGCTCAAGGTTCAAGCGGACTGGACGTCGAGTTGGGACGGAAGGAGGATCGGATAAGCCATCATTTCTGATTTCCGTAGCTGGGTCAGTGGAGCTGACTCCAAAAGAGTAGGAGTCGGCTTGAGGGTCATGAGTTTCTTGCACTGGAGGGGTACTGCCCCTGCGATTCCCACGTCTAGAGCCCATTTTCTGCGGAATCAAGTGATGCCAACACGGTATTAGTGCTCATTTTTTTACAAACCGAAGATGGAAGAATGATCGTTTAGGTTGTGCAAGTCAGGATTATGGAACTAGCCACTGGAAACAAAGAGTAGATTTTACTTGTGAAAGAAAAATAACAAGTAGAATCAGCTAGAAATTGTGAGATAGGATGAAGAACTTTAATATCGATTTCTACGAAACGATCTAAAACCGTTTATTTCTTGAGCCAATATTTTATTATGAAATGTTGCATCTTAATCTACGTGTAATCAAAATCCATATTTATTGAAATACCAACTGCCAATACTCAGACTTATGCCCGTTTACAACTAAAGCCAATATTTTATTATAAAATGTTGAATCTTAATCTACGTGTAATCAAAATCCATATTTATTAAAATACCAACTGCCAATGCTCAGACTTATGCCCGTTTACAACTAAATAAAAATGGGCAATGATTCAACACGTGTTAAAACCTCAATACATACATATAGGTGATTTAAGCTTCTTTTCAATTTCTTCTTTTTATTATGCCACATCTATTTATTTTATATTCAAAAATTTGTCGTTTCCAGGTTTTTATTTTTTCGATCAAAACCATTGATTTTTGAATTATGAAAAAATATGTAGAAATTTAAAATGTTAAAGTTTGTACATAAAAAGATTATGTATGACCCGAGAGCTCACACAAAAAGGAAAAATAAAAAGAACTAACATCACCTATATGTATTGAGATCTATTGAATCATTAATCAACAAAAATGTGGTTGAAAAAGTTTATGATATTCACCCACATTTTTCCTCACTAATAGTGGTAGCAACTAGTATGCCGAATAGCGAACATGGGCATAGGCCAATTGATGAGTTTTTGACCTTGTGTCTAGGTGTATGATTTGGCTTCGATCTATGCTAAGGAAGCTTTATATCTCCCGTTTAAAAGATAAATCAGATATAAATTATAACAAAAAGCAGATTGTAAAAAGAAGTCATAAAAAAACTTGGTTGCCTATTTTAATTACGGCTAACCAACCACTTGGCTACTAATTATCGTTTGACATAAGACTATTTTTGAGTGCTCGAAATATTTTTTCGATTTCTATTAAAGACGGCTAAGACTGAATTTTCTCAAAAATGTGGGAAATTTAATTATGCAATTAGTGAAAGTCTAAATGCTGAGATTGAAATCATCATTTTAATACAAGGGTTGGATCAATTAATCAAATCAAAATATTCTAAGCGACCTACTTGTCAAGTTGTGTATTTTTCGATTACTTTGTTGGCTTCTTTTTTCTCCCTACCTACATAAACGGACTATACTTTTAATTTTTTTTCCTTGTTGGTTGACTTCCATTCCAAATAAAAACTTTCTTTGTACAGGCAAAAAATTATTGAATTTGTTAACCGTCAATAGGAATAGAATGATGATTTAATAAATTGTAATTATAAGAATACTAAATTTTTTCAATTTCGATAATTGCATTCTCTTCACACGTAATTTTGCTTGAAAGTCTTTAGAGTTGTGTTTTGTGGCAAAGGGAATGGATAAAAGAGAATAAAAAATGAAAAAAATATGAAGAAAGAGAAGAAATTATTTAATGGATTTAGTAAAATAATGAATAAAAATAAAATAAATAAAGATGTACTAGATATGCTTTCATATAAAAAAGATGAAAATAATCACGTAAAACAAGGAAAATTTAAACAATTATGCAATAAAGACTAAACCTATCTAAAGGTATGGTAGGACTAAAAATTGCCACCCTCATTGACTCATTCCCAAAGGCATGGATAATCTATTGTTATCAACATATTTACAAAAATATTAGTATTGATAAAACATTCAACTAAGCCTATAAACATTAAATTTTTATATACGGTGCTACTATAACTTTCCTAAATATGTTTCTCCTGCCACTGGGATGTCATTGGTTATACTTCTCTAGAACATGTTCTGACCTTTTTTCGAGTCCAAATTTCCTTGCACAAATCTTTCTTTTCTGATTTTTATTTTAGAATTATTTCATCATCTAGGTAGTAAATAATAGTTAGAAATAGTTAATAGAGATATGAAATATATACTGGTCCTAACTAGTGAAAGGGTGCACTACGATTCACGTAGCTCAAGTAGATATGAAAAAAGACGTATAATGGCTACGCAAAAAGGCTAAGAGACATTGAGAAATATAATGTTTATAATTATGCACGGAGGACTTATTTTTCCAGAGATACATAAGTTATGGAAATCGTGGCAACGAGAAAAGCCATAAAAGCATGTAACTAATTAAAAAATGAAATTCTTCGATAAAACAAAATGGAAGTGATTTAAAAGCATGCAAACCTTAATTAATCTCTTTGGCACCAAATTAATAACCCAAAGCTCTTCTCTCAAACTGATCGATTCTTAATTCCATGAAAACGTGTAGCAAGACAGGTATATGTATTAGCCTGTTGCAACACCAACTAATATAAATAGAAGAATTACGGGGGAGAGAATGGGAAAAGAAATCACTCTCATTTCTATTTGCCTTCCTCTGCAAATCTTTTCATGCATTCTTCTAACTGCAGTTCAGGGAAGAATAGAAAATCTAGCCAGCTTAGAACGATCGTAATCTCGATTTCGTTACTCTGCATGTTAATCGAAGCCGTACATCCTGATTATTAGGCCATAAATTGCCATAGTTTATTGATTTTTAAAAAGAAAGCTTGCATATGCATTAGGATGATCGTGCTCTTGACACAGCCAACTTGCATTGATAATATTCCGGCTTCTATTTATGGTCGACGTTTCAAAATATATGTTGTTATTTATATGTCGAGATTCTTGAGTAATTAATATCAAGTAAATAAAAGAAGCATTATACTGAAATCTTCATCAATTTTTTTCTTTTTTGTTCTATTGTATGATATTCTAACGAATTTAACATGTCTAAAATTATTAACTCCTTTTTTTACTAAAATTTTATAATCGCAGGGCTTGTTTTCGTTGACTGTTAAAAAAGTGTCGCTATAAATCATTTGTGTAGATGAGGATCATACAATAGACATATAGCTGCAGGTTTTAAAACCATCATAATAGTTGGTAACAATTATTTATAGTTGTCACTGTTGTAATAATCTATTGACGACAAAGCCTGAAAAGTGTTATCAAAGAATCAATTAATAACTATAGGTTATTAAAGCTTTTAGAAATTTTGAAATACATTATTAGTTAAGTTAAAATGATTGAAGTAACCTAGCTCAGTTGGCCAGGGACAATGTTCCTCAACCTCCCCATGGGCATTCAAACCATGGTGTCGTGACTCCTGTCCATAGTATAGAAAAGATAATGGTGGCAGCAGGTCTACCTGGTTTTTCATGTAAGTGTACACCGAATAAGATAAATAGGGATATTGTTAGAAGTTTTGTTACGAAGGTTTAAAGACTTGATTATAATATAAGTTGAGATAATTGCAAAAAAAAATGCATACCCAAAAAAAAATGAACGGAGTAAGTCAAAATAAGAAATGAAGGGAGTAAGTTTATGCTAAAAATAAAACATAAATATTTGGTAAAACATAAAAAAAAAACATAACTATTTGGTAAAATAAAAAGTTTACTAATGAAATAATATAAGTTAAATTTTGTGCTATATTTGTTAACTTTATATTTACCTGCTTAATGACCCAAGAATTATGACATTAGCTGAAATAAAATTCAATTTATTTTATTTTTACATTAAAAATCTTTTAACCTCATTACATGATACCTTTACTTATAAAGTTGAGTCCAAAATTAAATTTCAATAAAAAGTTCAAAATTAAATTTAATCAATTAGTTCGAAGTTCAAATAAGCTACAACACGTATACAATTTTGATTAAGTATATTTACGCAAGCTGAAAAATAAAATATTAGCATTATCCTAATAATTTTTATTTTATAATAGTTGTGCATATGATTTTGAAGATGTTCTACCGTTGGGAGCCTACTCTGTATTGTAAGTAAGTTTATATAACCTGTTTTTTGTTTTTACATATAAATATATAAATACGTTAAATTATTATAAAATATGTACTATAGAAGAGAGATTGATATGTTCGGCTTTGATCCTTGTCTCTTCTATGGAATTCTTTTTATTTCTAGTATCTTGATGTTTGACAAAAATTCATTTGATCTTATTATATTTTGCATCATTTATATTATCATGAAAATTCTTTTATTTTTTATAGATTTGCTATGTATGATCCTCATCTACAATTACATAGAATTAATACAATCAAAGTGTTCTACTTTTATGTAACTGGATCACATAGAAGAAATTCCATGTAGTCATTTCAATTTTTAAGAAGTTGATGGTTAATGTAAAATTCGATCCAATTATTGTATTTAATATTGTTTATTTATCTAGAGGCCCAAGTTTTATTCAAATGAAATATGTGAATGAGCCACATCTGCTTACCAATAAATATCTTTCTGTATATATTAAGACGAATGGTCAGATATAATGATATATTCGATGGTTTAGATGTTGAAAATAACTATATTAAAATTTATATTTAGCATTAAACCATTTTATTGCATTGATTTTACATATTTCTAGATGAAGCCCATCCACAATGAGACTAAATAAATGAAAGAGCTTCTATGATAACATAAATAATGCTAAATACAATAGATGGAGAGAATTTTTACCAACCATCAAGATATTAAAAATGAATTGTGTTATATAGAAGAAGAACTTTATAGAAGTATAGCGAATAATAAAAATAATTTAGTGTGTCACAGATTGGATGCACAAGTAGCTAATATGGGTATGTATAGAGTAGTATTAGTGGGAAGTCTAGAATTCAAATGTTGAGTTGGGCAATGGCCTCATCACCCCACTCTAGGAGTACACCTCTATCAGTTGCCTTGTAACTCAAGACAGATGACACGATAAAAAATAGTTTAATGCTAAATAGTAATTTTAAAGATGTATTTTCAAGGCTATCAAGAATATCATTACTTTGTGGATAAATGATTTTATAAAGTAGTATAATATTTCAATGTATATGTAAAATAGATGTAAGTGGTTTTATAATTTACCAAAAAATGTATATTTTAGGAAATCTAGCTAATACATATAGTTGATTTGGACAAATAAATACAATTAATGGAGTAAATGGGGTAACATAGAATCACTTCTGGACTACATATTGGGCTTTGCTTTTATGAAATACTTTTTTCTATTGGTTAAAATTAACATAAACTAATAAGATGCACTAATTCTAACACCTAATGCCCATCAAGTGGCAGGTGCGGGTCCGACCCGCCTTATGTGCAGGTGAACTATGTTTCAGTCCCCCCTTGAGAATAGGGGTATTTATGGATGTCCCCCTTAAATGTTTGAGTATCTAGAGAAAAATTCCTCCATGGGGTGAGGGTTGTGAAGGTGACATATTATAATATTAGTTGTCACAATGTATAAATACCAATAAAATAAAAAATTCCAATAAACAAAGCTTTTGTTTTGTTGAAGTAAATAAACCGGTCTCCTGTATAGGCATTGCTTTCGAAAACCTATTTCAACAAGGATTTATTTAGTCCATTCTTGAGTGCCGATCTTGTGAAGCCGGTCGTAAACTAAGGCTGTTTACGACCGTGCCTAAGAGCCGTTGAATCTGGTTTCCCGAATCAAAGCCGTCGATGCAGCCATAGGCAGCTACGATGTGGTCTGACAGGGACATTTTGCAGGCAGGCCCTCTGCCTGCAAAATTAGAAAAATTGCATGCAGGCCCATAGCTCCCTCTTCCCCCACGCAAGCCTTCCCTGGCATTCTCTCTCTCTCATTTCCCTCCAGTTTCCACGGGCAGCGGCGGCAGCACCATCTCCAGCTCCGAGATCCAGTGGCAGCGGCAACGGCACGGCACCGTCTCCGACACTGTCTCCGTCTCCAGCACCGTCTCCGTCTCCGTCTACGGCACCGTCTCCGTCTCCGTCTCCAGCACCAACTCTGTGGTATGATATTCACGTGAATCTTTTTTATGAATGCTAAAGCCAGGAAAAGCTTAACAGAAAACGTTGTCAAGAATTTGACAATTAATATACATTAGCTCCAAAAGGAGAAGTAAATAAATAAATAGGACAAAACACTGAAATAAAAACCGCAGCTGTCAACATTTCACAACTTTTGAAGTATTTGAAATTGCAGTTTCAATCGTATGTCTTTTTTTAACAGGATCCTTCGAAGTGTTGCAAATATTTCAGATGGGTGGACGGGTCATCTACTTCTGCTTTGAGGAGTTCAACTTTATCACAGTATGAAAGCGGAAGCAAGCTGCACTCTGAAGGCGAAATTGTCCCTTACGAGTATGAGCAATTGGTGGCTGATATGGGAGAAGTCTTGCGTTGTGTATCGGATCTGAGAGACATGCACACTGCAGAAACAGATAAAATGAAGCATATGCACAAGACTGCAATACAAGAATTGAAAAGTGAAATACGACAAGTAAGGGATGCAGCAGTGAATAGAGACATGGATTTAAAAAATGCACTAGAGAGGCGAGACATGGAGCTGTTGAAGATGAAGATAGCCCTTGGAATTTTACTTAGTCTTGTTGGTGCTGTTTTGCTTGCTACGATGTATTAGATTTTCAAAATATTTAGAACACATGTTTTTAGTTGAAGTGTAATTGTCTGACTTGTAGTAACTATATTCGTCGACTAAAATTGTCTGAAGTATGGTTTTATTGCAAATTTAATTCACAGGAGTGATTTTAAGATAGAATAATATATTACAACAGGTTTTTCATATTTTCCACATTTTTAGCATTTTGTTGGGATTTTTTTTTCAAATTAAAACAGGGCGTAGACCGAATTTTCTGCATTTGTGGAGGTTATGAAAATGGAAATTTAATATATATGTTAGAATAATATATTACAGCAGGTTTTTCATATTTTCCACATTTTTCGCCATTTTTAGGGATTTTATTCAAATTAAAACAGGGCGCAGACCGAATTTTCTGCATTTGTGGAGGTTATGGAAATGGAAATTTAATATATATGTTAGAATAATATATTACAACAGGTTTTCCATATTTTCCACATTTTTCGCATTTTTTTGGGATTTTTTTTCAAATTAAAACAGGGCGTAGACCGAATTTTCTGCATTTGTGGAGGTTATGGAAATGGAAATTTAATATATATGTTAGAATAATATATTACAGCAGGTTTTTCATATTTTCCACATTTTTCGCCATTTTTAGGGATTTTATTCAAATTAAAACAGGGTGTAGGGTGTAGATCGGATTTTCTGCATTTCTGAACCATACATGGTTAAATCCATGTGCCACATTTTCAAATCACAATCTTCCCTACATGCAAACAAAAACAAATGTAATTTCCATGTGGATAACTCCACTCCTTATGAACTTAACTTCCAAAGTGAATAACTCAACTTCTTATAAACTTAACTTCAATGAATTACATACACTCTTAAAATCCAATAGTCTCCATCAATATACATTTCTGAATACAAACAAAAAACAAATCTAATATGGCATTGTCACCGTCGTTCTTACAAAATGAAACATATTATAGGAATTTCCAAAATTGACAATTTACAAAGCATTTTGTGCTACAACTTGGACAATGCTTGATACAACCAACATTGACATTGACAATTTACAAAACATTTTGTGCTACAACTTGGACAATGCTTGTTACAACTTCCAAACTTTGATCCCGAACAACGCTTCTGAAAGTCTTGTTCATCCTGCAGGAACTAGGAGCCTACCTCATCCTGGCTTATCTTCTTGAAGCCAGAAATCAGCTTTGACAACAGCTTTGACTGTGCACAGAACCAATCAGCCAGCAGGATCCATTGTCCTAGTACAGTTCCTATCATTGGTCAAAACGACAATGTAATGGCAATATGCAAGGGCATAGAATAGAACAGTATAAGTAAGAGTAGCTGAGACAGCTGCAAAGACATCAGTTTATGAAGCATTCTAGCATGAAATACATATTTATAAGTGATCTGCATATTTGCAAACATCATCTGCATCAATCATGATCATATCCGCACTAGCTTCTAAACAACTCTTAGCCCTCCTGATCAACAAGTCCACATCTTTAACTACTTCTGAAAAACAAGACATAGGTGTCATGAAGACAAATTATAACTCTTTTAGTAAAGGTGTTCTGAAATATCATAATGACACAAAAGCATCTTTAGTAACTTCCAGCAAAGGATCATCAATTGGTGAAGCATAGAAAAAAGTAGAAACAAGAGCCATGTATAACAATTTACCACAAAGGAATAAGTAAATGGAGACATGAGATGAACCCGTACTTTCAGTAGGATAGTCTCTCAATCTGGCCATATTCATTTGACAATCACCAATGACCAATGTATACTATGACTTGATCTGTTACTTTTGATGGTATAATCCTAATGATTTCTATGGAAGGGAAGAGTCATGTCTGCTGAGCTCATTCAGTACAATAATAGATTCTTCAGTCTCATCTTTGGCTTGACACCTCGCAACACGGCATTGCAGCCGATGGCGCAATGTGATATTGATGGGCCCTCTTAGAACGTCATTGAGGCAATCCTCATAATTTTCTCTTTCTGAATGACTACATAAGTTTGCTTCCCTGTGGATGCCAACAACCTGCATAAAAAATATTGCTTCCCTGTGGATGCAGCGCCATTATTTAAACAGTTTCAGTCCTGCAGATCTCAACTGACTACATAAGTTTGATCAATCTCTTTTACAGATCACAAAACAGCAACGTAGAAAAGGTCAACATATTGAGTGAACATAAGAGAAAATTCAAATACGACAGTTCTCCACTCCTGGTTCACCCGTCAAGTGTTCCTTTTACTTTGTGAATGTGTTGCCCAACTAGTAGCACAGCTGAGCCAGAATCCAGGCCTCCTAGAGCAGCAGCAAGCTCAAATGAGAAGATCCAGAGAGGTGCAGTTGGGCAAAGTGAGCATGTCTTGCCTAGCTCAATGGAGTATCATGAAGGCAATAGAGGCCTGTGCTCCATCCAAAGAGCTGCACTTCCAAGTCCCATTGGACCTGTTTCAATATTACCATGGGCAAATAATGTTCTGTTAAGCCTCACTGCATGTCCTGGAAATCTCCCTAATGACAAAACCCTATTGATTACAAAATAAACATTGGTAAACCGTCAAAAGTGAATTTCAAAATTTGGATGGAGATAATTGTTTCTTTTATAAAGGACTTTGGCATCAACTGTGTTAACCCCTACAGAACTTCAAACCATCAACGAACTGTCCCATATATTCTAAAATATCCTAATACCAAAAGGAACAATTTTCCAGTAAGCAACCGTAAAAATTATGATGGCAGAACGTCAGTAAGTTAGTAATAACAAGTGAAAATTGCATCGTCAGAACTCATTTCGAATCAATTGAAACTCTACTCTAACAACTCAATCACAAAAGCAAATTGACAATACTTCTAAGCCACCATCATTTCATTCGTCATTTCCATATGACCCTAATTCTTGCCATAAATTTGACACCTTGGCTAGGATTTTGCGGAGGGAGGGAAAACATTTTCTATTGCTAATGCCCAATTCGGCATCCACTTTCGTTCTAAGCACCAAATCCCAAACTTCATCACGACAGAATTGGAAGCTCTGGATTTCGAAAATCACCGTACATGTTGTTGTTGTCTGAAAAAAAATTCAATGGAGAGAATCGGGAGGTTCGAAAATCACCATAGATGTTGCTGTTGTGTGAAGACAAATCAATGGAGAGAGTTAGGAGGTAGGAGAGGAGCAGAGAGTGAGAGAGATGCAGGCGCAAGCCATCTCCTACTTCTCCTGGCTGCAGGCGACGGTCGCGGGCGAGGATGGAGATGCTAGCTACAGGCGACAATGTGGGCAAGAAGGGGGATGCGGGATGCCGCTGGAGCCGCCGAAAAGGGAGCGGATGCACGGAGGCGTTGAGAGAGATGGAAGCGAGGGGAGGAGACGGGCAAGAGGAGAGGAGTACAGAGAGAGAGAGAGAGAGACGAGAGGGAGGAGCGAGAAGGAAGAAAGACGAAACGAGAGAGAGAGAGGTCGTGCGAGGGGCCAAGGCTTGTTTGACGGAAATTTTCCTGCAGGTGGCAGAGGGGCCTGTGAGCAAAAAGCCCTTGTCAGATGCCAGAAGCTGCAGGCGCTCGTCCTCGACGGGCTGGATCGTTTCCGCCCCATCCAACGGCTTCAGAGGGTGGTTTTATTTCCCTCTGCTTTGCAACCGGCTTCACAAGATCAAAATTCTCCATTCTTTATAGTTGAAGTGACAACTTTGTATTTAGCAAGTGCGGATTTTTACGGATAGGTTTGGTTGTCCCTTAGTTTCATTCCCGTGGATTTTTATATGATTGTTTTCATATTTTTTTCTTATGAAAGTTCATGATATTTGAACCCAAGCTTTATTTGTAAGATAGGAATGTTGAGTGTGTTTGTTCCCTGACTATGACCAATTTGTCCCTAGTTTCCGTGATGATCTTTGGGGAAGCTTGGTCTTTGAGGACATCTATTGTGGAGCTACACTAGTACCTGCCTTTTTACTTAGAAATTCAAGAATTAAGTGTGCTTCTAGTCTTTTGTGCTTCGTTCATGCACTTTCGGAGAGGCAGAACTCAGATCACTTAAATCTACTTTAGTTTCCTTCTTTACCGCTTTTTGAGATGAGGAAGCCAAGGAAATTTCCCTTGTGGGTTTAATTTAATTAGTTACCCCTTAGTGCCTAGATATTTATATTTTAGTCCCTGAGTTTCCTTTTTGTCTTTGGGGGAGCTAGAATCTAGATAACTTAGACTTTCTAGAGTTTGTATTTACCCTTGGCTAGGGAGCTCAAAAATATGACTTATGGGTTTCTTCGTCTTTGAGGTGCTAGAACCTAAATAGACCTTCAAAAGTTCGCATCTACGCCAAACCTAGAATAAAAAAATTTCACGGTTAAAAACTCTAGATGTGAACTTAAGTGAATCCTATAGATTTTTTTTGTTACTTATGTCATATGAGTCATAGCTCCTTTGAGCGTACCATCGATATGTGCAGTAAGTATTTGAAGGAAGTGCCTCTCCTTGGTGTGGAGAGGCTAAGTTCCCCCTTTATTAGTGAGGGCATGGAATTTGCAATTATGTCTCTTGATATATCTTGCAACTATTAATATTTCAAGCTTGCTTAACGAGGATTGTATATTTCATGGTTCATATGCTTCCACGAGACAATGGTGTGGCTCTCTTTTTAGGGCTAATCTTTATGTGGCATGACAACCCATTTATTAATATCTTTATGAAAATTTTTGTAAATCGCGCTTCTTTACTTATATTTTTATAAAATCTCTTATTATATCTAACTGGAGATTATGAAACCCCCTCCCGAACAATCTCTCTAATTTCTCGTAAGTGCATCACATCATAATCATTTTTGAAAATATACAAGAATATTTCTATGAAACCCTCTAATTTTCGAATGATATTCCATTTAAAAATTTTGAGATTTGACATTTGCATAAATTTGGATGTTTTCGCATTTGCAAGTTAGTATGGGTCGGTTTTTAATATGTGGAAGAATTAAGAAAAATTTGCAATTTATATAAAAGTGGAACGTTGATGTGAATAATGTTGAACATTAAATGTAAATTGGAGAGTATATGGATTATATTGTTTGGTAGTCGAAATTATTAGCTAGCTCTCAAAGTGGGCTTAAGTATTATATTAATCCAATTTGAAATAAGGAATTATAGTACTTTAAGTATTAAGGTCCTATGATTACGGAAGAGGTTAAAAGTTGAAGTGTGAGCTAATGGATAATCTTGAATTGAAAATTAAAGTGAGCGTATAGCAAGGCAGAGTATCTTTGGGAGATCTTTTAGAAATAGTTATTAGCTAGGAATTAAAGAGACGTCCCTACGTCCCCAGGTGGGGAGAGATAAATCTTAAAATATAATATATAATTTTGTGCTAATAAATGTTTTAAGAAAATATTTGGCAAGCTAGAAATATTAACGGAGATATATATGAAGTAAATATATACAATGTGTTAGCACATTTGAAAAAAAGAAATAAAAGATGGGGTCTACAAGAAGAAAATGTTATAAAGGGATAGATTTTAGGGTAGTGCAAAGAAAAATTTACATTTAATGTAGAATACTAAAGGCGTGATTTTATTGGAAGTGGAAGCCATGTGATGTTGTAATGTTTAGTTAATGCTAAGTATAAAAAGAAGAGAAATCGATAGAATTCAATTGAATTGAAATCATAACCTCCCATTAATTACTCATGTATCAAGAGGGAATCCAATTTCTAATCTAAGATGGGGTTAAATGAGAGAAATCTCAATTTTGGCGTTACGAAATGGAAAAATGTGATGGTGAACGTAAGGGAAATTTACATTCATTATGTAAAAATATGGTGGGCTCACGTTTCATAGTTTGACCTCTGCTATTATTGTTATATTTTACTCTTCTAATAGTAGTACAGATAAGTAAAAATTAAATTAGTAGATAATAGTATTTAACTAGCTGATGGGGGAGGACGTCACTTGGGGGGACAATTAGAATTGTCCGAAGTATCATGCAAAGAAAAGAAGAGTTAGTGGGCGGAGAGATTGTGAACTATGGTACGCTTATTTTTCATCATCATTTTGATTTGAATGTGAATACGGGAAGTTATTCAAATATACACATTATTTAGTAATAGTTAATACATAATATCTACTATATATGTCAATATATGAACCAAATGCTGATTATGGTGGACCGGGCATTCATGGAGGATGTCTCTTGCGGGGACCATTAAAATTGTCAGAAGCATCATGCAAAGAAAAGGAAAGTTCGAGGGCAAAGGGATATTGAATTAAAGTATGCTTATTTCGCTTCAACATTTTGATTTGTATGTAGATATGGAAGTTATTCAAATATACGCATTATTTAGTAACAGTCGATACATAATATCTGCTATATATATGTCAATATTATTTAGTAATAGTTAATACATAATATCTGCTATATATATGTGTCAATATATAAACAGGATGCAGATGGTGGTGGACCGGGCATTCATTTTAATATGTTAATATGCCATATCTATATTTTTACAAAGGTATATTAATGCCAATAAAATGGAACGTCTCTTTATTCTGTATATTATATATTACTATGAAAAACAAATGATAATTATCTGGACCGTCAGAATATATGATAGACTATAATTATATATTTTTTAATATATAACAAAATGCATGGGAGGTCGGTTAAATGACAATAATAAAGTGTAAGTAAGAAGAATTGGGAATGGTCTTTATGAATCTATTTGGGACATATGACTTTGCATAAACTTGATGGAATTTATTTAATATAAAAAATTAGCATTTTACTATTTAAAGTTAAATTTTTGTGGTTGATTTTTATTATTAAATCTTGTCAAATTGAAGAGGTAGTCAGATATTTGTAGACATCGAAGAATTTAATGGAATTGGAGTTTCTTTTTTTATCTAATATTAAAATCTTCTAATCATTTTGGATAGAGTGAATGTAATTATATTCTATGGAAAGAGTTCACAAAAGGTTTAGTTGGCCACAGATTAATTATATGGTTGTGTATTTTGGTAAAACTTAAATATATTAAATATATAAATTTTATTAATGAATTTTATATGTTGTCAAGATAAAGGATTCGAGAGTTCAAATTTAAATGTTGAGTTCTAAGAAAGAAAAGTTTGATATGCAGCTTTTAGGTAAGTAGGACTTTGTTTTGAAATGAAAAATTATTTTGTGTATTTTTTGAGAATGTATGTGTAGGATGCTGATAATTTATTTTTTCTTAAAATGATTAAACTTGATTGAGAGATTAATTTATCGTGGTGTTGAATTTGAAACTTGGAGCATGCTAGAGTTATATTTTGACATATCGATGTGTGCATTGGGTGCGACTATTATCATAAGTCATGGCTAAAGATGTTGAGTGAGAAGTGTTGTTCGAGATCACCATTGACAATTGGTGACATACCGCCAATTGGAGACCGGAGTATCATTTAGCCATTAATAGCTATAGGCCATGACGAATTGCCAAGCTATTGTGATGTAATATTTGGAGCCGTGAATGTGTCTAGCTATTAATTATGGTGCGATATTTAGAGTCGTGAATGTGTCTAGCTATTTGTTATGATCAAATTGTATTTGGAGTCGTGGATATGCCCGACCATTTATTGTGATAGTGTATTTGAAGCCATGAACGCGGCTAGCTATTTGTTGGCATTTATTGTTATACCAGTATATAGAGACCGGTACTTGGACCTGAGTGTCTTAGCTGAGCCATAGGCATAAGTTTGTGGCAGGGTCATGGATGTATGGAGGTCATGACAGGATATCGATACATTTCCTTGTCATTTGATTTGGTAATGTGTTTCCTGCATTTGATTGTCTCGTGCTTAGCACTGATGTAAGGCGGGGAAGGATATCGAGCCTCCCTATTAGATTTAACTTATGTAATGGGAAAATCATATGTACGGTATACTATTGGAATGCTTGATCACGAGCATGTATATAGTACTAATTTGAATATGATTTATGATTTATTGAAAAATATGCATATTTTTTAACACTCAGTTTTTTTATTTACATTTTGGTTCTACTTACTATGTTTGCCCGGACTCACTCCAATTTTTTTATTTTTTTAGTAACAAGAAAAGCAAATGCTGCTGAATATTACTGGTCTCAACAAGTTAATGAAAGTTAGGTTAAATAGTTATTTAATTTATGTTCTTTTGATGGGCCAAACTGTAGCACGTGGTTTTTAGCGCGCTACGATGGGCCGACGAATGGGCCTAAAAAGTGTAAGGTAGGCTCATTGAATATATATAACCGTGGACTAAATTGTGAAAATAAAATATGCATACACCAGAGAAGAAAAATAAGTATGAGATGCAAGTTAGCGAGTTAGCGGGTTAGACGTGATGCAAGTTAGGTGCAGAAATTAAACGTGCAAAAATAAAAATATAAACTGTGTAGAAAAGGGGTTCAAGATCAGAAATGGAAAAAATATAAAAGGTGTAGAAAAGGGGTTAGTCCGTATATAATAAGGCACCGAAATACAGAGATTTTCTGGATGAACTCACAACTAGAAAAAAAAATCAACTTTATATTTCTAGTACATCAGTCCTAGGAGTGCGAAAAATTAATATATATATATATATATATTTTTTTTTTTTTTTTATGTAAAAGCTCAGGAGGGTGGGGGCGGGAATTTAATCCCTAGGCTTTTTTTTTTTAGGCCCTAACTCAATCTGAAAGTTAGATGTGGGTAGTTGCTCTGGTCGCGCAAAATAAAATATTTTTTTTAATGATGGTTGGATTTTGTGCTTTTTTTTTGTTTATAAAAACGGAAAAATGATAGAGAAGAAAATGGACGTGCTGTAGCTTCTTTGGAAAACGATAAAACGAAAAAAGAAAAATGGGAGTGGCGGTAATGCTGGAGAAAAAAGGAACGGGCTGGAGTTCAGTTTTTTTTTTAAAAAAAAAAGAAACGAAAAAATGAAAGAAAGGGAAGGGAAAGGACGTGCTGGTGAGGTGTTTGTTTGTTTTTTTTTAATAAACGAAAAATGGAATAGGAGAAGAATAGATGTGCTGCCATGCTGGAACTTGCTTTTGATTGTTTTGTATAAATGAAAAATGAAAAAGGAGAAGAATAGATGTGCTGCCGTGCTGGAACTTGCTTTTGATTTTTTTTTTTTTTTGAAAAAACGAAGAAATGAAAGAAAGGGAAGGAAAGGATGAATTGGAGATTTGTTGTGTTTTTTTAAAAAAAAAACGAAAAAAATGGAAAGGAAGATAGAGGACGCGCTGGTGGGTGTTTTGGGTTTTTTTGATTTTTAAAACAAATAAAACGTGCTGGAGATTTGTTTTCTGGATCCTTTATATATATTTTTTTAAAAAATGAAAAAAAAAGAGAAAGGACGCGCTGGGGCTTTGTTTTTGGAAATCGAAAAATCGAAAAAAATAAAAATAATAAAAAATAAGAGAGAGGTGGTGAATGTTGGAGAAGAAAAGAACGGGCTGGTGGTTTTTTTTTTTTTTTTGCTTTCTTTTGATTTTTTTTTGTTTTGAAAAAATGAAAAGAGAACGTGCTCTATCTCTTTTTGAAAAAGATGAAGAAGAAAAAAACGTGCTGAAGGTGTTGATTTCTTTTGATTTTTTTTTTTAGAGAATAAAAAAAAAAAGAAGAACGATGATCTGAACGGGAAAAGAAAAAAAATGTGCCGTATATATTTTTTTTAAAGAGATTTGATGGTGGCGTGCAATCCTTTGATGTATATTATATATTCTTTATAAGGATGGATGATGCAGAAGAAGAAAATGGATGCGTGACCTGGTGTTCGTTTCCCTCTTTCCGTTTTTTTTTTTTTTTTGGAAAAATAAACAGGCGGAGTAAAATGAACAAGATGGGTCTCAAATAGGCTTAGAAGAAGAGGGAAGAACGGCTGATTTTTGGGAGGCTTTTTTCCCGTCTGAGTGTGGTTTCTTGCCTGCTGGAAAAGGGGCAATCAATGCAAGAATTTCTGAAAGGGAAAAAAAAGAAGAACTCTGCTCGGTGGTTTACAACGGCAGCAGCTGATGCAAAAATATGGCTTCGACCATTTTCTTTTCAGTGGAGAATGGCTACGGGGAAGATGAAAGGAGGCAAATAAATTAGAAAAGAGAAGGGGGTGCTCGGATAGGAAGGCGGCTGCTGTTCAAAAGTTAGGGATGAGAACAAATTTTCGGAAGAAGAAGAATGGGAAGCAGAGGGGGTGTTTTATAAAAGAAAATGAAGAAGGGGCAGTGGGTCTCGGCAGCTATCCTATGGTACACGGTGGATTCGGAAATGCAGTGGCGTTATTGAAAAATGAATGAGGCTCTATATTCGGATGATCGACACCAATGGGGAGAAAAATAGAATAGAAAAATTTCCGGGCATCCACCGATGAGACAAAAATGAAGGAGAACAGAGCTGCCGAACGAGAAGGCAGTGCTAGGATTTTTTGAAGAAAGGAAACCTTAGCTTGAGGATGAAAACGGCAGATATGAAGGGACTTCTGTAAAGTGGAACCGGCTAGAAGATATTTTGGAGTGAGAATGCCGACCCCAAGGAGGTAGCTGCTGTCCTCCCTCCCTTTTAGGATGAAAATGACCTCCTTTTATAGGTTTTTAGGTTTTGAAAATTGCACATTTGTATATATTGGTAATATTTTGCACAAGTCTATCATTTTTCTTTTTGCAAAATTTTAACTAGAAGGGACTCATTAGTAAATTTATAGGTGATTTTTGGAAACCACTAATGGGCCCATCGTTTTTCCTGGCTAGTAAGTCAAACCTCTCATAGCCGTTTATTTTGTGCATTTTGTATATTTTATCCATGCCTTAATCATCATCTATTTTTCTTGATCTTAGATGGGGCCCACATTTAATGATATCCCTTAATCACTTTAACGGTTCAGATCTTCATTCGGTCGCTTACATCTCGTAGTTTTCATCCAGCATTTGAAACGTTGCAAATTCACCTCTTTTCTTGGTCAAATCTATTTTGACCATAAAAATCTCTTAAAATATCAATTGTTTGTTTAATCCAAACCGTCCATTATGTTGATTTTGCTTCAATTGACTTGAGAAAATATCATTCACTTCGTTTTGGATACACATTGCTCCTGTTTTGTCATATGGACTAGTGACTGTCACCTCCGTAGTGGGCTTGGAGCATTTGAGGCCCGTGGATCCTACACAAATTTGGGCTTGCAAACATATGGGTTAAAAATTCAAAAGTGAATTCACAAAAACCTTAAATGGGTGTGCCCAATAGTAGTAAACCCATTTGAAAATTTAATTTTCATATTTAAATGAGGTGTCAACAGGTATCTTTCTAAAAATTATGTTTCCTCAAAATTATTTATTTCGTATAACCTTTTTAAAGATTTAATAGTTATATATTCACTCTTAAAAAAATATTAAAATTTTAAAACACATAAGTTTCTCATTGAAGGTACTTTTAACATCACACATAAATGAGAAATATAACCACAGGCACATGGAGATGAGTGAAATTAGAAAATTTCTCTTAAATATTAAAAAATAATTCATTTTATGCAGTTATTTTTTTTACATTTTTGAAACTACGGGTCCAACTTATTAAATTTTTGTGATTTTTCAATATCTGAAAAGATTTTTGGAATTTCAAAAAGAAATATTTTTATGGTGTATCTAGATTATTTTACCTACAACTATTATTTTTAAAACCTGTGAAAAATAAACGCATATATTAAAAATTTATAAATTTTCTATTTGTAAATTAAATACACTTGGCTCCATATTTACGTAGAGAAAGACATCTACACATGCCGGAGATAGCAAGAGCTCCTCTTAACAAGGGCTAACACGATCATAACTTAGATTTATTAACGATGCCAAAAGTGATATTTATATTTATTCAATTTTAACAATTTAACAATTTATAAGATATAATTTTCAATTAAAATGACTTTTGTCATTTCGACAAGTCCTCTTATTTTCAACTTTGCTTTCCAAATCTCACGTTGTTAGTAGCGTGAGATATAGATATGGTCTTTCAATGAGGAACTGCTTTATTGACGCTTCTTCTTCCACTTCTACTGATTCTGCTCCTCACTAACATCTTCCTTATCTTCTTCTTCTTCTTCTTCTTCTCCTTCAGTTTTCCCAGCACTACCATGAAACCGAAGTCTCAGTCGACCATCAGACCTTGTGGCTTGAAACGTAGAGCGGGAAGGACGAATCGGAACTTCCCTAATAACCAACCTGCCATCTTCTCGTTGATACTGATGACGGACACGATTCGTGCCTGTCAGTGTCGTCAAGGGTGGCGGGAACTCATGCTTTTGTTGCTTCTTCCCAGGACGCTGGCTTGATGAACTGGCGGGAAGGGAAGATGAAGGAAAGCTCTCATCAAACACATCGACACTGCCAGTTTCGGAGCCCAGATTCTCGGTACACTGCTCAAGGTTCAAGCGGACTGGACGTCGAGTTGGGACGGAAGGAGGATCGGATAAGCCATCATTTCTGATTTCCGTAGCTGGGTCAGTGGAGCTGACTCCAAAAGAGTAGGAGTCGGCTTGAGGGTCATGAGTTTCTTGCACTGGAGGGGTACTGCCCCTGCGATTCCCACGTCTAGAGCCCATTTTCTGCGGAATCAAGTGATGCCAACACGGTATTAGTGCTCATTTTTTTACAAACCGAAGATGGAAGAATGATCGTTTAGGTTGTGCAAGTCAGGATTATGGAACTAGCCACTGGAAACAAAGAGTAGATTTTACTTGTGAAAGAAAAATAACAAGTAGAATCAGCTAGAAATTGTGAGATAGGATGAAGAACTTTAATATCGATTTCTACGAAACGATCTAAAACCGTTTATTTCTTGAGCCAATATTTTATTATGAAATGTTGCATCTTAATCTACGTGTAATCAAAATCCATATTTATTGAAATACCAACTGCCAATACTCAGACTTATGCCCGTTTACAACTAAAGCCAATATTTTATTATAAAATGTTGAATCTTAATCTACGTGTAATCAAAATCCATATTTATTAAAATACCAACTGCCAATGCTCAGACTTATGCCCGTTTACAACTAAATGAAAATGGGCAATGATTCAACACATAAGTGTTAAAACCTCAATACATACATATAGGTGATTTAAGCTTCTTTTCAATTTCTTCTTTTTATTATGCCACATCTATTTATTTTATATTCAAAAATTTGTCGTTTCCAGGTTTTTATTTTTTCGATCAAAACCATTGATTTTTGAATTATGAAAAAATATGTAGAAATTTAAAATGTTAAAGTTTGTACATAAAAAGATTATGTATGACCCGAGAGCTCACACAAAAAGGAAAAATAAAAAGAACTAACATCACCTATATGTATTGAGATCTATTGAATCATTAATCAACAAAAATGTGGTTGAAAAAGTTTATGATATTCACCCACATTTTTCCTCACTAATAGTGGTAGCAACTAGTATGCCGAATAGCGAACATGGGCATAGGCCAATTGATGGGTTTTTGACCTTGTGTCTAGGTGTATGATTTGGCTTCGATCTATGCTAAGGAAGCTTTATATCACCCGTTTAAAAGATAAATCAGATATAAATTATAACAAAAAGCAGATTGTAAAATGAAGTCATAAAAAAAACTTGGTTGCCTATTTTAATTACGGCTAACCAACCACTTGGCTACTAATTATCGTTTGAAATACACTAAAAGACTATTTTTGAGTGCTCGAAATATTTTTTCGATTTCTATTAATGACGGCTAAGACTGAATTTTCTCAAAAATGTGGGAAATTTAATTATGCAATCAGTGAAAGTCTAAATGCTGAGATTGAAATCATCATTTTAATGCAAGGGTTGGATCAATTAATCAAATCAAAATATTCTAAGCGACCTACTTGTCAAGTTGTGTATTTTTCGATTACTTTGTTGGCTTCTTTTTCTCCCTACCTACATAAGCGGACTATACTTTTAATTTTTTTTCCTTGTTGGTTGACTTCCATTTCTAATAAAAACTTTCTTTGTACTGGCAAAAAATTATTGAATTTGTTAACCGTCAATAGGAATAGAATGATGATTTAATAAATTGTAATTATAAGAATACTAATTTTTTTCAATTTCGATAATTGCATTCTCTTCACACGTAATTTTGCTTGAAAGTCTTTAGAGTTGTGTTTTGTGGCAAAGGGAATGGATAAAAGAGAATAAAAAATGAAAAAAATATGAAGAAAGAGAAGAAAATATTTAATGGATTTAGTAAAATAATGAATAAAAATAAAATAAATAAAGATGTACTAGATATGCTTTCAGATAAAAAAGATGAAAATAATCACGTAAAACAGGGAAAATTTAAACAATTATGCAATAAAGACTAAACCTATCTAAAGGTATGGTAGGACTAAAAATTGCCACCCTCATTGACTCATTCCCAAAGGCATGGATAATCTATTGTTATCAACATATTTACAAAAATATTAGTATTGATAAAACATTCAACTAAGCCTATAAACATTAAATTTTTATATACGGTGCTACTATAACTTTCCCAAATATGTTTCTCCTGCCACTGGGATGTCATTGGTTATACTTCATTGGTTATACTTCTCTAGAACATGTTCTGACCTTTTTTCAAGTCCAGATTTCCTTGCACAAATCTTTCTTTTCTGATTTTTATTTTAGAATTATTTCATCATCTAGGTAGTAAATAATAGTTAGAAATAGTTAATAGAGATATGAAATATATACTAGTCCTAACTAGTGAGAGGGTGCACTACGATTCACGTAGCTCAAGTAGATATGAAAAAAGACGTATAATGGCGACGCAAAAAGGCTAAGCGACACTGAGAAATATAATGTTTATAATTATGCACGGAGGACTTACTTTTCCAGAGATACATAAGTTATGGAAATCGTGGCAACGAGAAAAGCGATAAAAGCATGTAACTAATTAAAAAATAAGATTCTTAGATAAAACAAAATGGAAGTGATTTAAAAGCATGCATACCTTAATTAATCTCTTTGGCACCAAATTAATAATCCAAAGCTCTTCTCTCAAACTGATCGCTTCTTAATTCCATGAAAACGTGTAGCAGGACAGGTATATATATTAGCCTGTTGCAACACCCACTAATATAAATAGAAGAATTACGGTGGAGAGAATGGGAAATGAAATCACTCTCATTTCTATTTGCCTTCCTCTGCAAATCTTTTCATGCATTCTTCTAACTGCAGTTCAGGGAAGAATAGAAAATCTAGCCAGCTTAGAACGATCGTAATCTCTATTTCGTTACTCTGCATGTTAATCCAAGCCGTCCATCCTGATTATTAGGCCATAAATTGCCATAGTTTATTGACTTTTAAAAAGAAAGCTTGCATATGTATTAGGATGATCGTGCTCTTGACACAGCCAACGTGCATTGATAATATTCCGCCTTCTATTTATGGTCGACGTTTCGAAATATATGTTGTTATTTATATGTCGAGATTCTTGAGTAATTAATAGCAAGAAAATAAAAGAAGCATTATACTGAAATCTGCATAAATTTTTTTCTTTTTTGTTCTATTGTATGATATTCTAACGAATTTAACTTGTCTAAAATTATTCACTCCTTTTTTGACTAAAATTTTATAATCGCAGGGCTCGTTTTTGTTGACTGTTAAAAAATTGTCGCTATAAATCATTTGTGTAGACATTTTAATACTATCACTATAACTAGACATATGGCTGCAGGTTTTAAAACCATCATAATAGTTGGTAACAATTATTTATAGTTGTCACTGTTGCAATAATCTATTGACGACAAAGCTTGAAAAGGGTTATCAAAGAATCAATTAATAACTATAGGTTATTAAAGCTTTTAAAAATTTTGAAATACATTATTAGTTAAGTTAAAATGATTGAAGTAACCTAGCTCAGTTGGTCAGGGACAATGTTCCTCAACCTCACCATGGGCATTCAAACCATGGTGTCGTGACTCCTGTCCATAGTATAGAAAAGATAATGGCGGCAGCAGGTCTACCTGGTTTTTCATGTAAGTGTCCACCGAATAAGATAAATAGGGATATTGTTAGAAGTTTTGTTACGAATATTTAAAGACTTGATTATAACATAAGTTGAGATAATTGCAAAAAAAAAATGCATACCCAGAAAAAAATGAACGGAGTAACTCAAAATAAGAAATAAAGGGAGTAAGTTTATGCTAAAAATAAAACATAAATATTTGGTAAAACATAAATAAAAGTAAAAAAAATAAAACCTAACTATTTGGTAAAATAAAAAGTTTACTAATGAAATAATATAAGTTAAATTTTGTGCTATATTTGTTAACTTTATATTTACCTGCTTAATGACCCAAGAATTATGACATTAGCTGAAATAAAATTCAATTTATTTTATTTTTACATTAAAAATCTTTTAACCTCATTACATGATACCTTTACTTATAAAGTTGAGTCCAAAATTAAATTTCAATAAAAAAGTTCAAAATTAAATTTAATCAATTACTTCGAAGTTCAAATAAGCTACAACACGTATACAATTTTGATTAATTATATTTACGCTAGCTGAAAAATAAAATATTAGCATTATCCTAATAATTTTTATTTTATAATAGTTGTGCATATGATTTTGAAGATGTTCTACTATTGGGAGCCTACTATGTATTGTAAGTAAGTTTATATAACCTGTTTTTTGTTTTTACATATAAATATATAAATACGTTAAATTATTATAAAATATGTACTATAAAAGAGAGATTGATAAGTTCGGCTTTGCTCCTTGTCTCTTGTATGGAATTCTTTTTATTTCCAGTATCTTGATGTTTGATAAAAATTCATTTGATCTCATTATATTTTGCATCATTTATATTATCATGAAAATTACTTTATTTTTTATAGATTTGCTATGTATGATCCTCATCTACAATTACATAGAATTAATACAATAAAAGTGTTCTACTTTTATGTAACTGGATCACATAGAAGAAATTCCATGTAGTCGTTTCAATTTTTAAGAAGTTGATGGTTAATGCAAAATTCGATCCAATTATTGTATTTAATATTGTTTATTTATCTAGAAGACCAAGTTTTATTCAAATGAAATATGTGAATGAGCCACATCTGCTTACCAATAAATATCTTTCTGTATATATTAAGAAGAATGGTCAGATCGATTCACACATATATTAGTAATAATACTCAGAATCATTTATCCACATATAATGATATATTCGATGGTTTAGATGTTGAAAATGACTATTTTAAAATTGATATTTAGTATTAAACCATTTTATTACATTGATTTTACATATTTGTAGATGAAGCCCATCCACAATGAGACAAAATAAATGAAAGAGCTTCTATGATAACATAAATAATGCTAAATACAATAGATGGAGAGAATTTTTACCAACCATCAAGATATTAAAAATGAATTGTGTTATATAGAAGAAGAACTTTATAGAAGTATAGCTAATAATAAAAATAGTTTAGTATGTCACACATTGGATGCACAAGTAGCTAATACGGGTATGTATAGAGTAGTATTAGTGGGAAGTCTAGAATTCAAATGTTGAGTTGGGCAATGGCCTCATCACCCCACTCTAGGAGTACACCTCTATCAGTTGCCTTGTAACTCAAGGCAGATGACACGATAAAAAATAGTTTAATGCTAAATAGTAATTTTAACGATGTATTTTCAAGGCTATCAAGAATATCATTACTTTGTGGATAAATGATTTTATAAAGTAGTGTCATATTCCAATGTATATGTAAAATAGATGTAAGTGGTTTTATAATTTACCAAAAAATGTATATTTTAGGAAATCTAGCTAATACATATAGTTGATTTGGACAAATAAATACAATTAATGGAGTAAATGGGGTAACATAGAATCACTTCTGGACTACATATTGGGCTTTGCTTTTATGAAATACTTTTTTCTATTGGTTAAAATTAACATAAACTAATAAGATGCCCTAATTCTAACACCTAATGCCCATCAAGTGGCAGGCGCGGGTCCGACCCGCCTTATGTGCAGGTGAACTATGTTTTAGTCCCCCCTTGAGAATAGGGGTATTTATGGATGTCCTCCTTAAATGTTTGAGTATCTAGAGAAAAATTCCTCCTTGGGGTGAGGGTTGTGAAGGTGACATATTATAATATTAGTTGTCACAATGTATAAATACCAATAAAATAAAAAATTCCAATAAACAAAGCTTTTGTTTTGTTGAAGTAAATAAACCGGTCTCTTGTATAGGCATTGCTTTCGAAAACCTATTTCAACAAGGATTTATTTAGTCCATTCTTTATAGTTGAAGTGACAACTTTGTATTTAGCAAGTGCGGATTTTTATGGTAGGTTTGGTTGTCCCTTAGTTTCATTCCCATGGATTTTTATATGATTGTTTTCATATTTTTTTCTTATGAAAGTTCATGATATTTGAACCCAAGCTTTATTTGTAAGATAGGAATGTTGAGTGTGTTTGTTCCCTGACTATGACCAATTCGTCCCTAGTTTCCGTGATGATCTTTGGGGAAGCTTGGTCTTTGAGGACATCTATTGTGGAGCTACACTAGTACCTGCCTTTTTACTTAGAAATTCAAGAATTAAGTGTGCTTCTAGTCTTTTGTGCTTCGTTCATGCACTTTCAGAGAGGCAGAACTCAGATCACTTAAATCTACTTTAGTTTCCTTCTTTACCGCTTTTTGAGATGAGGAAGCCCAGGAAATTTCCCTTGTGGGTTTAATTTAATTAGTTACCCCTTAGTGCCTAGATATTTATATTTTAGTCCCTGGGTTTCCTTTTTGTCTTTGGGGGAGCTAGAATCTAGATAACTTAGACTTTTCTAGAGTTTGTATTTACCCTTGGCTAGGGAGCTCAAAAATATGACTTATGGGTTTCTTCTTCGTCTTTGAGGTGCTAGAACCTAAATAGACCTTCAAAAGTTCGCATCTACGCCAAACCTAGAATAAAAAATTTTCACGGTTAAAAACTCTAGATGTGAACTTAAGTGAATCCTCTAGATTTTTTTTGTTACTTATGTCATATGAGTCATAGCTCCTTTGAGCGTACCATCGATATATGCAGTAAGTATTTGAAGGAAGTGCCTCTCCTTGGTGTGGAGAGGCTAAGTTCCCCCTTTATTAGTGAGGGCATGGAATTTGCAATTATGTCTCTTGATATATCTTACAACTATTAATATTTCAAGCTTGCTTAACGAGGATTGTATATTTCATGGTTCATATGCTTCCACGAGACAATGGTGTGGCTCTCTTTTTAGGGCTAATCTTTATGTGGCATGACAACCCATTTATTAATATCTTCATGAAAATTTTTGTAAATCGCGCTTCTTTACTTATATTTTTATAAAATCTCTTATTATATCTAACTGGAGATTATGAAACCCCCTCTCGAACAGTCTCTCTAATTTCTCGTAAGTGCATCACATCATAATCATTTTCGAAAATATACAAGAGTATTTCTATGAAACCCTCTAATTTTCGGATGATATTCCATTTAAAAATTTTGAGATTTGACATTTGCATAAATTTGGATGTTTTCGCATTTGCTAGTTAGTATGGGTCGGTTTTTAATATGTGGAAGAATTAAGAAAAATTTGCAATTTATATAAAAGTGGAACGTTGGATGTGAATAATGTTGAACATTAAATGTAAATTGGAGAGTATATGGATTATATTGTTTGCTAGTCGAAATTATTAGCTAGCTCTCAAAGTGGGCTTAAGTATTATATTAATCCAATTTGAAATAAGGAATTATAGTACTTTAAGTATTAAGGTCTTATGATTAGGGAAGAGGTTAAAAGTTGAAGTGTGAGCTAATGGATAATCTTGAATTGAAAATTAAAGTGAGCGTATAGCAAGGCAGAGTATCTTTGGGAGATCTTTTAGAAATAGTTATTAGCTAGGAATTAAAGAGACGTCCCTACGTCCCCAGGTGGGGAGAGATAAATCTTAAAATATAATATATAATTTTGTGCTAATAAATGTTTTAAGAAAATATTTGGCAAGCTAGAAATATTAACGGAGATATATATGAAGTAAATATATACAATGTGTTAGCACATTTGAAAAAAAGAAATAAAAAATGGGGTCTACAAGAAGAAAATGTTATAAAGGGATAGATTTTAGGGTAGTGCAAAGAAAAATTTACATTTAATGTAGAATACTAAAGGCGTGATTTTATTGGAAGTGGAAGCCATGTGATGTTGTAATGTTTAGTTAATGCTAAGTATAAAAAGAAGAGAAATCGATAGAATTCAATTGAATTGAAATCATAACCTCCCATTAATTACTCATGTATCAAGAGGGAATCCAATTTCTAATCTAAGATGGGGTTAAATGAGAGAAATCTCAATTTTGGCGTTACGAAATGGAAAAATGTGATGGTGAACGTAAGGGAAATTTACATTCATTATGTAAAAATATGGTGGGCTCACGTTTCATAGTTTGACCTCTGCTATTATTGTTATATTTTACTCTTCTAATAGTAGTACAGATAAGTAAAAATTAAATTAGTAGATAATAGTATTTAACTAGCTGATGGGGGAGGACGTCACTTGGGGGGACAATTAGAATTGTCCGAAGTATCATGCAAAGAAAAGAAGAGTTAGTGGGCGGAGAGATTGTGAACTATGGTACGCTTATTTTTCATCATCATTTTGATTTGAATGTGAATACGGGAAGTTATTCAAATATACACATTATTTAGTAATAGTTAATACATAATATCTACTATATATGTCAATATATGAACCAAATGCTGATTATGGTGGACCGGGCATTCATGGAGGATGTCTCTTGCGGGGACCATTAAAATTGTCAGACGCATCATGCAAAGAAAAGGAAAGTTCGAGGGCAAAGGGATATTGAATTAAAGTATGCTTATTTCGCTTCAACATTTTGATTTGTATGTAGATATGGAAGTTATTCAAATATACGCATTATTTAGTAACAGTCGATACATAATATCTGCTATATATATGTCAATATTATTTAGTAATAGTTAATACATAATATCTGCTATATATATGTGTCAATATATAAACAGGATGCAGATGGTGGTGGACCGGGCATTCATTTTAATATGTTAATATGCCATATCTATATTTTTACAAAGGTATATTAATGCCAATAAAATGGAACGTCTCTTTATTCTGTATATTATATATTACTATGAAAAACAAATGATAATTATCTGGACCGTCAGAATATATGATAGACTATAATTATATATTTTTTAATATATAACAAAATGCATGGGAGGTCGGTTAAATGACAATAATAAAGTGTAAGTAAGAAGAATTGGGAATGGTCTTTATGAATCTATTTGGGACATATGACTTTGCATAAACTTGATGGAATTTATTTAATATAAAAAATTAGCATTTTACTATTTAAAGTTAAATTTTTGTGGTTGATTTTTATTATTAAATCTTGTCAAATTGAAGAGGTAGTCAGATATTTGTAGACATCGAAGAATTTAATGGAATTGGAGTTTCTTTTTTTATCTAATATTAAAATCTTCTAATCATTTTGGATAGAGTGAATGTAATTATATTCTATGGAAAGAGTTCACAAAAGGTTTAGTTGGCCACAGATTAATTATATGGTTGTGTATTTTGGTAAAACTTAAATATATTAAATATATAAATTTTATTAATGAATTTTATATGTTGTCAAGATAAAGGATTCGAGAGTTCAAATTTAAATGTTGAGTTCTAAGAAAGAAAAGTTTGATATGCAGCTTTTAGGTAAGTAGGACTTTGTTTTGAAATGAAAAATTATTTTGTGTATTTTTTGAGAATGTATGTGTAGGATGCTGATAATTTATTTTTTCTTAAAATGATTAAACTTGATTGAGAGATTAATTTATCGTGGTGTTGAATTTGAAACTTGGAGCATGCTAGAGTTATATTTTGACATATCGATGTGTGCATTGGGTGCGACTATTATCATAAGTCATGGCTAAAGATGTTGAGTGAGAAGTGTTGTTCGAGATCACCATTGACAATTGGTGACATACCGCCAATTGGAGACCGGAGTATCATTTAGCCATTAATAGCTATAGGCCATGACGAATTGCCAAGCTATTGTGATGTAATATTTGGAGCCGTGAATGTGTCTAGCTATTAATTATGGTGCGATATTTAGAGTCGTGAATGTGTCTAGCTATTTGTTATGATCAAATTGTATTTGGAGTCGTGGATATGCCCGACCATTTATTGTGATAGTGTATTTGAAGCCATGAACGCGGCTAGCTATTTGTTGGCATTTATTGTTATACCAGTATATAAAGACCGGTACTTGGACCTGAGTGTCTTAGCTGAGCCATAGGCATAAGTTTGTGGCAGGGCCATGGATGTATGGAGGTCATGACAAGATATCGATACACTTCCTTCTCATTTGATTGTCTCGTGCTTAGCACTGATGTAAGGCGCGGAAGGATATCGAACCTCCCTATTAGATTTAACTTATGTAATGGGAAAATCATATGTACGGTATACTATTGGAATGGTTGATCACGAGCATGTATATAGTACTAACTTGAATATGATTTATGATTTATTGAAAAATATGCATATTGTTTAACACTCAGTTTTTTTATTTACATTTTGGTTCTACTTTCTAAGTTTGCCCGGACTCATTCCAATTTTTTTTTTTTTTTTAGTAACAAGAAAAGCAAATGCTGCTGAATATTACTGGTCTCAACAAGTTAATGGAAGTTAGGTTAAATAGTTATTTAATTTATGTTCTTTTGATGGGCCAAACTGTAGCACGTGGTTTTTAGCGCGCTACGATGGGCCGACGAATGGGCCTAAAAAGTGTAAGGTAGGCTCATTGAATATATATAACCGTGGACTAAAATGTGAAAATAAAATATGCATACACCAGAGAAGAAAAATAAGTATGAGATGCAAGTTAGCGAGTTAGCGGGTTAGACGTGATGCAAGTTAGGTGCAGAAATTAAACGTGCAAAAATAAAAATATAAACTGTGTAGAAAAGGGGTTCAAGATCAGAAATGGAAAAAAATATAAAAGGTGTAGAAAAGGGGTTAGTCCGTATATAATAAGGCACCGAAATACAGAGATTTTCTGGATGAACTCACAACTAGAAAAAAAAATCAACTTTATATTTCTAGTACATCAGTCCTAGGAGTGCGAAAAATTAATATATATATATATATATATATTTTTTTTTTTTATGTAAAAGCTCAGGAGGGTGGGGGCGGGAATTTAATCCCTAGGCTTTTTTTTTTTAGGCCCTAACTCAATCTGAAAGTTAGATGTGGGTAGTTGCTCTGGTCGCGCAAAATAAAATATTTTTTTTAATGATGGTTGGATTTTGTGCTTTTTTTTTGTTTATAAAAACGGAAAAATGATAGAGAAGAAAATGGACGTGCTGTAGCTTCTTTGGAAAACGATAAAACGAAAAAAGAAAAATGGGAGTGGCGGTAATGCTGGAGAAAAAAGGAACGGGCTGGAGTTCAGTTTTTTTTTTAAAAAAAAAAGAAACGAAAAAATGAAAGAAAGGGAAGGGAAAGGACGTGCTGGTGAGGTGTTTGTTTGTTTTTTTTTAATAAACGAAAAATGGAATAGGAGAAGAATAGATGTGCTGCCATGCTGGAACTTGCTTTTGATTGTTTTGTATAAATGAAAAATGAAAAAGGAGAAGAATAGATGTGCTGCCGTGCTGGAACTTGCTTTTGATTTTTTTTTTTTTTTTGAAAAAACGAAGAAATGAAAGAAAGGGAAGGAAAGGATGAATTGGAGATTTGTTGTGTTTTTTTTAAAAAAAAACGAAAAAAATGGAAAGGAAGATAGAGGACGCGCTGGTGGGTGTTTTGGGTTTTTTTGATTTTTAAAACAAATAAAACGTGCTGGAGATTTGTTTTCTGGATCCTTTATATATATTTTTTTAAAAAATGAAAAAAAAAGAGAAAGGACGCGCTGGGGCTTTGTTTTTGGAAATCGAAAAATCGAAAAAAATAAAAATAATAAAAAATAAGAGAGAGGTGGTGAATGTTGGAGAAGAAAAGAACGGGCTGGTGGTTTTTTTTTTTTTTTTGCTTTCTTTTGATTTTTTTTTGTTTTGAAAAAATGAAAAGAGAACGTGCTCTATCTCTTTTTGAAAAAGATGAAGAAGAAAAAAACGTGCTGAAGGTGTTGATTTCTTTTGATTTTTTTTTTTAGAGAATAAAAAAAAAAAGAAGAACGATGATCTGAACGGGAAAAGAAAAAAAATGTGCCGTATATATTTTTTTTAAAGAGATTTGATGGTGGCGTGCAATCCTTTGATGTATATTATATATTCTTTATAAGGATGGATGATGCAGAAGAAGAAAATGGATGCGTGACCTGGTGTTCGTTTCCCTCTTTCCGTTTTTTTTTTTTTTTGGAAAAATAAACAGGCGGAGTAAAATGAACAAGATGGGTCTCAAATAGGCTTAGAAGAAGAGGGAAGAACGGCTGATTTTTGGGAGGCTTTTTTCCCGTCTGAGTGTGGTTTCTTGCCTGCTGGAAAAGGGGCAATCAATGCAAGAATTTCTGAAAGGGAAAAAAAAGAAGAACTCTGCTCGGTGGTTTACAACGGCAGCAGCTGATGCAAAAATATGGCTTCGACCATTTTCTTTTCAGTGGAGAATGGCTACGGGGAAGATGAAAGGAGGCAAATAAATTAGAAAAGAGAAGGGGGTGCTCGGATAGGAAGGCGGCTGCTGTTCAAAAGTTAGGGATGAGAACAAATTTTCGGAAGAAGAAGAATGGGAAGCAGAGGGGGTGTTTTATAAAAGAAAATGAAGAAGGGGCAGTGGGTCTCGGCAGCTATCCTATGGTACACGGTGGATTCGGAAATGCAGTGGCGTTATTGAAAAATGAATGAGGCTCTATATTCGGATGATCGACACCAATGGGGAGAAAAATAGAATAGAAAAATTTCCGGGCATCCACCGATGAGACAAAAATGAAGGAGAACAGAGCTGCCGAACGAGAAGGCAGTGCTAGGATTTTTTGAAGAAAGGAAACCTTAGCTTGAGGATGAAAACGGCAGATATGAAGGGACTTCTGTAAAGTGGAACCGGCTAGAAGATATTTTGGAGTGAGAATGCCGACCCCAAGGAGGTAGCTGCTGTCCTCCCTCCCTTTTAGGATGAAAATGACCTCCTTTTATAGGTTTTTAGGTTTTGAAAATTGCACATTTGTATATATCGGTAATATTTTGCACAAGTCTATCATTTTTCTTTTTGCAAAATTTTAACTAGAAGGGACTCATTAGTAAATTTATAGGTGATTTTTGGAAACCACTAATGGGCCCATCGTTTTTCCTGGCTAGTAAGTCAAACCTCTCATAGCCGTTTATTTTGTGCATTTTGTATATTTTATCCATGCCTTAATCATCATCTATTTTTCTTGATCTTAGATGGGGCCCACATTTAATGATATCCCTTAATCACTTTAACGGTTCAGATCTTCATTCGGTCGCTTACATCTCGTAGTTTTCATCCAGCATTTGAAACGTTGCAAATTCACCTCTTTTCTTGGTCAAATCTATTTTGACCATAAAAATCTCTTAAAATATCAATTGTTTGTTTAATCCAAACCGTCCATTATGTTGATTTTGCTTTAATTGACTTGAGAAAATATCATTCACTTCGTTTTGGATACACATTGCTCCTGTTTTGTCATATGGACTAGTGACTGTCACCTCCGTAGTGGGCTTGGAGCATTTGAGGCCCGTGGATCCTACACAAATTTGGGCTTGCAAACATATGGGTTAAAAATTCAAAAGTGAATTCACAAAAACCTTAAATGGGTGTGCCCAATAGTAGTAAACCCATTTGAAAATTTAATTTTCATATTTAAATGAGGTGTCAACAGGTATCTTTCTAAAAATTATGTTTCCTCAAAATTATTTATTTCGTATAACCTTTTTAAAGATTTAATAGTTATATATTCACTCTTAAAAAAATATTAAAATTTTAAAACACATAAGTTTCTCATTGAAGGTACTTTTAACATCACACATAAATGAGAAATATAACCACAGGCACATGGAGATGAGTGAAATTAGAAAATTTCTCTTAAATATTAAAAAATAATTCATTTTATGCAGTTATTTTTTTTACATTTTTGAAACTACGGGTCCAACTTATTAAATTTTTGTGATTTTTCAATATCTGAAAAGATTTTTGGAATTTCAAAAAGAAATATTTTTATGGTGTATCTAGATTATTTTACCTACAACTATTATTTTTAAAACCTGTGAAAAATAAAAGCATATATTAAAAATTTATAAATTTTCTATTTGTAAATTAAATACACTTGGCTCCATATTTACGTAGAGAAAGACATCTACACATGCCGGAGATAGCAAGAGCTCCTCTTAACAAGGGCTAACACGATCATAACTTAGATTTATTAACGATGCCAAAAGTGATATTTATATTTATTCAATTTTAACAATTTAACAATTTATAAGATATAATTTTCAATTAAAATGACTTTTGTCATTTCGACAAGTCCTCTTATTTTCAACTTTGCTTTCCAAATCTCACGTTGTTAGTAGCGTGAGATATAGATATGGTCTTTCAATGAGGAACTGCTTTATTGACGCTTCTTCTTCCACTTCTACTGATTCTGCTCCTCACTAACATCTTCCTTATCTTCTTCTTCTTCTTCTTCTTCTCCTTCAGTTTTCCCAGCACTACCATGAAACCGAAGTCTCAGTCGACCATCAGACCTTGTGGCTTGAAACGTAGAGCGGGAAGGACGAATCGGAACTTCCCTAATAACCAACCTGCCATCTTCTCGTTGATACTGATGACGGACACGATTCGTGCCTGTCAGTGTCGTCAAGGGTGGCGGGAACTCATGCTTTTGTTGCTTCTTCCCAGGACGCTGGCTTGATGAACTGGCGGGAAGGGAAGATGAAGGAAAGCTCTCATCAAACACATCGACACTGCCAGTTTCGGAGCCCAGATTCTCGGTACACTGCTCAAGGTTCAAGCGGACTGGACGTCGAGTTGGGACGGAAGGAGGATCGGATAAGCCATCATTTCTGATTTCCGTAGCTGGGTCAGTGGAGCTGACTCCAAAAGAGTAGGAGTCGGCTTGAGGGTCATGAGTTTCTTGCACTGGAGGGGTACTGCCCCTGCGATTCCCACGTCTAGAGCCCATTTTCTGCGGAATCAAGTGATGCCAACACGGTATTAGTGCTCATTTTTTTACAAACCGAAGATGGAAGAATGATCGTTTAGGTTGTGCAAGTCAGGATTATGGAACTAGCCACTGGAAACAAAGAGTAGATTTTACTTGTGAAAGAAAAATAACAAGTAGAATCAGCTAGAAATTGTGAGATAGGATGAAGAACTTTAATATCGATTTCTACGAAACGATCTAAAACCGTTTATTTCTTGAGCCAATATTTTATTATGAAATGTTGCATCTTAATCTACGTGTAATCAAAATCCATATTTATTGAAATACCAACTGCCAATACTCAGACTTATGCCCGTTTACAACTAAAGCCAATATTTTATTATAAAATGTTGAATCTTAATCTACGTGTAATCAAAATCCATATTTATTAAAATACCAACTGCCAATGCTCAGACTTATGCCCGTTTACAACTAAATGAAAATGGGCAATGATTCAACACATAAGTGTTAAAACCTCAATACATACATATAGGTGATTTAAGCTTCTTTTCAATTTCTTCTTTTTATTATGCCACATCTATTTATTTTATATTCAAAAATTTGTCGTTTCCAGGTTTTTATTTTTTCGATCAAAACCATTGATTTTTGAATTATGAAAAAATATGTAGAAATTTAAAATGTTAAAGTTTGTACATAAAAAGATTATGTATGACCCGAGAGCTCACACAAAAAGGAAAAATAAAAAGAACTAACATCACCTATATGTATTGAGATCTATTGAATCATTAATCAACAAAAATGTGGTTGAAAAAGTTTATGATATTCACCCACATTTTTCCTCACTAATAGTGGTAGCAACTAGTATGCCGAATAGCGAACATGGGCATAGGCCAATTGATGAGTTTTTGACCTTGTGTCTAGGTGTATGATTTGGCTTCGATCTATGCTAAGGAAGCTTTATATCACCCGTTTAAAAGATAAATCAGATATAAATTATAACAAAAAGCAGATTGTAAAATGAAGTCATAAAAAAAACTTGGTTGCCTATTTTAATTACGGCTAACCAACCACTTGGCTACTAATTATCGTTTGAAATACACTAAAAGACTATTTTTGAGTGCTCGAAATATTTTTTCGATTTCTATTAATGACGGCTAAGACTGAATTTTCTCAAAAATGTGGGAAATTTAATTATGCAATCAGTGAAAGTCTAAATGCTGAGATTGAAATCATCATTTTAATGCAAGGGTTGGATCAATTAATCAAATCAAAATATTCTAAGCGACCTACTTGTCAAGTTGTGTATTTTTCGATTACTTTGTTGGCTTCTTTTTCTCCCTACCTACATAAGCGGACTATACTTTTAATTTTTTTTCCTTGTTGGTTGACTTCCATTTCTAATAAAAACTTTCTTTGTACTGGCAAAAAATTATTGAATTTGTTAACCGTCAATAGGAATAGAATGATGATTTAATAAATTGTAATTATAAGAATACTAATTTTTTTCAATTTCGATAATTGCATTCTCTTCACACGTAATTTTGCTTGAAAGTCTTTAGAGTTGTGTTTTGTGGCAAAGGGAATGGATAAAAGAGAATAAAAAATGAAAAAAATATGAAGAAAGAGAAGAAAATATTTAATGGATTTAGTAAAATAATGAATAAAAATAAAATAAATAAAGATGTACTAGATATGCTTTCAGATAAAAAAGATGAAAATAATCACGTAAAACAGGGAAAATTTAAACAATTATGCAATAAAGACTAAACCTATCTAAAGGTATGGTAGGACTAAAAATTGCCACCCTCATTGACTCATTCCCAAAGGCATGGATAATCTATTGTTATCAACATATTTACAAAAATATTAGTATTGATAAAACATTCAACTAAGCCTATAAACATTAAATTTTTATATACGGTGCTACTATAACTTTCCCAAATATGTTTCTCCTGCCACTGGGATGTCATTGGTTATACTTCATTGGTTATACTTCTCTAGAACATGTTCTGACCTTTTTTCAAGTCCAGATTTCCTTGCACAAATCTTTCTTTTCTGATTTTTATTTTAGAATTATTTCATCATCTAGGTAGTAAATAATAGTTAGAAATAGTTAATAGAGATATGAAATATATACTAGTCCTAACTAGTGAAAGGGTGCACTACGATTCACGTAGCTCAAGTAGATATGAAAAAAGACGTATAATGGCGACGCAAAAAGGCTAAGCGACACTGAGAAATATAATGTTTATAATTATGCACGGAGGACTTACTTTTCCAGAGATACATAAGTTATGGAAATCGTGGCAACGAGAAAAGCGATAAAAGCATGTAACTAATTAAAAAATAAGATTCTTAGATAAAACAAAATGGAAGTGATTTAAAAGCATGCATACCTTAATTAATCTCTTTGGCACCAAATTAATAATCCAAAGCTCTTCTCTCAAACTGATCGCTTCTTAATTCCATGAAAACGTGTAGCAGGACAGGTATATATATTAGCCTGTTGCAACACCCACTAATATAAATAGAAGAATTACGGTGGAGAGAATGGGAAATGAAATCACTCTCATTTCTATTTGCCTTCCTCTGCAAATCTTTTCATGCATTCTTCTAACTGCAGTTCAGGGAAGAATAGAAAATCTAGCCAGCTTAGAACGATCGTAATCTCTATTTCGTTACTCTGCATGTTAATCCAAGCCGTCCATCCTGATTATTAGGCCATAAATTGCCATAGTTTATTGACTTTTAAAAAGAAAGCTTGCATATGTATTAGGATGATCGTGCTCTTGACACAGCCAACGTGCATTGATAATATTCCGCCTTCTATTTATGGTCGACGTTTCGAAATATATGTTGTTATTTATATGTCGAGATTCTTGAGTAATTAATAGCAAGAAAATAAAAGAAGCATTATACTGAAATCTGCATAAATTTTTTTCTTTTTTGTTCTATTGTATGATATTCTAACGAATTTAACGTGTCTAAAATTATTCACTCCTTTTTTGACTAAAATTTTATAATCGCAGGGTTCGTTTTTGTTGACTGTTAAAAAATTGTCGCTATAAATCATTTGTGTAGACATTTTAATACTATCACTATAACTAGACATATGGCTGCAGGTTTTAAAACCATCATAATAGTTGGTAACAATTATTTATAGTTGTCACTGTTGCAATAATCTATTGACGACAAAGCTTGAAAAGGGTTATCAAAGAATCAATTAATAACTATAGGTTATTAAAGCTTTTAAAAATTTTGAAATACATTATTAGTTAAGTTAAAATGATTGAAGTAACCTAGCTCAGTTGGTCAGGGACAATGTTCCTCAACCTCACCATGGGCATTCAAACCATGGTGTCGTGACTCCTGTCCATAGTATAGAAAAGATAATGGCGGCAGCAGGTCTACCTGGTTTTTCATGTAAGTGTCCACCGAATAAGATAAATAGGGATATTGTTAGAAGTTTTGTTACGAATATTTAAAGACTTGATTATAACATAAGTTGAGATAATTGCAAAAAAAAAATGCATACCCAGAAAAAAATGAACGGAGTAACTCAAAATAAGAAATAAAGGGAGTAAGTTTATGCTAAAAATAAAACATAAATATTTGGTAAAACATAAATAAAAGTAAAAAAAATAAAACCTAACTATTTGGTAAAATAAAAAGTTTACTAATGAAATAATATAAGTTAAATTTTGTGCTATATTTGTTAACTTTATATTTACCTGCTTAATGACCCAAGAATTATGACATTAGCTGAAATAAAATTCAATTTATTTTATTTTTACATTAAAAATCTTTTAACCTCATTACATGATACCTTTACTTATAAAGTTGAGTCCAAAATTAAATTTCAATAAAAAAGTTCAAAATTAAATTTAATCAATTACTTCGAAGTTCAAATAAGCTACAACACGTATACAATTTTGATTAATTATATTTACGCTAGCTGAAAAATAAAATATTAGCATTATCCTAATAATTTTTATTTTATAATAGTTGTGCATATGATTTTGAAGATGTTCTACTATTGGGAGCCTACTATGTATTGTAAGTAAGTTTATATAACCTGTTTTTTGTTTTTACATATAAATATATAAATACGTTAAATTATTATAAAATATGTACTATAAAAGAGAGATTGATAAGTTCGGCTTTGCTCCTTGTCTCTTGTATGGAATTCTTTTTATTTACAGTATCTTGATGTTTGATAAAAATTCATTTGATCTCATTATATTTTGCATCATTTATATTATCATGAAAATTACTTTATTTTTTATAGATTTGCTATGTATGATCCTCATCTACAATTACATAGAATTAATACAATAAAAGTGTTCTACTTTTATGTAACTGGATCACATAGAAGAAATTCCATGTAGTCGTTTCAATTTTTAAGAAGTTGATGGTTAATGCAAAATTCGATCCAATTATTGTATTTAATATTGTTTATTTATCTAGAAGACCAAGTTTTATTCAAATGAAATATGTGAATGAGCCACATCTGCTTACCAATAAATATCTTTCTGTATATATTAAGAAGAATGGTCAGATCGATTCACACATATAGTAGTAATAATACTCAGAATCATTTATCCACATATAATGATATATTCGATGGTTTAGATGTTGAAAATGACTATTTTAAAATTGATATTTAGTATTAAACCATTTTATTACATTGATTTTACATATTTGTAGATGAAGCCCATCCACAATGAGACAAAATAAATGAAAGAGCTTCTATGATAACATAAATAATGCTAAATACAATAGATGGAGAGAATTTTTACCAACCATCAAGATATTAAAAATGAATTGTGTTATATAGAAGAAGAACTTTATAGAAGTATAGCTAATAATAAAAATAGTTTAGTATGTCACACATTGGATGCACAAGTAGCTAATACGGGTATGTATAGAGTAGTATTAGTGGGAAGTCTAGAATTCAAATGTTGAGTTGGGCAATGGCCTCATCACCCCACTCTAGGAGTACACCTCTATCAGTTGCCTTGTAACTCAAGGCAGATGACACGATAAAAAATAGTTTAATGCTAAATAGTAATTTTAACGATGTATTTTCAAGGCTATCAAGAATATCATTACTTTGTGGATAAATGATTTTATAAAGTAGTGTCATATTCCAATGTATATGTAAAATAGATGTAAGTGGTTTTATAATTTACCAAAAAATGTATATTTTAGGAAATCTAGCTAATACATATAGTTGATTTGGACAAATAAATACAATTAATGGAGTAAATGGGGTAACATAGAATCACTTCTGGACTACATATTGGGCTTTGCTTTTATGAAATACTTTTTTCTATTGGTTAAAATTAACATAAACTAATAAGATGCCCTAATTCTAACACCTAATGCCCATCAAGTGGCAGGCGCGGGTCCGACCCGCCTTATGTGCAGGTGAACTATGTTTTAGTCCCCCCTTGAGAATAGGGGTATTTATGGATGTCCTCCTTAAATGTTTGAGTATCTAGAGAAAAATTCCTCCTTGGGGTGAGGGTTGTGAAGGTGACATATTATAATATTAGTTGTCACAATGTATAAATACCAATAAAATAAAAAATTCCAATAAACAAAGCTTTTGTTTTGTTGAAGTAAATAAACCGGTCTCTTGTATAGGCATTGCTTTCGAAAACCTATTTCAACAAGGATTTATTTAGTCCATTCTTTATAGTCGAAGTGACAACTTTGTATTTAGCAAGTGCGGATTTTTATGGTAGGTTTGGTTGTCCCTTAGTTTCATTCCCATGGATTTTTATATGATTGTTTTCATATTTTTTTCTTATGAAAGTTCATGATATTTGAACCCAAGCTTTATTTGTAAGATAGGAATGTTGAGTGTGTTTGTTCCCTGACTATGACCAATTCGTCCCTAGTTTCCGTGATGATCTTTGGGGAAGCTTGGTCTTTGAGGACATCTATTGTGGAGCTACACTAGTACCTGCCTTTTTACTTAGAAATTCAAGAATTAAGTGTGCTTCTAGTCTTTTGTGCTTCGTTCATGCACTTTCAGAGAGGCAGAACTCAGATCACTTAAATCTACTTTAGTTTCCTTCTTTACCGCTTTTTGAGATGAGGAAGCCCAGGAAATTTCCCTTGTGGGTTTAATTTAATTAGTTACCCCTTAGTGCCTAGATATTTATATTTTAGTCCCTGGGTTTCCTTTTTGTCTTTGGGGGAGCTAGAATCTAGATAACTTAGACTTTTCTAGAGTTTGTATTTACCCTTGGCTAGGGAGCTCAAAAATATGACTTATGGGTTTCTTCTTCGTCTTTGAGGTGCTAGAACCTAAATAGACCTTCAAAAGTTCGCATCTACGCCAAACCTAGAATAAAAAATTTTCACGGTTAAAAACTCTAGATGTGAACTTAAGTGAATCCTCTAGATTTTTTTTGTTACTTATGTCATATGAGTCATAGCTCCTTTGAGCGTACCATCGATATATGCAGTAAGTATTTGAAGGAAGTGCCTCTCCTTGGTGTGGAGAGGCTAAGTTCCCCCTTTATTAGTGAGGGCATGGAATTTGCAATTATGTCTCTTGATATATCTTACAACTATTAATATTTCAAGCTTGCTTAACGAGGATTGTATATTTCATGGTTCATATGCTTCCACGAGACAATGGTGTGGCTCTCTTTTTAGGGCTAATCTTTATGTGGCATGACAACCCATTTATTAATATCTTCATGAAAATTTTTGTAAATCGCGCTTCTTTACTTATATTTTTATAAAATCTCTTATTATATCTAACTGGAGATTATGAAACCCCCTCTCGAACAGTCTCTCTAATTTCTCGTAAGTGCATCACATCATAATCATTTTCGAAAATATACAAGAGTATTTCTATGAAACCCTCTAATTTTCGGATGATATTCCATTTAAAAATTTTGAGATTTGACATTTGCATAAATTTGGATGTTTTCGCATTTGCTAGTTAGTATGGGTCGGTTTTTAATATGTGGAAGAATTAAGAAAAATTTGCAATTTATATAAAAGTGGAACGTTGGATGTGAATAATGTTGAACATTAAATGTAAATTGGAGAGTATATGGATTATATTGTTTGCTAGTCGAAATTATTAGCTAGCTCTCAAAGTGGGCTTAAGTATTATATTAATCCAATTTGAAATAAGGAATTATAGTACTTTAAGTATTAAGGTCTTATGATTAGGGAAGAGGTTAAAAGTTGAAGTGTGAGCTAATGGATAATCTTGAATTGAAAATTAAAGTGAGCGTATAGCAAGGCAGAGTATCTTTGGGAGATCTTTTAGAAATAGTTATTAGCTAGGAATTAAAGAGACGTCCCTACGTCCCCAGGTGGGGAGAGATAAATCTTAAAATATAATATATAATTTTGTGCTAATAAATGTTTTAAGAAAATATTTGGCAAGCTAGAAATATTAACGGAGATATATATGAAGTAAATATATACAATGTGTTAGCACATTTGAAAAAAAGAAATAAAAAATGGGGTCTACAAGAAGAAAATGTTATAAAGGGATAGATTTTAGGGTAGTGCAAAGAAAAATTTACATTTAATGTAGAATACTAAAGGCGTGATTTTATTGGAAGTGGAAGCCATGTGATGTTGTAATGTTTAGTTAATGCTAAGTATAAAAAGAAGAGAAATCGATAGAATTCAATTGAATTGAAATCATAACCTCCCATTAATTACTCATGTATCAAGAGGGAATCCAATTTCTAATCTAAGATGGGGTTAAATGAGAGAAATCTCAATTTTGGCGTTACGAAATGGAAAAATGTGATGGTGAACGTAAGGGAAATTTACATTCATTATGTAAAAATATGGTGGGCTCACGTTTCATAGTTTGACCTCTGCTATTATTGTTATATTTTACTCTTCTAATAGTAGTACAGATAAGTAAAAATTAAATTAGTAGATAATAGTATTTAACTAGCTGATGGGGGAGGACGTCACTTGGGGGGACAATTAGAATTGTCCGAAGTATCATGCAAAGAAAAGAAGAGTTAGTGGGCGGAGAGATTGTGAACTATGGTACGCTTATTTTTCATCATCATTTTGATTTGAATGTGAATACGGGAAGTTATTCAAATATACACATTATTTAGTAATAGTTAATACATAATATCTACTATATATGTCAATATATGAACCAAATGCTGATTATGGTGGACCGGGCATTCATGGAGGATGTCTCTTGCGGGGACCATTAAAATTGTCAGACGCATCATGCAAAGAAAAGGAAAGTTCGAGGGCAAAGGGATATTGAATTAAAGTATGCTTATTTCGCTTCAACATTTTGATTTGTATGTAGATATGGAAGTTATTCAAATATACGCATTATTTAGTAACAGTCGATACATAATATCTGCTATATATATGTCAATATTATTTAGTAATAGTTAATACATAATATCTGCTATATATATGTGTCAATATATAAACAGGATGCAGATGGTGGTGGACCGGGCATTCATTTTAATATGTTAATATGCCATATCTATATTTTTACAAAGGTATATTAATGCCAATAAAATGGAACGTCTCTTTATTCTGTATATTATATATTACTATGAAAAACAAATGATAATTATCTGGACCGTCAGAATATATGATAGACTATAATTATATATTTTTTAATATATAACAAAATGCATGGGAGGTCGGTTAAATGACAATAATAAAGTGTAAGTAAGAAGAATTGGGAATGGTCTTTATGAATCTATTTGGGACATATGACTTTGCATAAACTTGATGGAATTTATTTAATATAAAAAATTAGCATTTTACTATTTAAAGTTAAATTTTTGTGGTTGATTTTTATTATTAAATCTTGTCAAATTGAAGAGGTAGTCAGATATTTGTAGACATCGAAGAATTTAATGGAATTGGAGTTTCTTTTTTTATCTAATATTAAAATCTTCTAATCATTTTGGATAGAGTGAATGTAATTATATTCTATGGAAAGAGTTCACAAAAGGTTTAGTTGGCCACAGATTAATTATATGGTTGTGTATTTTGGTAAAACTTAAATATATTAAATATATAAATTTTATTAATGAATTTTATATGTTGTCAAGATAAAGGATTCGAGAGTTCAAATTTAAATGTTGAGTTCTAAGAAAGAAAAGTTTGATATGCAGCTTTTAGGTAAGTAGGACTTTGTTTTGAAATGAAAAATTATTTTGTGTATTTTTTGAGAATGTATGTGTAGGATGCTGATAATTTATTTTTTCTTAAAATGATTAAACTTGATTGAGAGATTAATTTATCGTGGTGTTGAATTTGAAACTTGGAGCATGCTAGAGTTATATTTTGACATATCGATGTGTGCATTGGGTGCGACTATTATCATAAGTCATGGCTAAAGATGTTGAGTGAGAAGTGTTGTTCGAGATCACCATTGACAATTGGTGACATACCGCCAATTGGAGACCGGAGTATCATTTAGCCATTAATAGCTATAGGCCATGACGAATTGCCAAGCTATTGTGATGTAATATTTGGAGCCGTGAATGTGTCTAGCTATTAATTATGGTGCGATATTTAGAGTCGTGAATGTGTCTAGCTATTTGTTATGATCAAATTGTATTTGGAGTCGTGGATATGCCCGACCATTTATTGTGATAGTGTATTTGAAGCCATGAACGCGGCTAGCTATTTGTTGGCATTTATTGTTATATCAGTATATAGAGACCGGTACTTGGACCTGAGTGTCTTAGCTGAGCCATAGGCATAAGTTTGTGGCAGGGTCATGGATGTATGGAGGTCATGACAGGATATCGATACATTTCCTTGTCATTTGATTTGGTAATGTGTTTCCTGCATTTGATTGTCTCGTGCTTAGCACTGATGTAAGGCGGGGTAGGATATCGAGCCTCCCTATTAGATTTAACTTATGTAATGGGAAAATCATATGTACGGTATACTATTGGAATGCTTGATCACGAGCATGTATATAGTACTAATTTGAATATGATTTATGATTTATTGAAAAATATGCATATTTTTTAACACTCAGTTTTTTTATTTACATTTTGGTTCTACTTACTATGTTTGCCCGGACTCACTCCAATTTTTTTATTTTTTTAGTAACAAGAAAAGCAAATGCGGCTGAATATTACTGGTCTCAACAAGTTAATGAAAGTTAGGTTAAATAGTTATTTAATTTATGTTCTTTTGATGGGCCAAACTGTAGCACGTGGTTTTTAGCGCGCTACGATGGGCCGACGAATGGGCCTAAAAAGTGTAAGGTAGGCTCATTGAATATGTATAACCGTGGACTAAAATGTGAAAATAAAATATGCATACACCAGAGAAGAAAAATAAGTATGAGATGCAAGTTAGCGAGTTAGCGGGTTAGACGTGATGCAAGTTAGGTGCAGAAATTAAACGTGCAAAAATAAAAATATAAACTGTGTAGAAAAGGGGTTCAAGATCAGAAATGGAAAAAATATAAAAGGTGTAGAAAAGGGGTTAGTCCGTATATAATAAGGCACCGAAATACAGAGATTTTCTGGATGAACTCACAACTAGAAAAAAAAATCAACTTTATATTTCTAGTACATCAGTCCTAGGAGTGCGAAAAATTAATATATATATATATATATATATTTTTTTTTTATGTAAAAGCTCAGGAGGGTGGGGGCGGGAATTTAATCCCTAGGCTTTTTTTTTTTAGGCCCTAACTCAATCTGAAAGTTAGATGTGGGTAGTTGCTCTGGTCGCGCAAAATAAAATATTTTTTTTAATGATGGTTGGATTTTGTGCTTTTTTTTTGTTTATAAAAACGGAAAAATGATAGAGAAGAAAATGGACGTGCTGTAGCTTCTTTGGAAAACGATAAAACGAAAAAAGAAAAATGGGAGTGGCGGTAATGCTGGAGAAAAAAGGAACGGGCTGGAGTTCAGTTTTTTTTTTTAAAAAAAAAAGAAACGAAAAAATGAAAGAAAGGGAAGGGAAAGGACGTGCTGGTGAGGTGTTTGTTTGTTTTTTTTTAATAAACGAAAAATGGAATAGGAGAAGAATAGATGTGCTGCCATGCTGGAACTTGCTTTTGATTGTTTTGTATAAATGAAAAATGAAAAAGGAGAAGAATAGATGTGCTGCCGTGCTGGAACTTGCTTTTGATTTTTTTTTTTTTTTGAAAAAACGAAGAAATGAAAGAAAGGGAAGGAAAGGATGAATTGGAGATTTGTTGTGTTTTTTTAAAAAAAAAACGAAAAAAATGGAAAGGAAGATAGAGGACGCGCTGGTGGGTGTTTTGGGTTTTTTTGATTTTTAAAACAAATAAAACGTGCTGGAGATTTGTTTTCTGGATCCTTTATATATATTTTTTTAAAAAATGAAAAAAAAAGAGAAAGGACGCGCTGGGGCTTTGTTTTTGGAAATCGAAAAATCGAAAAAAATAAAAATAATAAAAAATAAGAGAGAGGTGGTGAATGTTGGAGAAGAAAAGAACGGGCTGGTGGTTTTTTTTTTTTTTTGCTTTCTTTTGATTTTTTTTTTGTTTTGAAAAAATGAAAAGAGAACGTGCTCTATCTCTTTTTGAAAAAGATGAAGAAGAAAAAAACGTGCTGAAGGTGTTGATTTCTTTTGATTTTTTTTTTTAGAGAATAAAAAAAAAAAGAAGAACGATGATCTGAACGGGAAAAGAAAAAAAATGTGCCGTATATATTTTTTTTAAAGAGATTTGATGGTGGCGTGCAATCCTTTGATGTATATTATATATTCTTTATAAGGATGGATGATGCAGAAGAAGAAAATGGATGCGTGACCTGGTGTTCGTTTCCCTCTTTCCGTTTTTTTTTTTTTTGGAAAAATAAACAGGTGGAGTAAAATGAACAAGATGGGTCTCAAATAGGCTTAGAAGAAGAGGGAAGAACGGCTGATTTTTGGGAGGCTTTTTTCCCGTCTGAGTGTGGTTTCTTGCCTGCTGGAAAAGGGGCAATCAATGCAAGAATTTCTGAAAGGGAAAAAAAAGAAGAACTCTGCTCGGTGGTTTACAACGGCAGCAGCTGATGCAAAAATATGGCTTCGACCATTTTCTTTTCAGTGGAGAATGGCTACGGGGAAGATGAAAGGAGGCAAATAAATTAGAAAAGAGAAGGGGGTGCTCGGATAGGAAGGCGGCTGCTGTTCAAAAGTTAGGGATGAGAACAAATTTTCGGAAGAAGAAGAATGGGAAGCAGAGGGGGTGTTTTATAAAAGAAAATGAAGAAGGGGCAGTGGGTCTCGGCAGCTATCCTATGGTACACGGTGGATTCGGAAATGCAGTGGCGTTATTGAAAAATGAATGAGGCTCTATATTCGGATGATCGACACCAATGGGGAGAAAAATAGAATAGAAAAATTTCCGGGCATCCACCGATGAGACAAAAATGAAGGAGAACAGAGCTGCCGAACGAGAAGGCAGTGCTAGGATTTTTTGAAGAAAGGAAACCTTAGCTTGAGGATGAAAACGGCAGATATGAAGGGACTTCTGTAAAGTGGAACCGGCTAGAAGATATTTTGGAGTGAGAATGCCGACCCCAAGGAGGTAGCTGCTGTCCTCCTTCCCTTTTAGGATGAAAATGACCTCCTTTTATAGGTTTTTAGGTTTTGAAAATTGCACATTTGTATATATTGGTAATATTTTGCACAAGTCTATCATTTTTCTTTTTGCAAAATTTTAACTAGAAGGGACTCATTAGTAAATTTATAGGTGATTTTTGGAAACCACTAATGGGCCCATCGTTTTTCCTGGCTAGTAAGTCAAACCTCTCATAGCCGTTTATTTTGTGCATTTTGTATATTTTATCCATGCCTTAATCATCATCTATTTTTCTTGATCTTAGATGGGGCCCACATTTAATGATATCCCTTAATCACTTTAACGGTTCAGATCTTCATTCGGTCGCTTACATCTCGTAGTTTTCATCCAGCATTTGAAACGTTGCAAATTCACCTCTTTTCTTGGTCAAATCTATTTTGACCATAAAAATCTCTTAAAATATCAATTGTTTGTTTAATCCAAACCGTCCATTATGTTGATTTTGCTTCAATTGACTTGAGAAAATATCATTCACTTCGTTTTGGATACACATTGCTCCTGTTTTGTCATATGGACTAGTGACTGTCACCTCCGTAGTGGGCTTGGAGCATTTGAGGCCCGTGGATCCTACACAAATTTGGGCTTGCAAACATATGGGTTAAAAATTCAAAAGTGAATTCACAAAAACCTTAAATGGGTGTGCCCAATAGTAGTAAACCCATTTGAAAATTTAATTTTCATATTTAAATGAGGTGTCAACAGGTATCTTTCTAAAAATTATGTTTCCTCAAAATTATTTATTTCGTATAACCTTTTTAAAGATTTAATAGTTATATATTCACTCTTAAAAAAATATTAAAATTTTAAAACACATAAGTTTCTCATTGAAGGTACTTTTAACATCACACATAAATGAGAAATATAACCACAGGCACATGGAGATGAGTGAAATTAGAAAATTTCTCTTAAATATTAAAAAATAATTCATTTTATGCAGTTATTTTTTTTACATTTTTGAAACTACGGGTCCAACTTATTAAATTTTTGTGATTTTTCAATATCTGAAAAGATTTTTGGAATTTCAAAAAGAAATATTTTTATGGTGTATCTAGATTATTTTACCTACAACTATTATTTTTAAAACCTGTGAAAAATAAACGCATATATTAAAAATTTATAAATTTTCTATTTGTAAATTAAATACACTTGGCTCCATATTTACGTAGAGAAAGACATCTACACATGCCGGAGATAGCAAGAGCTCCTCTTAACAAGGGCTAACACGATCATAACTTAGATTTATTAACGATGCCAAAAGTGATATTTATATTTATTCAATTTTAACAATTTAACAATTTATAAGATATAATTTTCAATTAAAATGACTTTTGTCATTTCGACAAGTCCTCTTATTTTCAACTTTGCTTTCCAAATCTCACGTTGTTAGTAGCGTGAGATATAGATATGGTCTTTCAATGAGGAACTGCTTTATTGACGCTTCTTCTTCCACTTCTACTGATTCTGCTCCTCACTAACATCTTCCTTATCTTCTTCTTCTTCTTCTTCTTCTCCTTCAGTTTTCCCAGCACTACCATGAAACCGAAGTCTCAGTCGACCATCAGACCTTGTGGCTTGAAACGTAGAGCGGGAAGGACGAATCGGAACTTCCCTAATAACCAACCTGCCATCTTCTCGTTGATACTGATGACGGACACGATTCGTGCCTGTCAGTGTCGTCAAGGGTGGCGGGAACTCATGCTTTTGTTGCTTCTTCCCAGGACGCTGGCTTGATGAACTGGCGGGAAGGGAAGATGAAGGAAAGCTCTCATCAAACACATCGACACTGCCAGTTTCGGAGCCCAGATTCTCGGTACACTGCTCAAGGTTCAAGCGGACTGGACGTCGAGTTGGGACGGAAGGAGGATCGGATAAGCCATCATTTCTGATTTCCGTAGCTGGGTCAGTGGAGCTGACTCCAAAAGAGTAGGAGTCGGCTTGAGGGTCATGAGTTTCTTGCACTGGAGGGGTACTGCCCCTGCGATTCCCACGTCTAGAGCCCATTTTCTGCGGAATCAAGTGATGCCAACACGGTATTAGTGCTCATTTTTTTACAAACCGAAGATGGAAGAATGATCGTTTAGGTTGTGCAAGTCAGGATTATGGAACTAGCCACTGGAAACAAAGAGTAGATTTTACTTGTGAAAGAAAAATAACAAGTAGAATCAGCTAGAAATTGTGAGATAGGATGAAGAACTTTAATATCGATTTCTACGAAACGATCTAAAACCGTTTATTTCTTGAGCCAATATTTTATTATGAAATGTTGCATCTTAATCTACGTGTAATCAAAATCCATATTTATTGAAATACCAACTGCCAATACTCAGACTTATGCCCGTTTACAACTAAAGCCAATATTTTATTATAAAATGTTGAATCTTAATCTACGTGTAATCAAAATCCATATTTATTAAAATACCAACTGCCAATGCTCAGACTTATGCCCGTTTACAACTAAATGAAAATGGGCAATGATTCAACACATAAGTGTTAAAACCTCAATACATACATATAGGTGATTTAAGCTTCTTTTCAATTTCTTCTTTTTATTATGCCACATCTATTTATTTTATATTCAAAAATTTGTCGTTTCCAGGTTTTTATTTTTTCGATCAAAACCATTGATTTTTGAATTATGAAAAAATATGTAGAAATTTAAAATGTTAAAGTTTGTACATAAAAAGATTATGTATGACCCGAGAGCTCACACAAAAAGGAAAAATAAAAAGAACTAACATCACCTATATGTATTGAGATCTATTGAATCATTAATCAACAAAAATGTGGTTGAAAAAGTTTATGATATTCACCCACATTTTTCCTCACTAATAGTGGTAGCAACTAGTATGCCGAATAGCGAACATGGGCATAGGCCAATTGATGAGTTTTTGACCTTGTGTCTAGGTGTATGATTTGGCTTCGATCTATGCTAAGGAAGCTTTATATCACCCGTTTAAAAGATAAATCAGATATAAATTATAACAAAAAGCAGATTGTAAAATGAAGTCATAAAAAAAACTTGGTTGCCTATTTTAATTACGGCTAACCAACCACTTGGCTACTAATTATCGTTTGAAATACACTAAAAGACTATTTTTGAGTGCTCGAAATATTTTTTCGATTTCTATTAATGACGGCTAAGACTGAATTTTCTCAAAAATGTGGGAAATTTAATTATGCAATCAGTGAAAGTCTAAATGCTGAGATTGAAATCATCATTTTAATGCAAGGGTTGGATCAATTAATCAAATCAAAATATTCTACGCGACCTACTTGTCAAGTTGTGTATTTTTCGATTACTTTGTTGGCTTCTTTTTCTCCCTACCTACATAAGGGGACTATACTTTTAATTTTTTTTCCTTGTTGGTTGACTTCCATTTCTAATAAAAACTTTCTTTGTACTGGCAAAAAATTATTGAATTTGTTAACCGTCAATAGGAATAGAATGATGATTTAATAAATTGTAATTATAAGAATACTAATTTTTTTCAATTTCGATAATTGCATTCTCTTCACACGTAATTTTGCTTGAAAGTCTTTAGAGTTGTGTTTTGTGGCAAAGGGAATGGATAAAAGAGAATAAAAAATGAAAAAAATATGAAGAAAGAGAAGAAAATATTTAATGGATTTAGAAAAATAATGAATAAAAATAAAATAAATAAAGATGTACTAGATATGCTTTCAGATAAAAAAGATGAAAATAATCACGTAAAACAGGGAAAATTTAAACAATTATGCAATAAAGACTAAACCTATCTAAAGGTATGGTAGGACTAAAAATTGCCACCCTCATTGACTCATTCCCAAAGGCATGGATAATCTATTGTTATCAACATATTTACAAAAATATTAGTATTGATAAAACATTCAACTAAGCCTATAAACATTAAATTTTTATATACGGTGCTACTATAACTTTCCTAAATATGTTTCTCCTGCCACTGGGATGTCATTGGTTATACTTCATTGGTTATACTTCTCTAGAACATGTTCTGACCTTTTTTCAAGTCCAGATTTCCTTGCACAAATCTTTCTTTTCTGATTTTTATTTTAGAATTATTTCATCATCTAGGTAGTAAATAATAGTTAGAAATAGTTAATAGAGATATGAAATATATACTAGTCCTAACTAGTGAGAGGGTGCACTACGATTCACGTAGCTCAAGTAGATATGAAAAAAGACGTATAATGGCGACGCAAAAAGGCTAAGCGACACTGAGAAATATAATGTTTATAATTATGCACGGAGGACTTACTTTTCCAGAGATACATAAGTTATGGAAATCGTGGCAACGAGAAAAGCGATAAAAGCATGTAACTAATTAAAAAATAAGATTCTTAGATAAAACAAAATGGAAGTGATTTAAAAGCATGCATACCTTAATTAATCTCTTTGGCACCAAATTAATAATCCAAAGCTCTTCTCTCAAACTGATCGCTTCTTAATTCCACGAAAACGTGTAGCAGGACAGGTATATATATTAGCCTGTTGCAACACCGACTAATATAAATAGAAGAATTACGGGGGAGAGAATGGGAAATGAAATCACTCTCATTTCTATTTGCCTTCCTCTGCAAATCTTGTCATGCATTCTTCTAACTGCAGTTCAGGGAAGAATAGAAAATCTAGCCAGCTTAGAACGATCGTAATCTCTATTTCGTTACTCTGCATGTTAATCCAAGCCGTCCATCCTGATTATTAGGCCATAAATTGCCATAGTTTATTGACTTTTAAAAAGAAAGCTTGCATATGTATTAGGATGATCGTGCTCTTGACACAGCCAACGTGCATTGATAATATTCCGCCTTCTATTTATGGTCGACGTTTCAAAATATATGTTGTTATTTATATGTCGAGATTCTTGAGTAATTTATAGCAAGAAAATAAAAGAAGCATTATACTGAAATCTTCATAATTTTTTTTCTTTTTTGTTCTATTGTATGATATTCTAACGAATTTAACGTGTCTAAAATTATTCACTCCTTTTTTGACTAAAATTTTATAATCGCAGGGCTCGTTTTTGTTGACTGTTAAAAAATTGTCGCTATAAATCATTTGTGTAGACATTTTAATACTATCACTATAACTAGACATATGGCTGCAGGTTTTAAAACCATCATAATAGTTGGTAACAATTATTTATAGTTGTCACTGTTGCAATAATCTATTGACGACAAAGCTTGAAAAGGGTTATCAAAGAATCAATTAATAACTATAGGTTATTAAAGCTTTTACAAATTTTGTAATACATTATTAGTTAAGTTAAAATGATTGAAGTAACCTAGCTCAGTTGGTCAGGGACGATGTTCCTCAACCTCACCATGGGCATTCAAACCATGGTGTCGTGACTCCTGTCCATAGTCTAGAAAAGATAATGGCGGCAGCAGGTCTACCTGGTATTTAATGTAAGTGTCCACCGAAAAAGATAAATAGGGATATTGTTAGAAGTTTTGTTACGAATATTTAAAGACTTGATTATAACATAAGTTGAGATAATTGCAAAAAAAAATGCATACCCAGAAAAAAATGAACGGAGTAACTCAAAATAAGAAATAAAGGGAGTAAGTTTATGCTAAAAATAAAACATAAATATTTGGTAAAACATAAATAAAAGTAAAAAAAATAAAACCTAACTATTTGGTAAAATAAAAAGTTTACTAATGAAATAATATAAGTTAAATTTTGTGCTATATTTGTTAACTTTATATTTACCTGCTTAATGACCCAAGAATTATGACATTAGCTGAAATAAAATTCAATTTATTTTATTTTTACATTAAAAATCTTTTAACCTCATTACATGATACCTTTACTTATAAAGTTGAGTCCAAAATTAAATTTCAATAAAAAAGTTCAAAATTAAATTTAATCAATTACTTTGAAGTTCAAATAAGCTACAACACGTATACGATTTTGATTAATTATATTTACGCTAGCTGAAAAATAAAATATTAGCATTATCCTAATAATTTTTATTTTATAATAGTTGTGCATATGATTTTGAAGATGTTCTACCGTTGGGAGCCTACTCTGTATTGTAAGTAAGTTTATATAACCTGTTTTTTGGTTTTACATATAAATATATAAATACGTTAAATTATTATAAAATATGTACTATAAAAGAGAGATTGATAAGTTCGGCTTTGCTCCTTGTCTCTTTTATGGAATTCTTTTTATTTCCAGTATCTTGATGTTTGATAAAAATTCATTTGATCTCATTATATTTTGCATCATTTATATTATCATGAAAATTACTTTATTTTTTATAGATTTGCTATGCATGATCCTCATCTACATTTACATAGAATTAATACAATAAAAGTGTTCTACTTTTATGTAACTGGATCACATAGAAGAAATTCCATGTAGTCGTTCCAATTTTTAAGAAGTTGATGGTTAATGCAAAATTCGATCCAATTATTGTATTTAATATTGTTTATTTATCTAGAAGACCAAGTTTTATTCAAATGAAATATGTGAATGAGCCACATCTGCTTACCAATAAATATCTTTCTGTATATATTAAGAAGAATGGTCAGATCTATTCACGCATATAGTAGTAATAATACTCAGAATCATTTATCCACATATAATGATATATTCGATGGTTTAGATGTTGAAAATGACTATTTTAAAATTGATATTTAGTATTAAACCATTTTATTACTTTGATTTTACATATTTCTAGATGAAGCCCATCCACAATGAGACTAAATAAATGAAAGAGCTTCTATGATAACATAAATAATGCTAAATACAATAGATGGAGAGAATTTTTACCAACCATCAAGATATTAAAAATGAATTGTGTTATATAGAAGAAGAACTTTATAGAAGTATAGCTAATAATAAAAATAGTTTAGTATGTCACAGATTGGATGCACAAGTAGCTAATACGGGTATGTATAGAGTAGTATTAGTGGGAAGTCTAGAATTCAAATGTTGAGTTGGGCAATGGCCTCATCACCCCACTCTAGGAGTACACCTCTATCAGTTGCCTTGTAACTCAAGGCAGATGACACGATAAAAAATAGTTTAATGCTAAATAGTAATTTTAACGATGTATTTTCAAGGCTATCAAGAATATCATTACTTTGTGGATAAATGATTTTATAAAGTAGTGTCATATTCCAATGTATATGTAAAATAGATGTAAGTGTTTTTATAATTTACCCAAAAATGTATATTTTAGGAAATCTAGCTAATACATATAGTTGATTTGGACAAATAAATACAATTAATGGAGTAAATGGGGTAACATAGAATCACTTCTGGACTACATATTGGGCTTTGCTTTTATGAAATACTTTTTTCTATTGGTTAAAATTAACATAAACTAATAAGATGCCCTAATTCTAACACCTAATGCCCATCAAGTGGCAGGCGCGGGTCCGACCCGCCTTATGTGCAGGTGAACTATGTTTCAGTCCCCCCTTGAGAATAGGGGTATTTATGGATGTCCCCCTTAAATGTTTGAGTATCTAGAGAAAAATTCCTCCATGGGGTGAGGGTTGTGAAGGTGACATATTATAATATTAGTTGTCACAATGTATAAATACCAATAAAATAAAAAATTCAAATAAACAAAGCTTTTGTTTTGTTGAAGTAAATAAACCGGTCTCCTGTATAGGCATTGCTTTCGAAAACCTATTTCAACAAGGATTTATTTAGTCCATTCTTTATAGTTGAAGTGACAACTTTGTATTTAGCAAGTGCGGATTTTTACGGATAGGTTTGGTTGTCCCTTTGTTTCATTCCCGTGGATTTTTATATGATCGTTTTCATATTTTTTTCTTATGAAAGTTCATGATATTTGAACCCAAGCTTTATTTGTAAGATAGGAATGTTGAGTGTGTTTGTTCCCTGACTATGACCAATTCGTCCCTAGTTTCCGTGATGATCTTTGGGGAAGCTTGGTCTTTGAGGACATCTATTGTGGAGCTACACTAGTACCTGCCTTTTTACTTAGAAATTCAAGAATTAAGTGTGCTTCTAGTCTTTTGTGCTTCGTTCATGCACTTTCGGAGAGGCAGAACTCAGATCACTTAAATCTACTTTAGTTTCCTTCTTTACCGCTTTTTGAGATGAGGAAGCCAAGGAAATTTCCCTTGTGGGTTTAATTTAATTAGTTACCCCTTAGTGCCTAGATATTTATATTTTAGTCCCTGGGTTTCCTTTTTGTCTTTGGGGGAGCTAGAATCTAGATAACTTAGACTTTCTAGAGTTTGTATTTACCCTTGGCTAGGGAGCTCAAAAATATGACTTATGGGTTTCTTCGTCTTTGAGGTGCTAGAACCTAAATAGACCTTCAAAAGTTCGCATCTACGCCAAACCTAGAATAAAAAAAATTTCACGGTTAAAAACTCTAGATGTGAACTTAAGTGAATCCTCTAGATTTTTTTTGTTACTTATGTCATATGAGTCATAGCTCCTTTGAGCGTACCATCGATATGTGCAGTAAGTATTTGAAGGAAGTGCCTCTCCTTGGTGTGGAGAGGCTAAGTTCCCCCTTTATTAGTGAGGGCATGGAATTTGCAATTATGTCTCTTGATATATCTTGCAACTGTTAATATTTCAAGCTTGCTTAACGAGGATTGTATATTTCATGGTTCATATGCTTCCACGAGACAATGGTGTGGCTCTCTTTTTAGGGCTAATCTTTATGTGGCATGACAACCCATTTATTAATATCTTTATGAAAATTTTTGTAAATCGCGCTTCTTTACTTATATTTTTATAAAATCTCTTATTATATCTAACTGGAGATTATGAAACCCCCTCCCGAACAATCTCTCTAATTTCTCGTAAGTGCATCACATCATAATCATTTTTGAAAATATACAAGAATATTTCTATGAAACCCTCTAATTTTCGGATGATATTCCATTTAAAAATTTTGAGATTTGACATTTGCATAAATTTGGATGTTTTCGCATTTGCAAGTTAGTATGGGTCGGTTTTTAATATGTGGAAGAATTAAGAAAAATTTGCAATTTATATAAAAGTGGAACGTTGGATGTGAATAATGTTGAACATTAAATGTAAATTGGAGAGTATATGGATTATATTGTTTGCTAGTCGAAATTATTAGCTAGCTCTCAAAGTGGGCTTAAGTATTATATTAATCCAATTTGAAATAAGGAATTATAGTACTTTAAGTATTAAGGTCCTATGATTACGGAAGAGGTTAAAAGTTGAAGTGTGAGCTAATGGATAATCTTGAATTGAAAATTAAAGTGAGCGTATAGCAAGGCAGAGTATCTTTGGGAGATCTTTTAGAAATAGTTATTAGCTAGGAATTAAAGAGACGTCCCTACGTCCCCAGGTGGGGAGAGATAAATCTTAAAATATAATATATAATTTTGTGCTAATAAATGTTTTAAGAAAATATTTGGCAAGCTAGAAATATTAACGGAGATATATATGAAGTAAATATATACAATGTGTTAGCACATTTGAAAAAAAGAAATAAAAAATGGGGTCTACAAGAAGAAAATGTTATAAAGGGATAGATTTTAGGGTAGTGCAAAGAAAAATTTACATTTAATGTAGAATACTAAAGGTGTGATTTTATTGGAAGTGGAAGCCATGTGATGTTGTAATGTTTAGTTAATGCTAAGTATAAAAAGAAGAGAAATCGATAGAATTCAATTGAATTGAAATCATAACCTCCCATTAATTACTCATGTATCAAGAGGGAATCCAATTTCTAATCTAAGATGGGGTTAAATGAGAGAAATCTCAATTTTGGCGTTACGAAATGGAAAAATGTGATGGTGAACGTAAGGGAAATTTACATTCATTATGTAAAAATATGGTGGGCTCACGTTTCATAGTTTGACCTCTGCTATTATTGTTATATTTTACTCTTCTAATAGTAGTACAGATAAGTAAAAATTAAATTAGTAGATAATAGTATTTAACTAGCTGATGGGGGAGGACGTCACTTGGGGGGACAATTAGAATTGTCCGAAGTATCATGCAAAGAAAAGAAGAGTTAGTGGGCGGAGAGATTGTGAACTATGGTACGCTTATTTTTCATCATCATTTTGATTTGAATGTGAATACGGGAAGTTATTCAAATATACACATTATTTAGTAATAGTTAATACATAATATCTACTATATATGTCAATATATGAACCAAATGCTGATTATGGTGGACCGGGCATTCATGGAGGATGTCTCTTGCGGGGACCATTAAAATTGTCAGACGCATCATGCAAAGAAAAGGAAAGTTCGAGGGCAAAGGGATATTGAATTAAAGTATGCTTATTTCGCTTCAACATTTTGATTTGTATGTAGATATGGAAGTTATTCAAATATACGCATTATTTAGTAACAGTCGATACATAATATCTGCTATATATATGTCAATATTATTTAGTAATAGTTAATACATAATGTCTGCTATATATATGTGTCAATATATAAACAGGATGCAGATGGTGGTGGACCGGGCATTCATTTTAATATGTTAATATGCCATATCTATATTTTTACAAAGGTATATTAATGCCAATAAAATGGAACGTCTCTTTATTCTGTATATTATATATTACTATGAAAAACAAATGATAATTATCTGGACCGTCAGAATATATGATAGACTATAATTATATATTTTTTAATATATAACAAAATGCATGGGAGGTCGGTTAAATGACAATAATAAAGTGTAAGTAAGAAGAATTGGGAATGGTCTTTATGAATCTATTTGGGACATATGACTTTGCATAAACTTGATGGAATTTATTTAATATAAAAAATTAGCATTTTACTATTTAAAGTTAAATTTTTGTGGTTGATTTTTATTATTAAATCTTGTCAAATTGAAGAGGTAGTCAGATATTTGTAGACATCGAAGAATTTAATGGAATTGGAGTTTCTTTTTTTATCTAATATTAAAATCTTCTAATCATTTTGGATAGAGTGAATGTAATTATATTCTATGGAAAGAGTTCACAAAAGGTTTAGTTGGCCACAGATTAATTATATGGTTGTGTATTTTGGTAAAACTTAAATATATTAAATATATAAATTTTATTAATGAATTTTATATGTTGTCAAGATAAAGGATTCGAGAGTTCAAATTTAAATGTTGAGTTCTAAGAAAGAAAAGTTTGATATGCAGCTTTTAGGTAAGTAGGACTTTGTTTTGAAATGAAAAATTATTTTGTGTATTTTTGTAGAATGTATGTGTAGGATGCTGATAATTTATTTTTTCTTAAAACGATTAAACTTGATTGAGAGATTAATTTATCGTGGTGTTGAATTTGAAACTTGGAGCATGCTAGAGTTATATTTTGACATATCGATGTGTGCATTGGGTGCGACTATTATCATAAGTCATGGCTAAAGATGTTGAGTGAGAAGTGTTGTTCGAGATCACCATTGACAATTGGTGACATACCGCCAATTGGAGACCGGGGTATGATTTAGCCATTAATAGCTATAGGCCATCACGAATTGCCAAGCTATTGTGATGTAATATTTGGAGCCGTGAATGTGTGTAGCTATTAATTATGGTGCGATATTTAGAGTCGTGAATGTGTCTAGCTATTTGTTATGATCAAATTGTATTTGGAGTCGTGGATATGCCCGACCATTTATTGTGATAGTGTATTTGAAGCCACGAACGTGTCTAGCTATTTGTTGGCATTTATTGTTATACCAGTATATAGAGACCGGTACTTGGACCTGAGTGTCTTAGCTGAGCCATAGGCATAAGTTTGTGGCAGGGTCATGGATGTATGGAGGTCATGACAGGATATCGATACACTTCCTTGTCATTTGATTTGGTAATGCGTTTCCTACATTTGATTGTCTCGTGCTTAGCACTGATGTAAGGCGGGAAAGGATATCGAGCCTCCCTATTAGATTTAACTTATGTAATGGGAAAATCATATGTACGGTATACTATTGGAATGCTTGATCACGAGCATGTATATAGTACTAATTTGAATATGATTTATGATTTATTGAAAAATATGCATATTGTTTAACACTCAGTTTTTTTTATTTACATTTTGGTTCTACTTACTAAGTTTGCCCGGACTCATTCCAATTTTTTTATTTTTTTAGTAACAAGAAAAGCAAATGCTGCTGAATATTACTGGTCTCAACAAGTTAATGGAAGTTAGGTTAAATAGTTATTTAATTTATGTTCTTTTGAAGTTAAGTATTTATATTTAGGCCATTTGAAATGATAATATTTATGTAGTAATAGTAGAAAATAGTTTTAATGCATATTGAGGCATTTGATGTAAATTTCCACAGTTATCAAAGAGTGATAGTTATTGATTTAGCATTTTCCCTCAGCTTGACCAGTCTTGGCCGCATTTAGGTAGCAACCGCCAATTGTGGGAGGCGTGGTTGACAGGGCATTACAATTCCGTCCTCACACTCTCGGCATAAAATGCGATGATAGGACTATCGGTTACATTATCATAGGTCAAGGTGCTACATGATTGATGGTCCATGTATAAACTAACTAAGATTAGAAGAGTAATATTTTAATTTTTTATGGTACTTAAAAAGACTAATTCACCTCCATTTTGGTATTTATTAAGTTATATCATGGTATTTTCTTTTATTTAAATACTATATATATTAACGCATAAAAAATTTATTGAATATAGGATATCATTATAGCGTTGGTTGAGTTAAGTACAGTATCGGCATATCATTTTCTTACTAGGTGTAGAATTTTTTAAAAATATCTTATTTATTATTATTATTATTATTAGCAATGTTATTGTTATTATTGTCATCATCATTCAATTAATGTTACATTCAAAATTCATGTTCTACTAAAATTTATCAAACGGGTGTATTTTTATTTTTTTACATTGATTGTTATGTATAAATTCAATATGTTCATTGTATTTAGAATTATCTTTTAACTCAAAGACTAACTTTCATCAAAACAAAAAAATATCATAGGTCATATAAACATATTTACGTGTAAATTATTCATGTAAGAATGAAGTAATGTTTAAAAATTCGTTACCTCTATCGATAATTTCAACTTCTAATAGTTTGAAAGTGTCTCGAATTTCAACCCAAAACCAACGCCGAAATCAATGTCAACCAAAATCTAGAATTTAATATCTGGGTTTGGGTTTGGGTTTGGGTTCACTCAAATTCGGTACAACTCGACCTGAGTTGCACCCTAGTTACACCTTTGATTTTGATAAAGTGTTTCCCGATCTCTCCGTATTGTGCAAGATTGACCACTTATACTGGGATGCAAAGATGGCAACCTTGGTTATGCAGCGGGTTGGATAACGGAGTGAGATACCGGACCTCCCAATTGGATTTGAGACCGTTATGGATGGATTGGAGAATGACATGCGTATGATGCATTGGTGTATGCTTAAGCATCAACATATATTCCATATGGATTTAAAATTGATTTGGACTTATGATTAAATCTATATTATTTCAACCCCTATGCATAATATTTACACAAGTTTTATCCGTTCACATTTATATATCTACCTACTGGGTTTGCTTGGACTTATTGTCTTTTGTTAATTTTTTTATAACAGGTATGCGAGTGGAGATCAACATGGGGTTGGCGTACCAGTTGAGGCTAGGACTTGATTAATCTAGATTTATAATTATCATTTATATTGATTTTTAAAGGGTAACTAGTGAAGATACGAAGTATGTATTACATCAATTTTATTATTTGGAACCAATTTAATTTGAACTTAATGGGATACCTACTTTATGATGGCCTATTAAATTATGCTATTGCATTTGCATATATTCTCTCATTGTTATCGATCCAGTAATTCGGTAGCGAATTTTAACTATGTCGACGGGGCGTTACAATTTATTAATTATTTAGTTCTCATGAAAGGGTCGATCTTGTTGTATACTATTTGTAGGTGATGCTTTATTGTTTGTAGATACATGTACATATGTTTGAAAATTTAAATACGGGGGTATTGTTGTCACTTTCATCATGTTAAAATTTTAAAACTTTATTTATAGATAATAATAGCTCAATTAACAATTTTACAAACAAACTAAAAATTTTCAAAAAATGAGTTTTTTGACTAGTTGAAAATTCTTCATTTTGAACTAGTCATAGAGGATCATGTCCCCAGTAAACATTACGTGCCAAGGTAAAATTACAAAATTGCCCTTCTGTTTATTGTAGCATGGTAATATTTGTATGTCACAATTCTCTTCCAATGTTTTTTTTTTTTTTTTTTTTTTTTTTTTTTGATTGGTACAATTACATATCTCAACACATATCATACTTGAAGATCTGAGACATTCTTACAAATATAAGGGATACATCTTTCTCAAAGAAGTCTGGAGACACAGCTCCACGAAAGAATAAGGAAGACACAGCTTCCAAACAACTACCTGGGAGACCACCCGCTCCCACACTACATCCATCCGGGAGACCTACTTGCTCCCACGCAAATATCTATCGAAATCCGCACGCCCGCGGATTCGAACCCTCGACCGACTGCGCGCACGCATTTCTGCGCCGCAGTCGGCCACCAACCGAGCTAGCCTCGGTTGGTTCTCTTCCAATGTTTTAGAATAACATCCATACTACCTATTTAGGTATCTTTCTAAAAATTATGTTTCTTCAAAATTATTTATTTCGTATAACCTTTTTAAAGATTTAATAGTTATATATTCACTCTTAAAAAATATTAAAATTTTAAAACACATAAGTTTCTCATTGAAGGTACTTTTAACATCACACATAAATGAGAAATATAACCACAGGCACATGGAGATGAGTGAAATTAGAAAATTTCTCTTAAATATTAAAAAATAATTCATTTTATGCAGTTATTTTTTTTACATTTTTGAAACTACGGGTCCAACTTATTAAATTTTTGTGATTTTTCAATATATGAAAAGATTTTTGGAATTTCAAAAAGAAATATTTTTATGGTGTATCTAGATTATTTTACCTACAACTATTATTTTTAAAACCTGTGAAAAATAAACTCATATATTAAAAATTTATAAATTTTCTATTTGTAAATTAAATACACTTGGCTCCATATTTACGTAGAGAAAGACATCTACACATGCCGGAGATAGCAAGAGCTCCTCTTAACAAGGGCTAACACGATCATAACTTAGATTTATTAACGATGCCAAAAGTGATATTTATATTTATTCAATTTTAACAATTTAACAATTTATAAGATATAATTTTCAATTAAAATGACTTTTGTCATTTCGACAAGTCCTCTTATTTTCAACTTTGCTTTCCAAATCTCACGTTGTTAGTAGCGTGAGATATAGATATGGTCTTTCAATGAGGAACTGCTTTATTGACGCTTCTTCTTCCACTTCTACTGATTCTGCTCCTCACTAACATCTTCCTTATCTTCTTCTTCTTCTTCTTCTTCTTCTCCTTCAGTTTTCCCAGCACTACCATGAAACCGAAGTCTCAGTCGACCATCAGACCTTGTGGCTTGAAACGTAGAGCGGGAAGGACGAATCGGAACTTCCCTAATAACCAACCTGCCATCTTCTCGTTGATACTGATGACGGACACGATTCGTGCCTGTCAGTGTCGTCAAGGGTGGCGGGAACTCATGCTTTTGTTGCTTCTTCCCAGGACGCTGGCTTGATGAACTGGCGGGAAGGGAAGATGAAGGAAAGCTCTCATCAAACACATCGACACTGCCAGTTTCGGAGCCCAGATTCTCGGTACACTGCTCAAGGTTCAAGCGGACTGGACGTCGAGTTGGGACGGAAGGAGGATCGGATAAGCCATCATTTCTGATTTCCGTAGCTGGGTCAGTGGAGCTGACTCCAAAAGAGTAGGAGTCGGCTTGAGGGTCATGAGTTTCTTGCACTGGAGGGGTACTGCCCCTGCGATTCCCACGTCTAGAGCCCATTTTCTGCGGAATCAAGTGATGCCAACACGGTATTAGTGCTCATTTTTTTACAAACCGAAGATGGAAGAATGATCGTTTAGGTTGTGCAAGTCAGGATTATGGAACTAGCCACTGGAAACAAAGAGTAGATTTTACTTGTGAAAGAAAAATAACAAGTAGAATCAGCTAGAAATTGTGAGATAGGATGAAGAACTTTAATATCGATTTCTACGAAACGATCTAAAACCGTTTATTTCTTGAGCCAATATTTTATTATGAAATGTTGCATCTTAATCTACGTGTAATCAAAATCCATATTTATTGAAATACCAACTGCCACTACTCAGACTTATGCCCGTTTACAACTAAAGCCAATATTTTATTATAAAATGTTGAATCTTAATCTCCGTGTAATCAAAATCCATATTTATTAAAATACCAACTGCCAATGCTCAGACTTATGCCCGTTTACAACTAAATAAAAATGGGCAATGATTCAACACATAAGTGTTAAAACCTCAATACATACATATAGGTGATTTAAGCTTCTTTTCGATTTCTTCTTTTTATTATGCCACATCTATTTATTTTATATTCAAAAATTTGTCGTTTCCAGGTTTTTATTTTTTCGATCAAAACCATTGAGTTTTGAATTATGAAAAAATATGTAGAAATTTAAAATGTTAAAGTTTGTACATAAAAAGATTATGTATGACCCGAGAGCTCACACAAAAAGGAAAAATAAAAAAGAACTAACATCACCTATATGTATTGAGATCTATTGAATCATTAATCAACAAAAATGTGGTTGAAAAAGTTTATGATATTCACCCACATTTTTCCTCACTAATAGTGGTAGCAACTAGTATGCCGAATAGCGAACATGGGCATAGGCCAATTGATGAGTTTTTGACCTTGTGTCTTGGTGTATGATTTGGCTTCGATCTATGCTAAGGAAGCTTTATATCACCCGTATAAAAGATAAATCAGATATAAATTATAACAAAAAGCAGATTGTAAAATGAAGTCATAAAAAAACTTGGTTGCCTATTTTAATTACGGCTAACCAACCACTTGGCTACTAATTATCGTTTGAAATACACTAAAAGACTATTTTTGAGTGCTCGAAATATTTTTTCGATTTCTATTAATGACGGCTAAGACTGAATTTTCTCAAAAATGTGGGAAATTTAATTATGCAATCAGTGAAAGTCTAAATGCTGAGATTGAAATCATCATTTTAATGCAAGGGTTGGATCAATTAATCAAATCAAAATATTCTAAGCGACCTACTTGTCAAGTTGTGTATTTTTCGATTACTTTGTTGGCTTCTTTTTCTCCCTACCTACATAAGCGGACTATACTTTTAATTTTTTTTCCTTGTTGGTTGACTTCCATTTCTAATAAAAACTTTCTTTGTACTGGCAAAAAATTATTGAATTTGTTAACCGTCAATAGGAATAGAATGATGATTTAATAAATTGTAATTATAAGAATACTAATTTTTTTCAATTTCGATAATTGCATTCTCTTCACACGTAATTTTGCTTGAAAGTCTTTAGAGTTGTGTTTTGTGGCAAAGGGAATGGATAAAAGAGAATAAAAAATGAAAAAAATATGAAGAAAGAGAAGAAAATATTTAATGGATTTAGTAAAATAATGAATAAAAATAAAATAAATAAAGATGTACTAGATATGCTTTCAGATAAAAAAGATGAAAATAATCACGTAAAACAAGGAAAATTTAAACAATTATGCAATAAAGACTAAACCTATCTAAAGGTATGGTAGGACTAAAAATTGCCACCCTCATTGACTCATTCCCAAAGGCATGGATAATCTATTGTTATCAACATATTTACAAAAATATTAGTATTGATAAAACATTCAACTAAGCCTATAAACATTAAATTTTTATATACGGTGCTACTATAACTTTCCTAAATATGTTTCTCCTGCCACTGGGATGTCATTGGTTATACTTCATTGGTTATACTTCTATAGAACATGTTCTGACCTTTTTTCAAGTCCAGATTTCCTTGCACAAATCTTTCTTTTCTGATTTTTATTTTAGAATTATTTCATCATCTAGGTAGTAAATAATAGTTAGAAATAGTTAATAGAGATATGAAATATATACTAGTCCTAACTAGTGAGAGGGTGCACTACGATTCACGTAGCTCAAGTAGATATGAAAAAAGACGTATAATGGCGACGCAAAAAGGCTAAGCGACACTGAGAAATATAATGTTTATAATTATGCACGGAGGACTTACTTTTCCAGAGATACATAAGTTATGGAAATCGTGGCAACGAGAAAAGCGATAAAAGCATGTAACTAATTAAAAAATAAGATTCTTAGATAAAACAAAATGGAAGTGATTTAAAAGCATGCATACCTTAATTAATCTCTTTGGCACCAAATTAATAATCCAAAGCTCTTCTCTCAAACTGATCGCTTCTTAATTCCACGAAAACGTGTAGCAGGACAGGTATATATATTAGCCTGTTGCAACACCGACTAATATAAATAGAAGAATTACGGGGGAGAGAATGGGAAATGAAATCACTCTCATTTCTATTTGCCTTCCTCTGCAAATCTTTTCATGCATTCTTCTAACTGCAGTTCAGGGAAGAATAGAAAATCTAGCCAGCTTAGAACGATCGTAATCTCTATTTCGTTACTCTGCATGTTAATCCAAGCCGTCCATCCTGATTATTAGGCCATAAATTGCCATAGTTTATTGACTTTTAAAAAGAAAGCTTGCATATGTATTAGGATGATCGTGCTCTTGACACAGCCAACGTGCATTGATAATATTCCGCCTTCTATTTATGGTCGACGTTTCAAAATATATGTTGTTATTTATATGTCGAGATTCTTGAGTAATTTATAGCAAGAAAATAAAAGAAGCATTATACTGAAATCTTCATAAATTTTTTTCTTTTTTGTTCTATTGTATGATATTCTAACGAATTTAACGTGTCTAAAATTATTCACTCCTTTTTTGACTAAAATTTTATAATCGCAGGGCTCGTTTTTGTTGACTGTTAAAAAATTGTCGCTATAAATCATTTGTGTAGACATTTTAATACTATCACTATAACTAGACATATGGCTGCAGGTTTTAAAACCATCATAATAGTTGGTAACAATTATTTATAGTTGTCACTGTTGCAATAATCTATTGACGACAAAGCTTGAAAAGGGTTATCAAAGAATCAATTAATAACTATAGGTTATTAAAGCTTTTACAAATTTTGTAATACATTATTAGTTAAGTTAAAATGATTGAAGTAACCTAGCTCAGTTGGTCAGGGACGATGTTCCTCAACCTCACCATGGGCATTCAAACCATGGTGTCGTGACTCCTGTCCATAGTATAGAAAAGATAATGGCGGCAGCAGGTCTACCTGGTATTTAATGTAAGTGTCCACCGAAAAAGATAAATAGGGATATTGTTAGAAGTTTTGTTACGAATATTTAAAGACTTGATTATAACATAAGTTGAGATAATTGCAAAAAAAAATGCATACCCAGAAAAAAATGAACGGAGTAACTCAAAATAAGAAATAAAGGGAGTAAGTTTATGCTAAAAATAAAACATAAATATTTGGTAAAACATAAATAAAAGTAAAAAAAATAAAACCTAACTATTTGGTAAAATAAAAAGTTTACTAATGAAATAATATAAGTTAAATTTTGTGCTATATTTGTTAACTTTATATTTACCTGCTTAATGACCCAAGAATTATGACATTAGCTGAAATAAAATTCAATTTATTTTATTTTTACATTAAAAATCTTTTAACCTCATTACATGATACCTTTACTTATAAAGTTGAGTCCAAAATTAAATTTCAATAAAAAAGTTCAAAATTAAATTTAATCAATTACTTTGAAGTTCAAATAAGCTACAACACGTATACGATTTTGATTAATTATATTTACGCTAGCTGAAAAATAAAATATTAGCATTATCCTAATAATTTTTATTTTATAATAGTTGTGCATATGATTTTGAAGATGTTCTACCGTTGGGAGCCTACTCTGTATTGTAAGTAAGTTTATATAACCTGTTTTTTGGTTTTACATATAAATATATAAATACGTTAAATTATTATAAAATATGTACTATAAAAGAGAGATTGATAAGTTCGGCTTTGCTCCTTGTCTCTTTTATGGAATTCTTTTTATTTCCAGTATCTTGATGTTTGATAAAAATTCATTTGATCTCATTATATTTTGCATCATTTATATTATCATGAAAATTACTTTATTTTTTATAGATTTGCTATGCATGATCCTCATCTACATTTACATAGAATTAATACAATAAAAGTGTTCTACTTTTATGTAACTGGATCACATAGAAGAAATTCCATGTAGTCGTTCCAATTTTTAAGAAGTTGATGGTTAATGCAAAATTCGATCCAATTATTGTATTTAATATTGTTTATTTATCTAGAAGACCAAGTTTTATTCAAATGAAATATGTGAATGAGCCACATCTGCTTACCAATAAATATCTTTCTGTATATATTAAGAAGAATGGTCAGATCTATTCACGCATATAGTAGTAATAATACTCAGAATCATTTATCCACATATAATGATATATTCGATGGTTTAGATGTTGAAAATGACTATTTTAAAATTGATATTTAGTATTAAACCATTTTATTACTTTGATTTTACATATTTCTAGATGAAGCCCATCCACAATGAGACTAAATAAATGAAAGAGCTTCTATGATAACATAAATAATGCTAAATACAATAGATGGAGAGAATTTTTACCAACCATCAAGATATTAAAAATGAATTGTGTTATATAGAAGAAGAACTTTATAGAAGTATAGCTAATAATAAAAATAGTTTAGTATGTCACAGATTGGATGCACAAGTAGCTAATACGGGTATGTATAGAGTAGTATTAGTGGGAAGTCTAGAATTCAAATGTTGAGTTGGGCAATGGCCTCATCACCCCACTCTAGGAGTACACCTCTATCAGTTGCCTTGTAACTCAAGGCAGATGACACGATAAAAAATAGTTTAATGCTAAATAGTAATTTTAACGATGTATTTTCAAGGCTATCAAGAATATCATTACTTTGTGGATAAATGATTTTATAAAGTAGTGTCATATTCCAATGTATATGTAAAATAGATGTAAGTGTTTTTATAATTTACCCAAAAATGTATATTTTAGGAAATCTAGCTAATACATATAGTTGATTTGGACAAATAAATACAATTAATGGAGTAAATGGGGTAACATAGAATCACTTCTGGACTACATATTGGGCTTTGCTTTTATGAAATACTTTTTTCTATTGGTTAAAATTAACATAAACTAATAAGATGCCCTAATTCTAACACCTAATGCCCATCAAGTGGCAGGCGCGGGTCCGACCCGCCTTATGTGCAGGTGAACTATGTTTCAGTCCCCCCTTGAGAATAGGGGTATTTATGGATGTCCCCCTTAAATGTTTGAGTATCTAGAGAAAAATTCCTCCATGGGGTGAGGGTTGTGAAGGTGACATATTATAATATTAGTTGTCACAATGTATAAATACCAATAAAATAAAAAATTCAAATAAACAAAGCTTTTGTTTTGTTGAAGTAAATAAACCGGTCTCCTGTATAGGCATTGCTTTCGAAAACCTATTTCAACAAGGATTTATTTAGTCCATTCTTTATAGTTGAAGTGACAACTTTGTATTTAGCAAGTGCGGATTTTTACGGATAGGTTTGGTTGTCCCTTTGTTTCATTCCCGTGGATTTTTATATGATCGTTTTCATATTTTTTTCTTATGAAAGTTCATGATATTTGAACCCAAGCTTTATTTGTAAGATAGGAATGTTGAGTGTGTTTGTTCCCTGACTATGACCAATTCGTCCCTAGTTTCCGTGATGATCTTTGGGGAAGCTTGGTCTTTGAGGACATCTATTGTGGAGCTACACTAGTACCTGCCTTTTTACTTAGAAATTCAAGAATTAAGTGTGCTTCTAGTCTTTTGTGCTTCGTTCATGCACTTTCGGAGAGGCAGAACTCAGATCACTTAAATCTACTTTAGTTTCCTTCTTTACCGCTTTTTGAGATGAGGAAGCCAAGGAAATTTCCCTTGTGGGTTTAATTTAATTAGTTACCCCTTAGTGCCTAGATATTTATATTTTAGTCCCTGGGTTTCCTTTTTGTCTTTGGGGGAGCTAGAATCTAGATAACTTAGACTTTCTAGAGTTTGTATTTACCCTTGGCTAGGGAGCTCAAAAATATGACTTATGGGTTTCTTCGTCTTTGAGGTGCTAGAACCTAAATAGACCTTCAAAAGTTCGCATCTACGCCAAACCTAGAATAAAAAAAATTTCACGGTTAAAAACTCTAGATGTGAACTTAAGTGAATCCTCTAGATTTTTTTTGTTACTTATGTCATATGAGTCATAGCTCCTTTGAGCGTACCATCGATATGTGCAGTAAGTATTTGAAGGAAGTGCCTCTCCTTGGTGTGGAGAGGCTAAGTTCCCCCTTTATTAGTGAGGGCATGGAATTTGCAATTATGTCTCTTGATATATCTTGCAACTGTTAATATTTCAAGCTTGCTTAACGAGGATTGTATATTTCATGGTTCATATGCTTCCACGAGACAATGGTGTGGCTCTCTTTTTAGGGCTAATCTTTATGTGGCATGACAACCCATTTATTAATATCTTTATGAAAATTTTTGTAAATCGCGCTTCTTTACTTATATTTTTATAAAATCTCTTATTATATCTAACTGGAGATTATGAAACCCCCTCCCGAACAATCTCTCTAATTTCTCGTAAGTGCATCACATCATAATCATTTTTGAAAATATACAAGAATATTTCTATGAAACCCTCTAATTTTCGGATGATATTCCATTTAAAAATTTTGAGATTTGACATTTGCATAAATTTGGATGTTTTCGCATTTGCAAGTTAGTATGGGTCGGTTTTTAATATGTGGAAGAATTAAGAAAAATTTGCAATTTATATAAAAGTGGAACGTTGGATGTGAATAATGTTGAACATTAAATGTAAATTGGAGAGTATATGGATTATATTGTTTGCTAGTCGAAATTATTAGCTAGCTCTCAAAGTGGGCTTAAGTATTATATTAATCCAATTTGAAATAAGGAATTATAGTACTTTAAGTATTAAGGTCCTATGATTACGGAAGAGGTTAAAAGTTGAAGTGTGAGCTAATGGATAATCTTGAATTGAAAATTAAAGTGAGCGTATAGCAAGGCAGAGTATCTTTGGGAGATCTTTTAGAAATAGTTATTAGCTAGGAATTAAAGAGACGTCCCTACGTCCCCAGGTGGGGAGAGATAAATCTTAAAATATAATATATAATTTTGTGCTAATAAATGTTTTAAGAAAATATTTGGCAAGCTAGAAATATTAACGGAGATATATATGAAGTAAATATATACAATGTGTTAGCACATTTGAAAAAAAGAAATAAAAAATGGGGTCTACAAGAAGAAAATGTTATAAAGGGATAGATTTTAGGGTAGTGCAAAGAAAAATTTACATTTAATGTAGAATACTAAAGGTGTGATTTTATTGGAAGTGGAAGCCATGTGATGTTGTAATGTTTAGTTAATGCTAAGTATAAAAAGAAGAGAAATCGATAGAATTCAATTGAATTGAAATCATAACCTCCCATTAATTACTCATGTATCAAGAGGGAATCCAATTTCTAATCTAAGATGGGGTTAAATGAGAGAAATCTCAATTTTGGCGTTACGAAATGGAAAAATGTGATGGTGAACGTAAGGGAAATTTACATTCATTATGTAAAAATATGGTGGGCTCACGTTTCATAGTTTGACCTCTGCTATTATTGTTATATTTTACTCTTCTAATAGTAGTACAGATAAGTAAAAATTAAATTAGTAGATAATAGTATTTAACTAGCTGATGGGGGAGGACGTCACTTGGGGGGACAATTAGAATTGTCCGAAGTATCATGCAAAGAAAAGAAGAGTTAGTGGGCGGAGAGATTGTGAACTATGGTACGCTTATTTTTCATCATCATTTTGATTTGAATGTGAATACGGGAAGTTATTCAAATATACACATTATTTAGTAATAGTTAATACATAATATCTACTATATATGTCAATATATGAACCAAATGCTGATTATGGTGGACCGGGCATTCATGGAGGATGTCTCTTGCGGGGACCATTAAAATTGTCAGAAGCATCATGCAAAGAAAAGGAAAGTTAGAGGGCAAAGGGATATTGAATTAAAGTATGCTTATTTCGCTTCAACATTTTGATTTGTATGTAGATATGGAAGTTATTCAAATATACGCATTATTTAGTAACAGTCGATACATAATATCTGCTATATATATGTCAATATTATTTAGTAATAGTTAATACATAATGTCTGCTATATATATGTGTCAATATATAAACAGGATGCAGATGGTGGTGGACCGGGCATTCATTTTAATATGTTAATATGCCATATCTATATTTTTACAAAGGTATATTAATGCCAATAAAATGGAACGTCTCTTTATTCTGTATATTATATATTACTATGAAAAACAAATGATAATTATCTGGACCGTCAGAATATATGATAGACTATAATTATATATTTTTTAATATATAACAAAATGCATGGGAGGTCGGTTAAATGACAATAATAAAGTGTAAGTAAGAAGAATTGGGAATGGTCTTTATGAATCTATTTGGGACATATGACTTTGCATAAACTTGATGGAATTTATTTAATATAAAAAATTAGCATTTTACTATTTAAAGTTAAATTTTTGTGGTTGATTTTTATTATTAAATCTTGTCAAATTGAAGAGGTAGTCAGATATTTGTAGACATCGAAGAATTTAATGGAATTGGAGTTTCTTTTTTTATCTAATATTAAAATCTTCTAATCATTTTGGATAGAGTGAATGTAATTATATTCTATGGAAAGAGTTCACAAAAGGTTTAGTTGGCCACAGATTAATTATATGGTTGTGTATTTTGGTAAAACTTAAATATATTAAATATATAAATTTTATTAATGAATTTTATATGTTGTCAAGATAAAGGATTCGAGAGTTCAAATTTAAATGTTGAGTTCTAAGAAAGAAAAGTTTGATATGCAGCTTTTAGGTAAGTAGGACTTTGTTTTGAAATGAAAAATTATTTTGTGTATTTTTGTAGAATGTATGTGTAGGATGCTGATAATTTATTTTTTCTTAAAATGATTAAACTTGATTGAGAGATTAATTTATCGTGGTGTTGAATTTGAAACTTGGAGCATGCTAGAGTTATATTTTGACATATCGATGTGTGCATTGGGTGCGACTATTATCATAAGTCATGGCTAAAGATGTTGAGTGAGAAGTGTTGTTCGAGATCACCATTGACAATTGGTGACATACCGCCAATTGGAGACCGGGGTATGATTTAGCCATTAATAGCTATAGGCCATCACGAATTGCCAAGCTATTGTGATGTAATATTTGGAGCCGTGAATGTGTCTAGCTATTAATTATGGTGCGATATTTAGAGTCGTGAATGTGTCTAGCTATTTGTTATGATCAAATTGTATTTGGAGTCGTGGATATGCCCGACCATTTATTGTGATAGTGTATTTGAAGCCATGAACGTGTCTAGCTATTTGTTGGCATTTATTGTTATACCAGTATATAGAGACCGGTACTTGGACCTGAGTGTCTGAGCTGAGCCATAGGCATAAGTTTGTGGCAGGGCCATGGATGTATGGAGGTCATGACAGGATATCGATACACTTCCTTGTCATTTGATTTGGTAAGGTGTTTCCTACATTTGATTATATCGTGCTTAGCACTGATGTACTAATTTGAATATGATTTATTATTTATTGAAAAATATGCATATTGTTTAACACTCAGTTTATTTTATTTACATTTTGGTTCTACTTACTAAGTTTGCCCGGACTTATTCCAATTTTTTTATTTTTTCGTAACAAGAAAAGCAAATGTTGCAGAATATTACTGGTCTCAACAAGTTAATGGAAGTTAGGTTAAATAGTTATTTAAATTTAAGTTTTTTAAAGTTACGTATTTATATTTAGGCCATTTGAAATGATAATATTTATGTAGTAATAGTAGAAAACAGTGTTGATGTATATTGAGGCGTTTGATGTAAATTTCCACAGTTGTCAAAGAGAGATAATTATTGATTTAGCATTTTTCCTTAGCTTGACCAGTATTGGCGGCTTTTAGGTAGCAACCACCAATTGTGGGAGGTGTGGTTGACAGGGCATTTGTGGCGCCCCAACCCGAACGTTACAACATTAGCCTTATTTCAGGACCGTTATTGATTGGTAAACGTGATCGGGATTATTGTCTTGTCACACGGCGAGTTTTATTAGATATTTATCCACTTAATTCTGACTCCTTAAGAGTTTATAACATTTCATACATTCTAATTTCCATCAAATTTCCTTTTTAGGTCATTATACCATTTGAGAAGTACACATGTTATCTCATAAAATTCATACTCATTCATAATATGATAATTCATACCTTAGTATTTGTCTATGAAAAATTTTTGTTATCCATAGTCACAAAAACATCAATAATTCTTATACAACATTAAGATAAATATCTAATGTCATCATACAACCATTCCACCATATGTTCATACACAGGTAATTTATAGAAATTCATACCATCCGTCTTCAACGTCTCCCCCAATCCAGGGAGGCGCCGCCGGCTCGAGGCCTATCTTAGCGACTTGGCAGCACCAAAGGGGGACATTTGGTCCGCTTACACATTTGAGGTGGACCTCATGCTTTGTACACATGAATCTTTCATAAACATTTTTTTTGATATGCTAGCATGATTTTTCATTCATAACTTCTTAAAACATCAATTTTCCATCAATATTTGATAAAGCATATCATAAAACATTTATCATAATTGAAATAGCATTTTAACACATATTGAGCTAAGGAATGACCATCCTTAAATAACTTAGAAATAATTTCATCAATCAATTGAAAAATGATTCAAATATTTAGAACAATATTAACAATCATTTTGTCATATTTTGATAAAACAAGAAGAATTTAGAAAAATGCTTGCTTACCTCTTTGACTTAGATTTCCTAGTCAACCTTCTCTTTGCCTTTGCCTATACATAAGAATGACATTGCATTCATAAAAATTCCATTCGCTTGCATTTATTCAGTTTTTCAACCCATAATCCATTTCACACATAACCAACTTGAATTTCAAGTCAGGTTCACATACATAACATTCACGTGTGTATCATAACATCCATTCCATATTATGTTTTAAACTCATACGTAGGGTAAACATATAATAGTCATTCATTAATCATCATGTGGGGGTTTATATCTCTCATTTATCATTTCTCATATATTTTTCATTTTTCCTACATCAATGCTCATTTTAAGCACATAGTTGACATATTAGGCTTCATACATTAATCTCAAAATTTGATATTATATTTAATCATCAAAACAGCAATATAATCATGCATTTCATCACATATTCATACATTTTTTTCTTTTTTATCAATTTATATAAGTCATTTACTACTTATCCATACTTAGCCTTCCACATACACTCAACTTACAACACAAAACTTGTGTTTCCTAAACATTTTCAACACAGCAACTTGTGTCCTAATTCAGTATGATTAAACCTCTTAATTAAAATATAATTTAGGGCTTAATTACATAATTTTAATTCATTTATCATTGCGTTCCAAAACAGCAACGTTAGGACCTATTTTTCACCCTTTCAACGCCTCTTTTGATACTTAAATCAAAACAGATTTATAATGAATAAATTCCAGAAATTAATCATTCTATTATTAACCCAAATTTAGGATATTATCACATATTAAAAATTCATAATTTAGTTGCTTCCAAAACAGCAACATCTCAAGCATGTAGGGTACCCCTTTTACCCCATTTTGACGTCCTTATGTATGTGCCCCAAAAATTTAGATTTAGGGGAAATCTTTCCAAGTACTTTTAGACATCCAAAGTACCCTAATCCTAGGGTATTTTACCCTTTAAAACATTCATAAATTAATCATATACAAATCAGCAACGCAATACACATGTAAGGTACCCGTTTGGGCCCCTATTTGGACATTCCCATATATGTACCCTAAAAATCAGATTTAGCGTTTTTCTTTTCCAACCCATATAGGATGTCCAAAGGGTACTTAATTTAGGTTAATTTACCCTAAAATTCATCCATAAACCATTTAAGCTACTTCATGCATCATATTTAACATAAAAATGGAAAATCCGGGTAATACATGAAACCTTAAGTTCCATTTTTGCTAAAATCATTAACATATAACCAAATCAACATATGTAATCCATAAGAACATGAATCATGTCCTAATTAATATGCTTAAACCAAACAGCAACTTAGTTTAGGGTTTTGATAAATTTCAAGATAGATTTCATCTCCAAAATCAACCATATTATCCTATTTAACCCTCTTGAACTCTTGATTTCATTTATACCATTCAAATATCATTCAATACCTTAATTAAGGAACTTAGTTTAGAGAATCCAAAACTCAAGGTATACTTACTTGAATCTAAGCAACTTTGATTCCAAACTTTCCCAACTTCGATTCTCTTCTTTCCTTCCTTCTTTTTCTCCTTTTTCTCCTTCTTTTTCTTTCATTTTCTCCCTTCTTCCTTGCTGTATTGAGCACGTCCAAGGGCTGCTCCTTAGAAAATTTTCTCCTCTTGAGTTTTCCAAAAGTGGATGTCCCATGTGTGTGCTCCATTTTATAATTGTTTCCCATCTTGTGGGGCCCACTTTTGCCACATCTTATGAGGAAATTCATTGCTTACTTATCTCTTGTTGACATGGAAAATTCTCATCCATGTAAAAGATACATTTATCATTTATCAAAAATCATCAAATCAAGCTATTTATGGACCATGTTGCTGTCCACTTGGAACGTCCCCATGCAACAGCCCATTTTGGCATTTTGCGCCATGAAATTTGACTCATTTTAATGCTCCATTACTTACCCTAGGTGTTTATCTACTTAGATGCATATTTAACAATTTTCAAAAATTCAAAAATCCATGCATTATCCCCCTTGGGTGTCCCCTTGCTTGACACCACTTCTATGCCTCCTTAAGCTACACCAAGGCATTTAAAATCATGCATTTAAGCTCTTGATTTTCTATGGATTTTAGTATTTTTTTAATTCATAAAATTCATTTGGAATTGCCTCCCTTCGACACCTCATATATGTCATTAAATAATGCATTTAAACCACTTTCTTTCACATAAATGTTATGGTATTTTTGGGTGCACAAAGTCAAAGCTACTCACCTTTTTTCTGATTAAGCATATTCCCATAGTAATTAGATTAATCCAATCTTTCCATATCATTAATCTCATAATTTTATTCACTCGTTTCAAGTTTCATCTCGATACGACTTTTCTATGTCAAGTTATGATCATTTGAAATTACCCTTTGGGTGTGAGATGAAAATAAACAATTATCATCTTAATCCTATCATATTTTCCTCAATCCAATCCATCCATAAATTTGAGCCCAAAGTCATGAGTTTATCTTTCAAATTTCATCTCAATCCGACTTATAGGCGTCCAAGTTATGAATTTTCTATATTTTTCAACTTAATTCTATAATTATCATTTCAATTTTCATAAATTAAATCATGATAATTAAAATAATTATTCATGACACATTAACATTTTCAAATCCTCAATAAGCCCCTTTAGTCATATTGACTCACATTGGGCTATGACGATTAACATTTAAGGTACCCGTTTTGGCCCCTGTTTGGACATTCCTATATATGTACCCTAAAAATCAGATTCAGAGATTTTCTTTTTCAGCCCATATAGGATATCCAAAGGGCCCTTAATTTAGGTTACTTTACCCTAAAATTCATCTATAAACCATTTAAGCTACTTCATGCATTATATTTAACATAAAAATGAAAAAATGGGGTAATACATGAAACCCTAAGTTCCATTTTTGCGAAAATCATTAACCTATAACCAAATCAACATATGTAATCCATAAGAACTTGAATCATTTCTAATTAATATTCTTAAACCAAACAGCAACTTAGTTTAGGGTTTTAAGAAATTTCAAGATAGATTTCATCTCCAAAATCAACCATATCATCCCATTTAACCCTCTTGAACTCTTGATTTCATTTATACCGTTCAAATATCATTCAATACCCTAATTAAGGGCAACATAACTCATCCTTTAAAGGTTCATTATGAACCATATTCATGGCTCATAATTTGAGGGAAGAAAACTTAGTGTAGAGAATCCAAAACTCAAAGTATACTTACTTGAATCTAAGCAACTTTGATTCCAAACTTTCCCAACTTGGATTCCCTTCTTTCCTTCCTTCTTTCCCTCCTTTTTCTTCTTCTTTTTCTTTATTTTTCTCCCTTCTTCCTTGCTGGATTGACCACGTCCAAGGGCTGCTCCTTAGAAAATTTTCTCCTCTTGAGTTTTCCAAAAGTGGATGTCCCATGTGTGTGCTCCATTTTATAATTGTTTCCCATCTTGTGGGGCCCACTTTTGCCACATCTTATGAGGAAATTCATTGCTTACTTATCCCTTGTTGACATGGCAAATTCTCATCCATGTAAAAGATGTTGGTCCCGAGTTGATGGCAAAACCCAAGAGGGGAGGGGTGAATTGGGTATTTAAAAAATTTATATCTTAAACAGAAGCTTAACCTCGGATTAATCCAGTCCCCTTAATGAAGAAACGAAATGGAAAGCAATGTAATGCAAATGGCAGAAGTATAAATCAAACACACAGGATTTTTATAGTGGTTCGGGCAACCTCCCTACTCCACTCTTCCAAGCTCACACTCCTTGTGACTTGGGTTCCACTATTGTATTCTCTCAATACAATTAGAGTCACTGCTCTCTTCTAGATTCCAGCTCTAGGGGGCATCAACAAAACACAGCACAAGCAGGTAATGAGTCACACTCCAATCACACACTACTTTGCTTACACTTGATCTTAGTTCCTCAAACTAAATCAAGTTCAACACGTACAAAAGAAACAATAAGAAAACTACACTTTACAGTTGTGTAGAAGCAGTTTGGTGCAGAGAAGAACTTGTTGAATTCGCTTTGAATGATCAGTAGTTGAGCTCTTGCAGTTTGAAGCAAAGTTCTTCCACTTTGATTAGCTTGATCTCTTTAAAGCTCTTTTAGATGGTAGTTATGCACACTTAATGATTCTCAGCTACCTCCCTCGTCTACCATGAATGCCTTTTATAATTTTGGAGGGAATCCGAACGTTAGAGGGTAGGTGGCGCGCATTTAATGCGCCAACGTTCGAATAAATTCCGACCGTTGCGACCCAAGTCGCATGTGGAGTCGACTTCGGATGCGACTTCACCCAAGTCGCAGATGGAGTCGACTTCGGGTGCGACTTCGCTCCTCCGTTGCAACTTCAAGTTTCAGTCAGGGTCGACTTGGGCATCAACTTGACCCAAGTCGCAGGTGAAGTCGACTTCGGGTGCGACTTCACCTTGTCAGGTTCCAAGTCTGAGTCTTGAGTCGACTTTGGCTTCCGACTTCAACTCAAGTCGATCATGGAGTCGACTTGGGTTGCGACTTGACTTGGTCTTCGTCAAAGTATGCTTTGTTCTTCATTTGATCTTCCTCTATCTTGCTTGGCTTGTTTCCTTGATGATTCTTAGGAGAGCTTGAGTTTTGAATCATGCGCCTTGCTTTGCATTTGACTCAGTTGGTCTTTAAGACTTGATAGACTTGATTTGATCTCCATCTTGAATCTTTGCTTTGAACTTGAGTGAGAGATTCTTTGAATAGGCTTTGAAACTGCATCTTTGAAGTCTGAAGTCGCATCTGGAGTCGACTTGGCCTGCGACTTGGGCAGCTTCGTGCCCCAAAATTCAGCTCTGGACAGTTTTTCATGTTTGAAGTCGATAGCGAGGTCGACTTCGTTTGCGACTTGGCTTCCCAAGTCGCATGTGGAGTCGACTTGGGATGCGACTTCACCTGCAAGTTGATTTTTCCTTTGAGGTTCTTTCTCAAGTCGATAGTTAAGTCGACTTTGGGATCGACTTCACCCTAAGTCGAAGTCCAAGTCGACTTGGGGATCGACTTGGCAACTTAAGTTCCTTAAAACAAATGGCAAACTCATTAGTCCTTTAAATATACTCAAGTTAGTTGTTGTTAATCATCAAAACTTAATCTTTGGTCAATTTTACTTTGTTTTGAAGCATTGTTTCCAACAAAAGATACATTTATCATTTATCGAAAATCATCAAATCAAGCTATTTATGGACCATGTTGCTGTCCACTTGGAACGTCCCCATGCAACAGCCCATTTTGGCATTTTGTGCCATGAAATTTGACTCATTTTAATGCTCCATTACTTACCCTAGGTGTTTATCTACTTAGATGCATATTTAGCAATTTTCAAAAATTCAAAAATCCATGCATTATCCCCCTTGGGCGTCCCCTTGCTTGACACCACTTCTATGCCTCCTTAAGCTACACCATAGGCATTTAAAATCATGCATTTAAGCTCTTGATTTTCTATGGATTTTAGTATTTTTTTAATTCATAAAATTCACTTGGAATTGCCTCCCTTTGACACCTTATATATGTCATTAAATAATGCATTTAAACCACTTTCTTTCACATAAATGTTATGGTACTTTTGGGTGCACAAAGTCAAAGCTACTCACCTTTTTCTGATTAAGCATATTCCCATAGTAATTAGCTTAATCCAATCTTTCCATAGCATTAATCTCGATACGACTTTTCTATGTCAAGTTATGATCATTTGAAATTAACCTTTGGGTGTGAGATGAAAATAAACAATTATCATCTTAATCCTATCACATTTTCCTCAATCCAATCCATCCATAAAGTTGATCCCAAAGTCATGAGTTTATCTTTCAAATTTCATCTCAATCCGACTTATAGGCGTCAAGTTATGAATTTTCTACATTTTCCAACTTAATTCCATAATTATCATTTCAATTTTCATAAATTAAATCATGATAATTAAAATAATTATTCATGGCACATTAGCATTTTTAAATCCTCATTAAGCCCCTTTAGTTATATTGACTCACATTAGGCTTTGGCGATTAATCTTAATACTATTCTTAATCACAACCCTAATTGTAAAATATCATTAAATCATAAAAATCATCCATAAATCAACCAATTCATACATGAATCATAATTACAGCTTAAATTCACTTATATGAGTCCTACATGGGTCTGGGTATTATAACATTATAATTCGGTCCTCACGGTTTTGGCATAAAATGTTATGATAGGACTATCGGTTACATTATCATAGGTCAAGATGCTACAAGATTGATGGTCGTTGTATAAACTAACTAAGATTAGAAGAGTAATATTTTAATTTTTTTATGTTACTTAGAAAGACTAATTCACCTCCTTTTTGGTATTTATTAAGTTATATCATGGGATTTGCTATTATTTAAATACTATATATATTAACGCATAAACAATTTATTGAATATGGGATATCATTATAGTGTTGGTTG